>CM067333.1:8355000-8702500 GCA_034376525.1 Nicotiana benthamiana | reverse complement strand
AGGATATCTAACTACGAGTCTGTTTTCAAGCTAACTGAATGCCTATCTACTGCTACTTCTGTTCCACTATCTGCTCTTATTGCTCTCGTTGCCGGTGTGACAGTCTGAGTAGACGGTGCTCTCTTTCCCGTTGTTTTAGGGGTTCATAACCGATGCTATTGAATCTGCTGTTAAGGGAATCTAAGAAGTTATTGGAATTAGAGCTCTGGGACTTCATGGCTTTGAGGGAGGGTTAGCCTAGCCCTAAGCCTTTTTGAAATAGAATGCTTCTTTGACAGATCTTCAAGCAAGAATGAGGAAGGCCCTCTTTTCGCCAATGGATCACTTAGTTGGAATAAGCGGGCTTAGGTTGATGCGGAATAAGCCATTTTTCCCCTGTTTCCATGGAAAGGTGTCGAAGGAATTGGAACATTTAGAGCTGTGGGACTTGAAGGAATAGTATGCCCCGTTAGAATGGGCAGGGACAGTCGATTATTGGCTTAATTTCCTGGGGGACTCTAGTATCAAAAATTCCCGGTATTTCGTCGTTAAAGTGTCACATTTAGATTGTTCTTATTAAAGGAAAGAGCTGAATAGACAAAGGGTTTACATGACCATTCGCTTTGGAAAAGATGCCATAGTATAAGAAGAAGGCCTTTGTTTGCAAAGATGACTTTCCCGCTTTCCTTTGTGAGGGAGATTTGTGCACATGAATTAATAGTCAAAGTATAAGGAAGATGGAATAGAACATAGAATAAGATTGATGCTTCGAATGCCCAGTTATAAGGGGTTGTGATAGAAGGAGCCGTGACACTTTTGGAAGGGGGAATCAGACTAGGCTGTCACTGTTCTAGAAGAGGAAGCGTAGCTGGCACGTTGAACCATGTCTGTCAACGGTGAAAGATAGCCCTAAACTGAGGGCCCCGGAGATAGTATTTCTCAACTGTCGATCGACGTGACAATCATGCCTGCTTGACAAAGCCTTTTTCATTCAGTCTCCCAATAAACAAAAAAGGATTTCTGGTGACACAAAAGCTATGCTCGATGCTCTCTTTCCTATTCCACTGCGCTAAGTGGTCTTTCCCTTTCTTGCTGGATGACTACTGTGGAAAAAGATGACGACTACTCCCAGTCTCTGGTCAATCCATGCTGATGTTTGAAGAGCTATTCCCGCCGCACCACCCGAAAGAAAGGAGGAAGACTAACCGCCATCCTGCTCAAACCTTTGCTGCCTGAGTTATATAGCTGACTCCGAGAAGGAAGGTTCAAGCTATGGCTGCCCCATGGGATGCTCATTTGAATTCTTTGTCCGGTCAATGCGAGAAAGAGAGAAGTGATATAAACATAAGAATGGAAGGTTTGCTTGTCAGCTATCGGGTCAATGAGGCTCTTCTAGCTTTACCTTCATGGCAAAGGAAAGATCAAAGGCGAGGTGGGAAATGCTCCGCACGAACTATCTGATCAAGTTTTCTTTTTCCTATCATAGGCAGCTGGCAAATCCGTGTTTGATCGTCGCGTACATGCTCCGTTACAGCTTCGTTCATGCGCCAATCAATTGACAGTGAAGTAGAGAAGGAAGAGTTTTGATCACCGTGTGGGTAGTCTCTATTAGGGTTTCCGTTTCGTGTGCACTAAAAAGGAAGGAAGACTGGTGCGACGATAGTAATGCCAAGCATACGAGCAAAGGACTCTACCTACCGCATACTGACGAATGAAAGAAGCTCATCGCGGATGATAGGACAAACGATAGCGGTTTCATTCTTGCTCTTCCTATTCCATACCATAAACAGACACCTTTGATTCATCGACATTGGCGCTAGAGGCTCTACCCCCACCCACCAGCCCTTTATGGAGTTAGCGGACCAAGAGAAAAAATTCTCCGATATAATAAAGAAAGTAAGAAGGGTTCCAAACCATTGAAACAGAAAGCACTAAAGACTGTTACGACGTGGCATAATTGATCACCGTCAAGCACAAGATTCAAAGATGGAATCTTCCTACTCTTGTTAGTTGGGACAGAGCATTCTATCTTGTTGATTCTCCTTTCCCACCGCCTCGAGCTCTTGCTTTCAGGGTGGATACGCAAGAAATTCACTATGAAGATTGACATGACACAATCCCTGAAGAGTATGATGTGCCCGGCCTTGCTTCTCTTAATCCCCACCCACCTCCCGTAGAGGCGGGTCAATATCAATATCCATACCAGAGATTGCTTTTAGCTTTATCTTTTCAGAGACAGGAGAATTCCTTCTGTACTTACATGAATGCTACTTAGGGAGAAGAATGTCTTGACTCAGGAGCACCTGAATTTATTCTTTATGTGTCCCACATCCGCCTATGTTAAGGCATCCGCCCATTCCTCAGTGAAAGGAAATGCAACTCAGTGATCAAAAAAAAATTTGGTGCCCCGTCAGAAAGACTTGGTTGGTAGAGTAGAGTCCATTCCCCAAGATATTGGTTTTAAGCTCCTCTCCTTGCAGTTAAGTGGCTTTCCGCACCTGCGGGCGACTTTTTGTCTTACGACACGGCATGGTAATTGATCGAGTGCGCTTTCCTTTCTCCTACTCCCACTTCGGGAAGGGAAGTGCTAAAGGGCGGGCATGCTCGACTGAAAGGAGAGGAAAGCTTCTTCACTTTCGGCACGGGCGCGAACTCTGCAATCTCTGGGTCGCCGAGGTTCCTTTTCTTCCACCTCTTAAGATCAGGTATCTCTATGATTTGATCCTTCGCATATCGGCCCCATACTTATTTGATCTCTCTTTCTCCTGACGTAAGAAAGTGACACAGGCTTTGCCAGCTTTTTTCAAACTTGACGGTCAAGTTACATACTAGTTCGTAAATACGCCTTGGATGAGCCTAACAGCCATTTACCTGGAAGCACTTTTGTTTTCAACCGCCAGATGGTAAAGGAAGGCGCCATCCCTCCTTTCTCTCGCAATCACAATTGCCGTACAGTCGAATAGTTGAGCTAGATAGGGGATAACGGTCGAACTATCAAAGAGGTCCGCTACCAAAGAATTAGGAGTTATAACATTCATAAAAGAAAGAAAAAACCAATATAGAACTTCAATTAAGAAAGAATAAGAATAAGCAGAATTGCTTAAGTAAGGTAGTTGCTTCTTTTTTTCGGTATACCGCTCTGCGAGCAGAGCGAATGAACATAAATCTTTCTGAATATCATGAATATCCTTCGCCCCTTATCTCCTCATCTTCCTATTTGTAAGCCACGGCTTACTTCGACGTTTTCAATTTTCCATAGAATCTCCGGAGCTTTCCTAGCCACTATAGTTTTCTTTTTTTATCTTCTTTGTCTGAAAATTGGTTTGATTTGCTTCACCTATGAGAATTTCTACCAATTCTTCTTTTATTCATCAAAGCTCATCCTAATCTCCGTCGACATTACTGCCTTAGCCCTGTCCTATCATCTGTATAATGGAGTTCGTCATTTATTGACGGATTTTTATTTCTTAGAATTGGAAGAAAAAGATTGAAATGACTTTTCCAAATTTCACCTATACCTTTCTTTGAGATTTCAACAAAAAAATTTCCTTTACTTATGAAATTTTTTTTTTCGTTGATAGATCTAAAGCTTATGTCGTAGAAGCCGACATCAGGCTATTGGCCTTTTATCTGCATCTTCCCTCGTAGAGTGGCGTCTTTTATAAGAAAAGACTTTCTCAGTGGAACTAAAAAAAAACAGAGTTTGAGCTCTTTTTTATTAGGTTGACCTTTAGCCACGCGCGACGGCTATGCGCATGTGTCCCAAAGTGATGTATATTTTTTGTTAATGGGTATACTCGAGAGAAAAGGTTTAGAATTCGACCTCCCCTTATACACTCTAAAAAGGGGTCATAGACTCCTTTTTTGTTTAGGATCCCCTTTCTAAGTTCCATTTTTTATTGAGCCTGGTGTGGAATCACCATCATTACACATTTATTCTTGGTCTGGCTGCTGGTCTAGCGAGCCTTCCTAGCCGCCTAGAGTGCAGCCTGCCTGCTGAAGACCGTAGCATAAGTAACTCAGTGCTCCATACGGGGGAGCAGAATTCGTTCGGATCCTCCCACATGTTCAATCTTTTTTTAGCGGTTTCCCCAGAGATCTTTATCATTAATGCAACCTTCATTTTTCTCATTCATGGAGTTGTATTTAGTACCTCTAAGAAATATGATTATCCACCGTTAGTAAGTAATGTGGGTTGGCTTGGATTACTTAGTGTTGCGCGCCTAGGAGGGCAGCGCGCTTTGGGATGTGGAGGAGCTATTATCGTCCAGCTCCCTAACCTAATGCGACACCGGGTTTGGACCGTAGGGAACCGTAGCATGGGGGGACGTCTAATCCTTTTGCCACCGCCAAGCTGGCAAATCGTACGCAGCAGGCTCAAATACCCCTGGTTCTGGAAGGCACATGAGTCCGAACGCAATGTTTAATGTGCGACCGAGACTACACTACGTAGTTACCTGTGCAGGGGAGGCGTCAGTCGGTCATAGAAAGGGCGGCAGAGGCGCGAGGAGTTAACGACTGGACGTGCTGCAACCTAGGGATCACCAGGCAGCTCTTTCGCTCTATAGGGATCGGGGGGGGGGGGGGGGGAGCGGGGGCATAGCACAATTCTTCTTGGAGGAGAGTTGTTTGCCCGGGTGATTGATCCTGCCATAATGTACTTCTACCGATTAAAGCACCGGCAACCGAAGTCAAGCATACATACGACGATCTTCATGCGTGAATAGCAGGGAGGAAAGAAAGAGCGGTAGATGATAATGAGAAAGGGCGCCGCGTCTGGATGTGCGGAATGGATGAGCGAAAGGTGTCATGCCATGGAGTGGGGAATATCCCTCGTCTCATGTAAGACAACTAAATGCATCTCGAGGTGCTGCCGAGGAACTGATGGACCTTCTCGAGCACATGATAGGTAATTGAGAGATAGAGCTAGCCTATTCGTTATGGGAAATCAATGCTCCGGGCCAAATAGAGCTTACCTACGGTACATGGCTTTCTCCGGAGAGCTTTCTAATGTAAAGCCAAAGACGCCCCAAGATAAGGTACAACTGTTGGGAAGGGGATAGGATCAATAGAACCTGGCTGGATCCGGGCTGGGATAGTGCCGCCCATTCTTAACCAGTTCCGAAAGGGTTAGCTAATGCTGGAGGGAGCATCCCCACTTAGTGATCGGCCCGCTAGTTCACGCAGATCCGAAGAAGTTATCATAGACGAGCCACATGCAGGGAAACTTGCACGTGTGGTTCTGGCCGGGCTTTCCTGAGGTATCTAATAATCTTGCTTCTGCTCGCCGCTGGCGCACTTTTCCTAACTATTGCCCATTTATTCTGGACTAATCTTTTTAGGAGGGATAATTTTACATATTTCTGCCAAATCCTTCTATTATTAAGTACCGTTGGTACCATTTCGATGTGTTTCAATTCTTTCGAACATGAGAGGTTTGATGCTTTTGAATCCATTGTATTAATTCCACTTCCTACACGCGGTATGCTCTTTATGATCTCGGCTTATGATTCAATTGCCATGTATTTAGCTATTGAGCCTCAAAGTTTATGTTTTTATGTGATCACAACATCAAAAAGAAAGTCTGAATTTTCTACGAAAGCCGGCTCGAAATATTTGATCTTAGGTGCATTTCCCTCTGGAATATTATTGTTTAGGTACGACCGAACAACTACCGATATCTTTTAATATCTTTTCTTAGAATGTTATTTAGAAATATATATCTATCTATCTATATCGTAAACTATCGGATCGGGTATTACTTAGATGTGAAACTTGCAGACCTCATAGGTTGTAATCTTTTTCTTACGGGGAGAACGAAATAAGAGAATATATAGACTAGTAGAGACCCTTTATGTAGTTGTCTATCTTGGGCGATCGATCTACATCTTTTCCCATAGCCTTGGGGCTGTGTATTGATCTCCTATGTGTGAAATATAAGGAACTAGTTCATATAGAGATTCCCCTTGGTCTAATTCCACGCCATATGACGAAAGGGGAGTCGGCGTGGCCTAATGTGAAGATTAGGGGGAGTATAAAAAATTCCCTTATGGGGTATTCCGAAGGTGTAACCTAGGCAACAACAAAGGGGCCCGATACTTCAACTAGAGGAGCGACCAGATGCTTCACAAAACCCCGACCCAGCATCACACATTCTCCAGGTCCGAAGGGATCCAGTGCCCAACTACCGACTCCTCCCGGAATTGCGTTATCGGAGCCGAGCCAGGAATGGCCGTTAGTGGACACCCACAACTTTTCACCGGTTAGAGAGGCCATCTTTAATACATTAAGAAAAGATTTTTGCAGGGGCCAGAAGACTCGGTCATAGGAACTTAGAACACCTACGTGCTGGTAAATGAAAACCACCACGACCGGATCAAAGTAAACAAGAATGTCGAATCAGGCCGCCCTTTGCCTTGATAGAATTCACACGCGACCACCAGCTTTCCCAAAATAAGGGGAGATCTGCTGCTTACTGCTCACTGAAACATCCGACCTATAGTCAAGTCGTTCGCCAATCTTTCTGATATCCTTTCCTTCTATTCTTCAGATTTTAGGCTTTGACCCAGTGAAAAATGGGGTTGATGGTGTTGGCTAAAAAAGGGGGAGAGGGGAGAGCCTTAGGGTACGCTCACTTCTGCATTTTTGTTTAGGTTCTCGAGATTCTCAATCGCTCTTTTTAGTGTGGAGGAATAGTATGTGAATGGCGGTTCTCAGACGAGGGAATCATTCCTCTCTAAATAAAAACAAGCTAGAATCTTTCTATTGATAGAGCTTTAACGTCTGCACATAGAATCCTTTTTCGCCCTTCCATTCTGTTCTTACGGTAGTTAGGTCGGAATCCGTGTGATGGATCGAAAGTCGTTTCAAATATTCTTCGCATCCCCAGAGAGATAGATTGTTACCATTGTGCCTTGGTCGTCAAAAGGGGCACGAACAACCTTAAAGTACTGTTCCATGTCCCAGAGGTCTTCGAGCCTTGGCATTTCGAAACCCGTTGAATCGCTGTGGTTCCGGAACTCAAGTCTGGAGTCGCCAGGTGAGACATTCGGTTCACCAACTGGAAACCTATCTCCACAGCAAGCTCCTCAATTTGACCCGGTCCGTCACGCTTTGGACATCGCCAACGGGATCGGTGAGGCCCCATGAAGACGGCTCTACTTCACTTGGAAGATGCGGTACTCATTAGCGAGCCTCTTGTGACCAACTATTCCGGATTCCCATGCCTTTCTTCCATAATCTACACTTGTCCGTCCAAAAGGTCGACCTTGCCATCAAGTTGGGTCACTCGATCCTTGAATGTTTCCTTAACAACAGCCGCCGCTGACAGCACTCCACGTTCACGCGAAAGAGAAGGTAAGGCTTGACCTTGGCTAAGCTTAGTCGGATTCTTCCCCTAGGTGAACTACCTTTAGCTTTCGATAAGACAGTTCCAGCAGAATCCTAAGACAACTTTCACCACTCCTAAAGCAAGAATTTTCCTTGCGCCTGCTATTCCCTCTTCAATAAGTTAACCCGGATCCTCATCCTCATCTCTTGAACTCTCGGCTGATAAAGAATAGGAAGAAATTCTCTTATAATAGAGAAAGATCTTGTCTCTCTCTTGCCCAGGAACAGGTCAAGTCTATGTGACCAGAATAAATCAGTCTTAACTAAGCCTAAAGGCTAGCGATGTCACCTCCGGGTAGGAGTTCCATTCAAGAAGATGGATCCGTTTAAGCTGCTATTTCATCAGCATCTGGCACTGCTTGACTTGCTTTCACTGGTTTTTAGAGCTTGAACGTGGCACTCAAGCTTCCATGTCATCTAAAGTCTGTCCTCCGTCAAAATAAAATGGCAATAACTCGTTTCATTGATCAAGAAATTCAACACTGGAGTGCAGCGCAGGGCTTCCACTCAAAGAGGAAGCCCCAGCGGAACGGTCAACTAAGAATGGCAATTAGAATTGACTAAAGAAGTGAAAGGGGAACCGTCTTATCTTAAGAGTTGGTCGACTTGCTAATCGGCTTGACCTCTTTTCGTTGGTAAATCACTCTTTGTTGTCTGTCAAAATAATCTATATATTTACTGGAGTGACCAAAGTGCTTCTTGAAACAAGCACGATGGAACAGTCAGGAAATAACTCGTATGGGGAGAGGAGTAGGAGACACCCCGTATGAGCTGTTGTAGGAGCAAGCTGACCAAGTTTCAGACCCCGAATAGGAGTCCTTCTTTCTCTTTATTGACCTTGAAGTTTCGGCATACAAGTAAGCAAGAACATGAATAGGATTAGGAAATGGAATTTTATCACAATCGGAATATGTTGAATAGGCGTAATAGCCCGTATACCAGCTATTGGAATAGGCCATCCGTCTTAGCCACCTTATTTTGAAGGAGCAAGCTAGCAAGTCTTCCGGTGACTAATCTCCCATCGCTAGCAAGTCCAACCGGATCTTCTTTCTCTGGTTTGAAAACCCCAACTGGTAACCAAAACAAACAAGCCAGCTTCGGTAGTGGTAGTAGCTTCAAAGGAATTGGTAGTATGTCTTGAATAGGAAAGCATTCAAAAGCTTGAATAATGAAGTAAAATTACTTTATATTTTGATATGGTTTTCATCATTGTCTACAGAAAAGAAAGAAGGGAGTGTTTTAATTTCCTTTGTTTCGGCTTTTAATTAGCCTAAAAGTTTTTCCATTTAATCACTGACAAAACCTACCTTTCAATTCGACTTTAGATTAATCAATCGAACGGGCAAGAGGCTGTTCATAATCCTATTCAAATTGCTTGCTTGACTGATTAAGATGGCTTTACTCTTGTTCCAGTCACTGTGGCTCTTGCTTGAGCCGAGAAGTACAAAAGGCACAGAGGTGAGATGTTTTTAGTACGAAAAATGGACAGGTTTCAAGTATGGCGGATAAGAGAAGGTTAGAGAGAACCGTTGCTTTGACATAAAGGTTTTCCTTAAAAAAAAGTAGAATAAATAGATATACGTGAAATGAGCCCTATTCCTCGTTTCTAATGGCCAATTCACCACTTCACTTACTTACTACTTACTTAATACCGGAAAAAAAAGGCTGCAGGAATTGGTATGGTGACGGTGACAATAACCTTTTCTCATTAGATGTTTGTGGAATTGATGGTGACCCTTAATGTGACTAAGGCAGCTTTACTGTTGGTGTGAAAATGGAGGGGAATTCTATTGGGCTGAAGGCAAGTGAGTGTTCAGTGACAATGAACGCTAACATTACATGAGATGCTGTTGGAAGCGAGGCAGCAGTCTTTCTATGTTTTTCCACTCTAACGAAGTTTCTCTGGGTGAGCTTAGATGACCAACTCAATTCTCCCCACCCTTGGCGGAGGAGTTTCTTTTTCCTATCTTGAACCGGATGTACCCACCAGTAGTAGGGGGCGCCCATAATTGACCCGGGTAGGCAAGCTTCAGAGTGTTGGGTAAGGGTGTATTCTGTCCCGGTTCAGGCCCGGGACCGGACCAGGACCGCGGTCCTGGCGGGCCTGCCGATCTTGCTGGGCCGGTCCTGGCGGTTCGGTCCTACCTGTCCCAAAAGACCGTGACGGGCTGGTCTTACGCGTTGAACTGTCAGGCCTGGGACCCCCAGGCCCGGAACCGCCTGGCGGGCCTGGGCCGGTCCTGGCAGGCCCAACGGTAATTTTTTGTAAAAAAAATTTGTTTTCTTTTTTTGAAAATTGAGTAACGACTCTTTGCAAAAGGTAGCCGTTTCGAACTTTGAATAATAGCCATTTGGCCCGCAAACTTTAATTTAACCTCAAACTTTATATAATTACACTTTCCCCATTTCTCAACTATAAATACCCCCTCATTCTTTCATTTTTATTCACCAATTCAACAATATCTCTCAATCTATCTCAAGCCCTCTTTCAATCTTTCTAGTACAAGTGCTTAATTTATTGTTGAAAAATCGTAAAAAATTGTGAAGTTGTTGAATTGAAGTTTTCAAGTGTTAAAGTTCAACGATTTTCAATTTTCAAGAAGTTGTTCGGCAATCTGGTAAACACGTTTCAACTCTTACTTGCTAATAATATATTTTTCTATTTTTTAGTTTAGATAAATCTAATTAGTATGGCATTTTCGTTTACAAAAATGTTCGGTAAAGGAAAAGCTAAAACCGTTGAAAGTAGTGGCCGTAATACTTCCCTTCCCCCGGCTCACCGACCTAAAAAGATAAGCAAGTTAAAAGTAGTCGCCAACCTAGACGTCCTAATCTGCCTCCCGTAATGCTTGATAGTGATCACCCTTGTTTTCATTTTACTGATAGTGAATTTCTACATGATGTTGCAGTAGGTGATAGATTAGATGATGAAATTATGAATGCTCTTTATCCTAATGAACCTATCTTAGAGGAAAATGAGGATGATAATGATGATGATGAAACCGAAGCACCAGATTTAGATGATACACCTACTAGTCCTGCCCATAACTCAGGTAATGAACCAGCACACCCACCTGTACAAACTCCCACTTTTAGTAGACAACCTGCTAAACGTCAAGAAACATCATTAGTTTGGCATTTTTATACTCAAGTAAGAGAGCACGAAAAGGCTAAGTGTAAAACTTGTGGGAAATTACTTGTTCATAGGTTTACTGGAGACCGTAGCGGCACGGGTAGTTTGACTAGACACATAAAATTACACCCTAGAGATAGTGCTAGATTTTTCCAAGTGCAAGCGCAACAAGGGGGGGGGGGGGGACAAGTGTAGATTCTCAACTTAACCCTAGTACTAGTTCAAATCTAGTTCAACCAGGAATTAACACTATCACCGGAGGTATTTTATATTACGATCCAAATAAGGATCGTGAAGAATTAGCAAAAATGATTACTATTATGTGCTTGCCTTATGCTTTTGCTTCTAATCCTAATTTGGTTCAGTATATTAGAAGAGTCTTTAATCCTACTTATAAAGGTTGGCCTCGCGCAACAGTTAAGGCCGGTATTTATAATTTCAAGCATGAATATGAACAATATTTGCGCTATTTATTTACTCATATACCTAATCGTATTTCTATTACAACTGATATTGGTAGAAGTAATAATGTGTGATTATCTAACTGTTACAAGTCATTGGATAGATGAAGACTAGACAATGCAAAAACGCATAATTGCATATAGAATAATTAATTTACGGCACACGGGTAGGTTTATAGGTAACACTGTTTCAGATATATGTAGATATTTTTGCTTTAGTGATAAAATACTGGCAATTTATATGGATAATGCTTCTAGTAACACTAGTGCAATAGGCATGCTAACACAAACCCTTAATCCTGCATTTAGTAATATTTTCCATGTTAGATGTATTTGTCATATTTATCATTTAATTGTTGATGATGGTATGCGAATATTAAGCATAGAAATTGAAAAGGTGAGAATGGCTCTTAATTGGCTATTTTATTCAAACCGTAGAACTTGACTTACAGAGTATTTTAAAAAATGTGACGAATATGGCCTTTGAGAAAGAAAGGTTCCTAAACCTTGCCCGACTAGTGGAATTACCTGTACGAAAGTTTAGTAGTAGTGTATGAATATAGAAACCCAATTAATGCTACGTTTAATTCTCGGGTAGGTGGTGAGGATGATGATGAAATGCTAACTACCCAAGATTGGACTACTGTTAAAATTCTTTTAGATTTTTTAGAACATTTTCAAGTTGCTACAAATGCTTTTTCTGGGCAATATTATCCGACTATTTCTAACTGTTTAGTTTATATTGCCGCACTAGCTGATTTGTTTGTTGAATTTATCGAGGGTGGGGATATTTATGAACTTGCAATAATGAAATGAAACAAAAGTTTAAAAAATATTTTTTTCCTATCCCCCCTATTTTTGGTGTAGCTGCTATGTTAAATCCAACAATGAAATTAGGAGGTCCTCACTTTTGGTATTCTAATATTTATAAAGCTTTAGATCTTTCAGAAGACGAAATTGCTACACTTGCTGATGCGAAAGCATCAATTAAAATTAATGCTCAAACTGTTTATAATGCTTATAAACAAGAGTTAGAGCATGCTAGGCTAAATATTCTAACCCCTACTTCGTCTACATCACAATCGTTTAAAAGAGCTTCTGGCTTAACAGCTCTTAAATCGTGACAGAGTTCCGGGGTTCTCAAGGTGATAATTTTGATGAAATTTTCCATCTAAACGAGCTTCAAGTTTACTTGTCACAGGGACTTGAAAAGGAGAATCCAGGCGGCTCTTTTGATCTTTTGGAATAGTGGAAGTCAAGGGAAAGCATTTTCCCGTTCTTGCAAGGATGGCTCGGGATGTTTTGTCAATTCAAGCTTCAACTGTTGCATCGGAGAGCGCATTCAGTCAAGCAAGACTACAAATCGGTGATCACAGAGCGTCGATGCGGGAGAGCTTGAAAAAATTAGTGCTTTTTAGAGATTGGATCCGCGCGGAAAGAAGAAACTTTGGCATAGCAGAATCACAACCGGCAATAGATGAGCCGGGAATCTTCTTCTTTAGAAAGTTCAACTTCTTTCCCCGGAGCAGCAAGAATACCGATTTATTCATCTGCACCGGAAGTCACGGAGCCCTCTTCTCTTTCAATGTGAACCGGATTTCTAAGCACTAGTATTTCCTTCTCACCAGCTCAGCTTATAAGCTATACAAAGCTGGGGATTACTCGCTTAAAAAGAGCTCTTCTTATGAATTCGATAATGGCATGAAAAGTCTACTGAAGTATTAAAAAAATTCTAGGTAGAGAATGCTTCAAGTCTTATTTGCTGCGATAAAAAATCTAAGTGAAAAAAAGAATCAATCTATTAGAGTGGAAGTAGAACGGTACCAGGGCGGGCCCATTCTCGATATGGGTAATCCTTCGTATACTCAAAAACATCGTTGTGGTGTCAAGACCATTTTTGGAAGAGCGTGGAATAGTAGAGTTCTTCTTCCTTTTATTTTTAAAAATGAGGGCTACGCGGCCGAATCCTTCAATCCGAGGCTATCGAAGTGTGGCAGAGTTTCGTCCTGAGCAATGAAGATAGAGACCAATCACTTTGATCGTGGTTGTTCTAGCCAAGCCGCTTCAGATCCAGCTTGCCCTTGAAAGAATTAACTAAACATATCATTACTTAAGCAAAGGTCTCGGCGTCCCCGACCTTGGGGCCTTGTCGCTGGCTTGATGGCTAATTATCAGTCTATGGTACTAAAGACCTTATCGGTCGGGTAAAGCTTGCGCGAAGGTATTCGTTGAATATAGTTCAACTCATTCACTCTAATAGTAGAAGTCATCAGGACGGTAGCACTTCAGCGAACAACAGCTACTGCTGCAGCATGTTTAGATACTCGCCTGGAATCGGTATTTCAGACCTATGTAATGGGTCCCACCTGCTTAACGGCATGCTTCTTGCAACATGGACTTCGGGTTTTGGAGGGCGTCCCGCGCCTAACCCTTAGCTCGGGATGGGATGAAGTGTTCAAGGTTCTCCCCAGTCATTATTATTATAACACATCAAAATCGTCTCATAAAACCGCTATGCGCTCTCAAGATTTCAATAACACTTCTGAAGTAGAATTGCTAGAGATTCAACTCCCCTGCCTTTACTTCCATCCTACCAGCGAGCTCAATCTCGTGGCTCACGAGGATAGGACTGCAAGCACTACATTTATCATTTATGTAATTTAGGTAATTAGGTAAGGTTAGTCATTTCACATATGCTGATCCTTCTCTTATGATTTTTTTTACTTGCTTTCACACGCCGATCTAATTGATCGCATCGCAAATTAAGATGTCGTCGCGTCAGTCAAATCAAGTATAATTTCTCTTTATTCCCCTTTTCCTTTAGAATTAGAAACTAAATGTTATTCGTTTCTTCCCAAAATTGCTCAAAGAGCATGTATGAAGAATATTATTCTGTCAGAGCCGGAGGATCATTGGCAGGATTTCGCATAACCCAAGTGAACTCGAGTCAAAGCACCCAAGAAAGGGAAAGACTAGAAGGATGCTACCCACGCACCATCAACAATAGCAGAAGTTCAAGAGCTAAGAAGAGATGGGAGGGAAGTCCCCAACCTCGAAGGTTTCGGATGACGTTTAGACATCAAATTCACCTCGAAAGAAAACAAGTTAACTACAAAGAAAAAAGAATGGAAAGGTATTCCTTTGTTTGTATTAGTAGCCACTTACAGCTCGATTTCACTTAGCGATCTCGACTAAGTCACCTCACCAGAGATAGGGTGATTTCCTTCTTAAACCACATATTCTAATAGAGGATACCATATAGTGAAACGAATCCTTCATCTGTATAAGTTCAACTCATTCGAGAAAAAGTCATAAAGGTTGAGGAAATCCCACTATTTGTTTTGGGAAAGACCTCACTCGCACGTACTATAGTAATATATAAGGCTCTTCTTTAAATACGTAACCAATCCAATAAGTCTTTCTGGCTGGATCTCTCCCAATAGACTCCTTTTAGTAGGTGTCCCCAAGAATGCCTGTCATAAGCATAAGAAAGCTCGATCCGAGGGCTTTAGGAACCTATTTCCTCTGTGCAGATGAGCCGCCCGCCTTTCTATTCTCTTTCAGATTGAAACTTCTTGGTGTCCTAGGCTTCTAAACCTTCGCACGTATTCGGATCTGACCCAACATTGATAGTGACCTCCAACTATAGGTCTTACCAAAAGTATCCCTAAAGAATAATTATTTAACAGCAAATAACAAGTTCAGATATTTAATGGATAGGCTTTGAAATTAGAAGGAAGGCTGGAATTCCAACAGGCGTCTATTCTATTGAATTTACCCGTTGGGGAACGCGCAGTGACAGGGTATACTTTTCTTTGTCTACAACAATACCTCTTGTTGAGACAAGCCATTTCGAAATCCTATTTTCAATTCCTGGGGTGTGAAGTCTACCTATAGATAGAGAAGGCGCATGGAAGACAAAGCCTGCAATAATCCTTTTCGTTCTACCTTCCATGGCGGATTGAATAGCCTCTTCCCCAGGTCTATTGATGGATCGCCTAGAATCATCTTCCCTTGAGATACTAGGAAGTAGCAAGAAATAATAGATATATAAGTATAAGGAAGGGATGGGGGCTCCTAACTCGAGAAAATCAGTCTTTAAATAGTATTTTATACCCAGAAGTTCAATGTCATATTAGGGGTTCGATCTCTGTCTTGACTCCGGCCTAAGAATCAAGCCAAATATTTTGTTGGTTGTGCCCCCTTCAGTGGTTTCCATCTTAAAAAAGAAAGCTTGTTTGGCTCTTAACGAGTACGAGTGAAAGCCTCATTTTATCTTCATCGATCGTGATAGTGAATAGTTAGTTGATAAGGGAACAACTAAACTAAAAGTAGAAGAGATCTTATTCGCCGCTTGGGTCGAAGTGGTAGTCAACTTAAGCTTTTTATGTCAAGTAAAGCGACTAAGCTAGTCACTAAACAACTATTTCAACCTTCCTTTCTTCCTTTAGGGGTGGTTACATTCGTCGTACCTACTATGAATGGAGAAAACTATCCCCATTGCACTCAGTAGCAGCCCAGGTCTTTCCATTATACATATGGAATTATCTACTGGTTCTCGTCTACTTACCGTTGACCTCGAACAGTAGCGCTGGCATGTAATAAGTTTCTGATCCAACTTCTCCCCTTTTGTTGGTTTATTTATTTATCTGAACAGATACCAATGTTCCCCCTTTGGGATAGTCACTTCCGCATTGGGGGTTTGGCCGTACTCCCTTTGCTCGAGTTACTCAGTGGACGGATTCCACTCCGTTCTTCATTGCAGAACTACGTTCCTTTCCTCTTTTCATAACTCAAAACAAAAGTGAGTTATTCCTATCTCTTAAAGAGAGCCGCTTATCGAATAAATAATCAATAAATCATCAACTATTCACCGGGATGATATTCTATTAAGTTCTATCACATCGGATTCTAGTAAAGAGACGGGCCTTCTCATCTGATCTCTGCTTCAACAGGAGTGCGGGAAAAGTTTCTTCTTCCGCCCGTAAGCTTGAACTGGTTGCTATGAATCTTAGCCAGTTTCTTCTTACTCCTTTTGTTCTCATTCCCGGCCAACCGTGCCATGAAGAGTTGAGCAAGAGCAATCGCAACTTTCTCTCTGCCTTCGAAGCGCAATCGACCCTCTTTCTTCTTAATACAAGTGAACTTTGCGAATATTGGCATGAGATCGTTTCAGGGATTCGTTTCAAATGAGCTGCTTCGCTCATTTGAAACTCATTTCATCTCACTATGTGTAACTCGTTCCTCATTCCCTAGCTCTAGAAGATCGTACCCCAATTCTTCCCCGGCTGATGCCTTAATATTATATCAGAATTGTGAAGAAAAGTCGAAACTCCTGTCTTAAAAGGAGAATGGTTCAAGTGGAAGAAGTTGAGTTTGCTGGTATGGTATAATAAATCTTTAAGAAGTGGATCCCCGATAGCTTCAGAAATTGGTATCGTATAGTTGAGGGAGGCTGCTTTTCTATTTTAGTTTAGCGAAGAATTCTTTCTTTAGAACCGTCCGCAGTTGTGTACCATTGCATAGGTCGACATTGACTACCCCATTCCCATTCTTTCTCGATGCGGATCAAAGACTAGTTTCGTAGCCAAGGGGCGAAAACGTGACCCAGTTCTTTGAACTCTCCCTTCCTGTTGATTAGCATTCATCTTAGCTAGAAAAAAAGGTATACACAATTCGAATTCTCTTTTCATGAATATTAGTTAGTTAGCTTCGCAGTATGAGTTGTCTAATCAAAAGGCGTAAGCGCAGCAGTTCTCATTTCATCTGCATCTGCAGTCGAAACTTGGTCCTTGTATCAAAGATATGAGAAAGGCGATAGATCTACTACGTCTTGGCCTTTGAAGTTCCCAGGGTCTATCTTTATTCTTTATAGTAAGGTTGGACGTACTCGTCCTACCCTCAGTCTAAGCCGGCCAGATGGGGTACCTGGTGATAAAGTGAATCTCGAACCTATTTCGATAGTATGAACATGCCAGCGCATTAACAAGTATAAGCATTTCTAGCTTTCACTCATAGGAGCTGCTTCGCTCATTTAGTTTATCAACTCATTCACTCAAATAGACGTATCTTTTCTAATTACGTATTACTTGAAATTCGGCAGACCTACTATTGCAGACCAATGAAAACACCGATGGCCTCAATATTCTTATTGCTTTTACCGGACTACCCCTTCCTGCTCTAACCCGTCTTCTGACCTATTTGCTTGCACCTTACCTTTCGCCTTTATTGATTCTTTTCAAAGATTGGGATCCTTGCCTATGATTACTGTCTGACCTGCTTTATTACCTCACCTTATCACTTGGACTACTGCTCATTCCCTAACTACCTGACCGGGGCTACTGCTTGATATTGCTACTATGACAAAAGCCCCACATCTAATAAGGCCGCAACTTTCATGCTTTTCACTAACTGGCATGGCTATTGCAACTACTGCTAACTGATCCATTCAAAGACCAGGATTCCTGACCTTACTACTCTTATTGATATTGAACTACCCAAGACCCCTCGCTGCACCATCTGTTGTCCGCTGCTTGGCTTGCTATCGGGCTATGCTTGCCGCTGAAAACCAAACCGATTGGCCCATCCCTTTCCTGCCAACGACGGCTGCTCCTGGAATTGTTCGTCATGCTACTGGATTAACGTTTCAACGTGTTTTTCGGGGAACTGAGATACGTATTCTTATTTTACTTGAAATGAGTTTCTCAGTTAGTGAGTCTTCCTTTCTCAAACTTACGTATCATTCTGATGATTCAGTAGATCTGGCCAGTTGAACGCTTTCTAGCAGCACCAAAAGCTTAGGAGATTAGATACGTAGTGAAGCGAAAGTAGCCATCTTTATATCTGGTTTATTGACTGGTGCACCTAATATACCGCTTTTGGGCAACCTTCTCAACAACTAAGAGATCTGTGGGGACTAGTTGAAGTAATAAGCCTCCCACAGACTCTGCGTTCCTTGCGGCGCTGCTTGCTATTTTATCAAGGAAGAAGGAGCAAGTAAGGTTCGGGTCTTCGCGATCCAAGGCCTGTCTTAAGAGAAGTGACCCTCGGATACGGGTCAAACAGTAAAGTTCTTTCTCTGAGGTGAATCCAATAGTTTAGATATCCCCGCACAGATGTTCTCGAATGCGCCGTTCTCTTTGTTAGAAAGCCCTCTTGGTGCTTGAAAAGGAGCTCATGACATAAATTGACACTATTTAATGTCTCGAGTAGGCCAATTGCCTTTCTTACCTTTGCTGGTGCTTGAGTTTGATTGGATGAGGATTGAGGATTAGCAATGATTCTCCAGCCATTTTTTTTACCTGGCAAGTCTAACTAGATCTTTATCTCTTGCTTGCTTTCATTCTTTTCAGCAACTCGCCAGACTCGAACTGGCAGGGCTCTGATCAAGTCTATTTTTCCGACAATAGAGTTGCTTTTTGTACGCTGTTCGAGAGGCTTAAATTTTAGCTTTCCTACATCTGCGGGCAGACCTCTTAAACGAATCCTCTATCCGGACTCCCCCTAGAACCTCTGTCTGGTCTATGGACTACTTTAAGCTTGATAGCTCCTGTCTCATCACTTAAAGCGTAAGCGGCTCACCAGTCCACCCACCCTTCACTAAGAAGATGCGGCACCATTAACTTTTTTTTTATAATAGAATTGGAGCTAGCCCTTGCTAGGTGGCCCTCGTATATAGTAGTAAGGATTCTTTCCAGTTTTTGTAAAGAAAGAGCTTGTTTGACAAAGAATTTCTAACTAATAGACCTTTAACTAAATTTACCATTTCTTGTGAAGTTTTCTCTTGTTTTGAGAAGTTTTTAATAAATACAAGTCTCTTTCCCTTATTCGCTTTCTAATTTAGTAAAGTATTCCATCAGCGTCTTCCTAGTAAACTCTGCATGTTAGCGACCAAGCTCTCTTTTTGCTGAGTCCAAAATGGATTGGGATCCAAATGGGCCATCTGAGCGGAAATACCTCTCTTTAACCTTATTATCGCATCAACTTCATCGTCGTTTACGTCACGTTGTGGAGTCACAGTTGAAAGATGATTTTTAATGGTGTCGTGTTGAAAGATCCAAACAGGATCCTTACATGGATTGGGATCCTGATGTGCTGGCGACTGCGGTTCATTTCTAGCATATTGAGGTTGGATGGGGGCCGGTTGATCCATAAAATCCCCCTCTCCCAGAAAAGGAAGTTGTGGTTGGGGAGAGGCAGGGATCTTCTCCAGTGGTCATTAGTAATGCACTTTGTGGTCCTTATTGGGTGCTGGCGAAGAAAAAGAGGAGATTCTTAATGTCTGCAATATCGGCCTTAGCATCTTTCTTATTTATAATAAGATTCTCTTTCTCTACTTGAGAAGGTTCTCACCAGGCATACTATTCATCGGTTATTTTGCCCTTTGGGATTGAAACAACCTAATAAGGGTTGTCACCTACATAACCTACCTCCGGAAGAAGGTCTCAGATCACTGTAGTTCGAGCCCTTTTGTTAATGCAGTTCCTGTACTTTGAATGAATTCAAGCTAGTAAAGTAGTCTGCTTAAAGGGGGCGCTCCTCACCTCTCCCCCTTCCCCTTATCATAGAACCAAAAACTAACCATGATACAAGGGCCTGCCTTTCAGTACTTGAAAACGGAAGTGAAACTCTTTCACTGTCTTACTTTGGCCCCTCTCTAGCCAAATCAGAAAATTTGAACAACCCCCGAGACACCAAACAAATTCCCTAGAACTCACGCATATACCATGTCAGCCTCCACCTTCAGATCCTTACTGTCCATCTTTATCAGCCAACTCCCCCGTTTCCAAAAAGTTTATCCACCACTAAGAAAAGGTGCCTTAGCGGCTATGCTTCTCCAGTGCCCGACCAGAGACGCCGCTCTCCCCCGGATGTTGTAATTCTTCTAGTCTTTAATTTTCTTCCCCGCAAATAAAGAGAACAAGTCCTAGTAGGAGAAGAAAGAGGCCGAGTCCCTCGATCCACCCCTCTAGCCACCCCAGGTTTGGAATATACGCAAAAAAGTACAATAATGCCCCAAAAAGTAAGGGGATTAGAGGTTGTTTTGCCGGTAGGATATTCCTTTGAAAAAGGAAGAAACCTAAAAAGATAAATATATGACAAAAGATAAAAAGGAAGGGAATGGGGCAAGATGTGTTATCCCCGCCTGGCGCCGATGCTATGGAAATTACCCATATACTTGCAATAGAAAAAATGTAAAGCCAAAATGCAAAAAGAAATCCAACCCTTCCGCGTTTTCTAAAGCAAAGGAAAATTATGCAAGCCCCTGACACAAGGGCGGGTAGCCGTGCCGGTTCATGCAGAAAATCTTCACTATTATGGACTTTTCCTAAAACATAAAAATATAACATAAGTAGAATAAGGGGATAAATTGAATGTTTGGGGCGAGCTTCCAAAAAGAAGCATAGGGCGTAGTATACTATTAGCTGGAAGAGAAGAAAAAAGGCCCATTACGCCAGTCCCTTTTTCAATGAATAGAAGAGAAGGATGGAAAAAGGAAGAACGTCCGATGGAAGACATAAAAGAAATAAAAAAAGTGGAACCATGATGAATAAAAGACCCTCGAGACTTACGAGGTTCTTTAGAAATAGGGTCGCTAGCACAGAATAAAAAGCGCTAATTATCAAAAGCCACTTCGCCTCTTTCCCCTGTTATGTCAGCATTTTTAAAAAGTATTGTCAAATTGAGGACCCCCCCCCCTCGCTGTATCGAATTCATTTAGTATCCAGCCTGCTCCCTTTGTTCAGTCGGAAGACTTTTCTTTTGAAAAAGACTTTTTAGTCCCGTCCAACAAGAGAGGTAAAGCCTTTCTATTCAAATGAGACGCACTCCCATTGTCTCGCTAAGGTCAGCAGCAGGACATAGAGCAGGGATTGAGTAGTCTTGGGAGGCAGACTTATATTCCCCGGTTACGAGTTGACGACGTTTTCACTACTCAAACTTGAAAAAGTCTTTTACACCTTCGGGAAAGCGTAGCGGAAGACCAAACTTTCGCATAAAACCCCAGTCTGGATGATCAGAGTTAGGCTCGATTTTGATTCATACAGAAAAATAGGTGAATATTTGATAGCAGATGTGGTCAAGCTAAAGGCAGAGCTTGAATTGGATTTTCCAGTTGGAAATTCGTTAGAAAAGCTGTACCTTGACAATCCCCACGATGCTTCTGCCAGCCATCATCGTAGGGACGAAGAGATTCCCAAAACCACAACAATAGACTCATTCTGCACCAGCCCACTAGCAAAACAAAAGGCAAGGAACTTCTTTGACTAGTATAGTATCGGGAACATGCCTAGAAGAGGATTTCAGAATTCCAGAGACGCGCAAACAAAGACATGCTTACTTCATCATCACTTCATGCTTATACACCTGCTGGACTATCTATCCTTCCGTGGTTTTGATTAGATGGATTATATCATCCAAGAGCTTAAACTAAGAGGCCAATACTTTAAGGAACGAACTAGCAAGTCTTATCTTATACCTTACCTCAACTAAAAAAGCTAACGAGAATGTCGATTCCATGCCTTAAGGCTGACTAACGCTTCCGTCTTTCCTGGTCTCCATTACCCTTCTCCCGAAAATGCTCTTTCATCGCTCTGAGCTCATGAAGTGGAATACTTAATTACTTTTATCAATCTTCAGCAGCTTTAAGGTAAAGATGCCATTTGCATGATCCAAGGCCTTCCCTGTAAAAGGCTGTCGGAAGTCTCGTTCTCGATCACAGAGCAAATTACTTCTATCTTAAGATTTGCAATTTGGCACTTGAGGCGAATCTTGCCCATAGCTTTCTGAGACTCAGCGTTGTTGTCTTAATGCTGTTCCGCTTCCTGGTGGGAATTCCGAGCTTCCTTATCGTTTTTAGGGGTATAACATTTATAGCTGACCCCGGATCTACTTGCACTTGTCGGAGTTCTACTTCACAAATATATCCTGAAAGGTATAGTGGATGATTATGGTGAAGGTCCCCTAGAAACAAAAAGTCTATTCGAGAAAATGTGAGGTGTGGCTCCTCCGCCTTCATCTTCTCTTGTATGCCTTGGTTCTCTTCTTGAGGTACATCATTCACCTCTATCTGGTCTACACGGGGTGCATACTTATCGGCTTCTGATAGAGCCTTGACACTTGTCGGATGTAAGGTGACAACCTCAACAAGGTAATTCTAGCTGGTATATTAGCTAGTTGTGCTAACAAATCATAATCGAAAGGCTCATCTAAGCCGAGCAATGCTTTCTTCTTCACCATAGAGTTTACATTCTACACTCTCGAGAAATTTATTGTGGTAATCAAGCCCGCAGCGGGTTCTGTCTACATCATTTAGACTGACTAGGGTCGGTGTCTCTATCTTCAGAATCAGATTTTGAAGCCAATATGGATATGGCACACTTACCATGTTAGAGGACTGAAAAAGTGACATAGGCAAGCAATCTCCAAGTGTCATAAGGGTTCTAGCAGTGCCCCCGGACTGAGGAACCGTACAAGACTTTTCGACCAAAAGACAAGTCTGTTCCTGCTCTGTTTTCGGTTCCCGATTCAATCTTCACCTTTTGTGAATGAAGAAAGAGAGTGAAAGAGAAGATATCAGTGCAATAGGTACAGAGGTACGAGAAATAGTCTTCGTTCGGTTTGGCAGAAGAAAGCCGAGAAAACAAATAGGAAGAGCACTATGCAAGCTTATAATTAAGCTAATATATAAAATCTATCACCACCTCAAGCAGTAAAACAAAGTCGTTATGGATATGTTACTAACACAAACAACTATGAATGGTATTCATTGACAGGAGTGACCGCTTTCTAGTCGTAGTTGGTACCGCCCCTGTTCACTTTAGCATGCAAGGAATACCTTCGGGAAGAATCAAAGTTTTTCTCCTCTGCAAAGCTGCCAATGCTTTACTCAAGATCATTAGCAGTCGATCGTTCATTCTCCCTCCCCAGTGGCTTTCGAAAGCTCGACATGAAAGAATAAAGAAAATAGGAAAAAAGGGTATGGGGATATTTAGCTATTTAGCCTTAGAGAAAGATGACTTGGTAAGACCAGAAGCTAGAACAGAGATTGGATGAAGAATTGCTTTTTCTTTAGCGGGAATGGTGCCACCTTTTTATTTAGCAACTTCCGCCCCGCTTAATAGGAATAGGATAGACTTACCGACCGGTGAAAGGAAATAGCGGGGTCAGACAAAGGAATACCGAACTCTACCCGTGTGAGGCCTCGTAGCCATGGAGAACCATAGAATCAGAAGGTTATATTAGAACATGGGTGGAATGGTCGACAGGCACCTAAAAATAGCTTTAGAAGCCAGATTAGGAAACTGTTTCCCGAGTTCGAGCAAATGCAATGCGACATCCAGGAAAAAAAGGGTTGTTGTCCGATTTGCGCATACATCACTAAAGAAGATAAGAATCCACATATATGGGGGAACACGTCAAAGGCCCATGTTATGGAAGTAGCAGAGGCTTTTGAGGGAAAGAAAAAAAAGGGGGTGCTCCTATGAGTGCAACCGACATTGTAGAGCAGCTTGCGGGACAAAATTCGTGGCCGGAAGTGTTCATGCACAAACACCTGAAGCATATTTTTCTACAAAGGTACCCGAGCATGAATGGCTCCTATGACGACATACAAGTCCTCAAACTAATGGAAGAGGACCCTAATAGAAAGAAAAGTATATGGTAGAAAAAGAATGTTCCAGTTGTTGTGATAGCGAATGAACTACCAGAGTGCGTTGCTGCGAATGGGCCTTTCCACGAGAGATTCACGGTCTTACACTTCCCCGAAAAGGTAAATGATCTCCAAGAAGAGAGGGTGGTAGCCACTTTATGGGGCTGCATACAACGAAGAATGGAGAGAATGAACCTAGAGAAAGGAAGTAATCCCCAAGTGAAGATGAAATTCAATGATGATGTCCTTAGGTTAAAATATAAAAAAAGAAGTGAGGACAGAACAAATCATCGTGAAGAAACCTTGATCTCAGGAGAACAGATGCTTGTGCAGGAAGGCGCAGGAAGGATCGTCATAAAAAAAAAGTAAGAAAAGGTTGAAAGAGGACTAGGGAGCCTCTCGAAATCTCCGATCTCACAGATGGTTAGGCTGCAATTTCTTCGCTTGTGAAGAAGCTTAGCTAGTTCTCCTTCCTCGGACATTCTGTTCGCCTGCCCATGCTTCAAGATTGAAGTTTTAACCAGAAATCTCTGTAAAAAAAGACATTGTAACGAGATCGCATAGGCAACATAATCCTCCTAACATGCAGCCAAATAGGAATGATCATTATCAGGGGATACAGATATGCCATGCTAGGATGAGTTAGGCTTTCAACAGCATAAGCCACCTCCCAAGCGGCTTCCCTCCGGTGCCTTTGACTATTGCTACGGTCATCAACCGCATCATTGAATTGAGACTTTCCACTTTGCTTTGGACTTGAATGGATCTACTTCTCCTCTGCCAGATCGATCTTCATTAAGAGGGTCAACCCAAGCTATTGCTCTACCTCCTCTCCTTATGTTATGGTAGATTTTGAATCCCTACTAGATTTCTTACTCCTGAAAAAAGAGAAATCAACAATAATGCACAAACGTGAAAAGTCTTACCCCGCAGGCTGACTCTTTCAATCCAACTCTATCGAAGGAGAAAAAAAGTTGGGACTATGACTTGCTTAGTGCAGGGCTGCTTGTCGTGATTGGTTGGACACTCTCTTCATCTAAGGTCTTACCTTGGTCACTCTATTAAGCTTTCCCAGCAAGTCTATTGAATGGGGTACGAAAGATTGCTATTCAAAGCATCGTTAAGCGTTATGTCTTCTAGGGATTAGTCAATATAAGATGACTCTGATATTTCCTTCAATGGAGCAGGATGTTAGCTTATCGCCTACTGATCTTACTCAAAAAGATTCAATGGGAGTAGACACATCAATAGCAGCAGACGCGGAGGAAGAAATCCTTGCTCTTCGGGCTAAGATGCTGACTTTGCCGTGGAAAGAGTAATGAGAGGAAAGCCTTGACCTTCCTTTGTTCTGCCCTTCAAACTCGGAGATTGAAGAAGATCACTCTATGCAGCGACAGAGGCAAGATCTCTATATGTTAATAGATACCCGAGAGACTGAGTCATTGGGGGTGAGAGAAAGGAGGCATTACTCCCAGAAAACGTGCAACCAACCTTTCCTTCCCGCTTCTTCCTTGAGAAAAGAAGGTAGGGGCTCTGTTTCCGCATCCGTTCCATATCAGTATTCATTGTTAAGATCTCCTGGTAGAATCGAATGGTAACTGAATCATTCCAATAATTCCGAACAAGTCCTGCATGGGCTCTTTGTCGAATGAGTTTGCATTCCTCAATCCAATCATTAAACTTCCGACATCTAGAATAACTCGCTGGAGCACCCCTCGATTCACCTTTCATTCCCATATGTATCGGCTTTTTCTAAATCGACATATCTAGGTTCTCCCAACCCAACAAGTACCCTTTCTTTCGAAATGGCATTGCCAAAAGTCGAATTAAAGGCTTGACAGGAGAACTTCTCTTAGCCCTATAGTTTTTCTCCGTCAAAATTTTTTCCAAATCAAATGATTCAAGACCTGAACTGAAAGAGATTCTACAAACAAAGTTTTTCTACTCGGCCTTGAGAAGCTTGCATCCTTTGGATTCTTGGGACCTAACGAGCCAGGACAGCCTATACTGAAGGAGATAAATTCATATCCTGCCGATTTCTAGGGCTTTCGTTGCTTGGATGTTATTGCCCTTGCCCCCACGCCAGCTTGCTCTCTCATCCCTCCCACCTTTTCCTATACCTATGATTCTCCTTTAGTTCGGTTGTAGTTTCATAGATCTACATGGGAATCTTCGTCAGATCGATCATGCAGTTACGGCCAATCAGGCAGATATCGATTGGCCTACCAGAGAGCTGACATTAGAAGACTGACACCCACAACACAAACAAAGCTAGACGACATACGATCAAAAGTTCAGGATGATGTGATCCAAGTCAAGTTAGAGGCAAAGTAGTTCCTTGAGTTTGTCCATCGAGTCACTAGCACGCTTGCGAAGGGTAGAAAGCGGACATATGCCATCGACTTGGATGTGAAAAAATTCCTGAAATCCGCTCTTAGAGTTCGAGAATCCAAGCGATGGCAAGTCAGCTAGCAAACCAAGGGGCAAAGAAAGGGTCAAAAGTACGTTCCGTGCCTATAGTCATTCCTCTCTCTGGTAGCAATCCGGTCTCCAGTCGATGGTACTATTTAAACGAGAATGTCGTGTTGTCCAACGCACTTGACCACTGTGATCGATACGATAAACCAAAGCATCCTGGCCAACCGACGAACCATTGAGAATGGAACAAATAGGGGAGATTTAATTCTTCTCTCTTGTCTTTCAACCCTTGCTCTTGGCTCGGCTTCGCCTTCCACCTTATTAAGATTTGGACTTCCCCCTTCACTAACCCGTGGGACGGGACCGACCTTCTCTTTTGTATAATTGGACTTGACCGAAACAAAGGAACCTTGGCGTGAGAACCCTCTAGATTAGGGAGATCTAAATAAGAGCTTGTTGCATATGCGTAGGAACCACCCCATGCGGTGTGAGAAAAGCCCACTTGACTTCGGAATGCCAACCTCTCTTAGCTTAGCCCTTTACGACCTTTTCCGCCTTCTCACTGCCATTCATCGGATAAGACTACGTCACCTAAATCAACAAAAAAGAGGAAGGCATTTCTCATTGTTGGCTAGCCTGGGCTTCACCCCAGATTTTATCTGAGATGGCGAGAATTCTTTCTTAAAGGCATGGCTTAAGCCAACTCGGGACGGGAGGTTTTTCTACTACTATTACAGCTCGTACAACCTTGAGAAACCGAGACTAGTGTAATAAGTTACTAGCCTAGTGCTACTCCTCCATAGAAGACTTGCTAGAATCGCTACCACCTTTTCTCTCGACTTTCCTTTGCCAAATAAATCCCACGTATGAAGCTCTCAGATTACGTACGAATCAATTAAACAAGCCAAACCAATGGCTCTGTTCAAAAGCATTAGTAGACGCGGAAAGAGATCCTATTCCCTAAGGACTTTGTTATCGCTTTAAACTTCCCTATTTCCCATAGGAAGCCCATCTTCAAAGCTACTTTCTCAACAAGATCTAGCTCTGGGGCTTTGTAAAAACTCTCTTCTTTATCATACGATACGAGGCATCCAAATCTGCATTCCCATCCCCTTCTGAACCCGATGAGACATCTGTCTCAGTCGAACCAAACTCTCGAACCCGTTCGGAAGTTGAGGATGCAACTTACGATTTAATCAATTAAAAAAAGGTTTAGCCATAAAGATTCAGGTTAAAGAGAGTTCTAACGTGGGGAGCGACGGCATATAATTACCTTAAAAGGGGGTGCCCTCCCTGAGACTTCCTCAGTCATAGTTTTCTGCTCTATAGACTAACTAATTACCAAAAAGAATTGCCAGATCAACCATCAATCGTTCCTTATGATTCTAGGGGTTTAGGATAGGAAGAGGGCTAAGCTCAACTCAAAGATGCTAAATAAGGGCATTCATTAGAATTTCAATGCGCATTGAGCGAGTAGTTAGTTCAGGTGTTTTTGTATGTGAGATCTCGTTCCAACAGTTTTTCCGTGAAGGCTCTCTTTTATTTTCAGGATGGAACCTTTGTTCAGGACCACAGGACGAGATAGTGTCCCGTTGAATTATACCTTCCTGGTAAACCCCGCCACAACGGTCGTTTTCTACCTCTCGAACACATGGATGCCAAGCTCCTTTTCATTAAGATTTTAGGACTCATAGTTCTAACTTCAATCTTGGAGAAAGGTGAGTGTGCTAGGATTGGGCTATTAGATCGAGCAAGGTTAGTAATGGAGGCAAGGCAAAAGTCATGCACTGGGTACCGCCGAAACGAATAGCTAACATAGTTATCCCGGTGATTTTGCCCGAAGAGTTTAGAGTAGAGTCTTATTATGCTCCTCCAATAGTTCACGCCAAACGTTGTACTTCACAAAATATAGAAAACAAAGAACCAAATCCTGAGACTAGGGTGCCCACTCTCAGAAAAAAAAGAAGAAGTGGCTCATGCCGGTGAAAGAAGCAATAAAAGAGAAGTCTGATTCCTAATCGAAAACCGTTTTTCTGAATGAAGTTAGAAAGAAGTTCAATTGCTCCAGAAGGAAGGCGGTAGGTGGGCTTAGATAAGAAATATAGTATTTTCTTCTCTATATCAATTCTTCGATAAAGCAAGAGACAACTATAAAAAAACTGACTTTTCCATTTACCGGAAGAAAGGTCGTCAAACTGAGCGTCTGAATAAAAGGATTCAATCCCCGTGAACGGCCTAATGTCCGCCGCCTCTAGCCGATGCGCACTATAATGAGTTCAAATGCTTTCCTTTCTCCATACCTCCTACCCTCTGAACTTCCTGGATTGAGCTGGTCCAAAGTGTTTCCGGCAAAGCTAGGAACGCGCCTCAAACCTTTCGGCCCTGTGTTAACCACATAGAAGAGACGATTCATTCTATTCCCTCGGTTATATTTGACTAAGATCCAGAGGATATCCCAAAGTGGGCATTCGGGCTCATTTCTCCCTTCAAGGTCGCATTCCTCTTAACCATAGGGTTTTCTTGCTCGCCCGTAACTCCTCTGTTGGCATTGGTTAGTTTTTGGTATGGCTACTGATGATTTGATTCAATACAGCGGATGAGGAAAATCCAAAAAGCTTAGACACAATAGAAAGTAAGGAAGATAGAAGGTGGGTAGCGAGGAAGAAATACAATAGCCCGCTCACGATTCAACTTCCTATTCAAGTGAATCCGCCTGGAGCGAACCAGGTTTTAGTATCTTTCCCCGTAGCTTTCTTTATTTATTCTTTATCGCTTGATCTTTCTTTTCGTTGTTGAATCTCTCTTTGATTGATCAATGTGTGACATTCCTTTCCAAGATAAACCATTCGAATGCTACTAAACGAGAAGAAGAGTCTATTTGAACAGGGCACATGCATCACACATAAGAAAGACGCCGAAAAACAACCAATAAATTTGTCCGTTTCGGCCTACTTTGGCCTTTATACGATAAAGTACATCAAGAAGCTTCTAATTGCAATAGAAGGGTCTAGGTCAGAATTTGCAGGTAGTTAGTCGCTTTCTCTGTAGGAAAAGACCTTAGGCTGTACAACAACTCTGCTATTCTCCCTTTCAAGTAGGAGTTCAATGGAGCTTTATTTAAAGAACATTAACCACCACTTCGACTTATGCGGACGCGGTTCTCTCGTCGTGAAAGAAGTAATGAAAGGGAAGATCGGGATCAAAGAGCATTCGTTGTTGCCTGTATAGCTTTCTAGAGCATAGATCTAGCAATGCATTCTAGGCACAAATCATTAGTATTGGATGTATGGTTAGGTTGTGCCGAGTCAAATCTGCTCCGTTTTTTCCGTTGCAGAAAACAGATCCCTTCCCCTCGCTTTCAAAAATGATGAATATGAAGTCCAGGAGGCTGCAGGTACTATGGATCCTCTGACACCCAATCGGGTTGCCTTCCCAGGTCTCGCCGATGTTGCCTCTAGGTCGTGATGTGCCTTGAGATGGCCGACTCCTGTCCCCCTTCCAGTGGGGAACCCGCTCCCCGGTCGTCGCTCTGCTGCTTCTGGCCCGTCTTCTAGGCACCTTTGGAAGGCAGGGAGTGTAACAACGTACACTCTTCCCTTTACTCCATAGGGCCTTCTCATCAGTAGAAGGATTTGGTGGCCCGAAATTGACTTGGCTTTGCCAAAAGGCCTCATCTCTAAAAGCCCGGCTCGCGAGGCGTCCCTCTCGTAGTAGGGTTCCAACCCTTGCCTCGCTCTTGTGACATGCTATGTTTCCCCTCTCTATTCCCAAGTAAAGGGTGAGTCCCATGCATGAGTTTGTGGATCGCGGTCTCACACACTAATCCCTACAGGTGCCCCCAGTAGGCCGGCCGCCGTACCTAAACCAATCATCATATTGGTCCCTAGGCCCCATTGCTGGAAAGGCTCGGCTGCAAAATCATACGTGGAGCTTCTGCCTCATACGGCTCCTCTAGGGATGGAGGTAGGCCCAGCCCAGGCTTGTGCGGTTAAGGTTGTTGTACACGACCTCAAAAGAAAAGAATGAAAAAAACGATGTTTCCAGCTTCTGGTCTTTGACATAAAGAAATAAGTAATAACGAAGGGGAAATTTTCAAATTATCTCCTAGCTAGTGGAACAAGAAAGACATGGATGGTTTACTCATATAAACCAATAAAAAAACGAGAAAAGAAATATAAAAAGAAAAAATCAAAGTCGAGTCTTATGTCGCCTTTTCTCAAAATCCTTGAGAAACTTGTTGAATTTCTGAAAGAGTTTTCATAATGCCATACTTCAATTAAATATCGATTTAAAGGAGAATTCTGCTTTACAAAACGAAAAATCTTTCATAAGAACCAAGGCGAATTGCATCAAAGCGGCACCTTCCTTTTTTGAATATGAAAAGAGACCAGCCAACTTTTAGATGAAAGAAAGGAGGCCTTTCCTTGTAGGAATAGCTTTCTAAACTATTTTAAATAGTATGAGACCACCAAGGCCTCCCAAAAGATTTTGACAGAAGAAGATTCCAACAAACAAACCTTTGTATAAGCCGGTTATCATCTACGTAACCGCAAACTTGTTTTTTTCAAGGAGAGTTAAGCGAAGTCCCTCCTCGAAAGGAAAGAGGGACGAGCGGAACGTCTTTACTATCGGTAAGCATTCCCCCGCCAGGCACAGTTTGGGATTTCCAGTCTCGGCCCCTTTAATTGCACGAGATAAGGAAAATGAGATATCAAGCGGGAAGGCAATGACGGTGAGGGAAAGGCAAGTAGTCAGAAGCAGGAACCATAGGAAAGAGCAGTAAGAGCAAGAGCAGTCCGCAAAGCAGCTGGTTGAAGCATGGCAAGGGGAGAATACTTTGAATGAATGTTGAACGGGAACTGGGATAGGAACTGCTACTGGCGGATCTTTGCCTAGAACCGAAGCTGACCTTTAGCTAGCCGACCATGTGCCAGAAGTCTATACTTGTATTTCAATAGGTCAAGCAAGTCCGCTGGCACGCCTGTAGGCTATTGGCTTCTTCCTATATCCCTGTTCGGGAAAGCTAATGATTCCATTATCGAACCAAAAAAGATTATTCCCTTAGTTCTACCTACCACCCTTTCATACTGTTTAAGGGGCAACATCTATTGCGAGTGGATTTAAGGTGTTTAGATATTTCAAGCATAAGCATTGAACCAGCATAACGAAAAAGCTAGCAAAATGGCAGGCCCAGAGTCGGATTCGACCAAGTAAAGAGAATGGCAAGCTTCATTACCATTCGAAAAATCCCATCGGTTCGAAACAAAATCCTAAACTTTGGAGTGGCAAGTAGAAGAAAGAGAAAGTCCAACTTAGGCCTCAAGCTTGAGAAGGGTCATCGTTCCCGACTGTCCCATGTTTGTTGTATTTCTGCAGGGGGAGCCCAACCCCGCTAACGCCGTGTTTTAGGGTTACAACGAGCTGACCTCTGAGAGACTAAGTTGAGAATAGCGCTCGCTATCTTTCCAGCCGTAGGCATATCTGATTACTTATCTAGGATCAAGGGCTCTTTACTAATATAATTTCATATGGGACACTTCCTTGAAGAAAGCCGTACTCCCATCAGTTTTCAAGTAGATAAAGAAGCTAAGGCTAGTGACATCAGCTATCGGCTACTGGACTTTGTAAAGCTCCTCCTCAATATGTTTGATCCCTTTCCAAGCCTTCCTCTTCGTCAATGATTATGGGTCGCTCCTGTCCTTTAGTTCGATACACTACTCTAAGGCCAGTTGCCTATACATCATCTTTACTTTCTAGTAGAGTCCACTTTTGTTATTGCTACACCCTCTCTAGACAAACTATTTGATTCAAGCCACTGAACCACTGGTACAATAGCACCCTGCCTTAATAATCGCATAGGCACCCGGACTTGACAAGTTCAAGCTAAACCGTAGAGAGAGCGGGCTACACCTAGCTTAGCCTATCCAATATCCGATTCAAAAAGAGATTTTTTTGCTGATTTTCCTCTCTCTGTATAAAGTCAGTCCCAGTGTTGGGCAGACCCCATTGTCAAAGGATCATTTCGCTGGAATGCTTGCCTGAATATAGCTATTCCCAATAAAAGGCATTTTTCACTGTATACGGTATGGCTACAAACCGAATGAAGAAGTCGGAAGATGTTCATCGCTTGTGGGAGCTTGCTGATAGTGAGGAAGCCATAATCTATCTATCGGATTGCCTATTTGTCTATCTGTCTGGTGAATAGAGAAAGGAAGAGACTCTCAATAGGGCAAGCACAAAATACCTCGTTCGAGTCCCCGGACGAAGGTGAGACCAGCCTTATTATGATTAGCGAAGTCCTTTCCAACTCCGTCGAATGGTTTCACTCCTCTTTTCCACTTCTATCAGTTCCTTGTCAGTCAGTCGACTCCCCTCCCTCAAAAGATTGTCGAACTTCATGGTTATTCATCCATATATGGGTAATCTCCGGCAGTCAGAGAAGAAAGGATCTCCATGAAAGTAGGAGGTCTTAAACATTAGTCTGTCTTCAAAAGCGGGAAGGGTAGACATTCAGTTCGATGAGGGCAGGTTCCTACACATTAATTTTAATTGATTGATTGAGAAAGCTTGTTCCGTAGCATTAGAAGCTTAAGAATCCGGAAAGATTGAGGAATGAGGATGTGGAAAAGAAGAGACGGTCATAGACCTTATCTTAGCTGTTTAAATAAAGCAGGGGCAAGGTCTCTGTCCCCGGATTCACTGATTCAAGGGTTTTAGATGGGATGGACAGAAGAGTTTGAACGGGCTAGTGACTTTAGGGTTCCATAGGTTCCAAAGGCTAAAAGGCAGAGTAGTTGATCTAGTAGTTCTAAATATAGATAGAAGAATCCCGAATGAACAAGCATCCACAAATGTCGATTCATTCAAGCAAGAGAGTGCAACAATCCTTTCCTTTGACAGTGGTCCGGTAAACGAGAGAAAAATACCTTGTACAGTTTCCCCTTTCCCTTTCTGCCAGTCCAAGAGTTTAGTTCACTCGAAAGCGGTTAGCCATTAAGGAAAGCGGCTGTTGGATATTTGGTTTTAGGTTGCCCCACCCCTTATAGTAAGTACTGGTGAGAGGGAAAGAGCGCTCCTGCCCTTTACCCAAACAGTACAAGAATGGCAATCCACCTATTCGTGTGCTGCGGCCCTCAACCGACCTGATCGTCCTAATCCGGAATGTCCTCACTAAGAAGAGATCCACAATCTCTTATCTAATGAATATGAAGTTTCTATATAATATTTTTTTGCCTAGCTGCCCATTGCTAGAACTTCCAGTGCTAAGGTGGTTGGTGTGGTAAGGCAAGCAACTCCCCTTTCCAAAGCGAAGTGCCTGCCGAGCTATCTTAATGTAAAGCTCTCTAGGTTAGCAATAGGTAAAGTTCTCCCAGAGCCGGAGACACAGGCCGCTACTATTTCAGAAACCGGGAATCCGTAAGGAAGGATAGGACACAGAATAAAGACCTAAAGTTGTTCGTCGGATGAAACCGAGAACCGAAAGATGTCTATCAAAGAGCGAGAGGGACTGACTAGATGGCTGTCGACCACCTCTGAAGGTTGCAAAGCCTTTAGAGTGCCCCTGAACTGAAGGAAGGAAATATATTTAGAAATCTTTCCTAGCTACCGGAGAAAGGGTAGAGGAGAACATAAGTAACCATCAAACTATAGAACCTCACCTCAAACAAAGGCCCTCAGAAGAGCCTGAAGTAGAGAAACCTACAAATAAATTAAAGAATACCTGTCAAAAGCATCACCTCGATAAACCTTTGGAATAAAGATCGTCGAGCCGCCGACAACTCCCAGGGTTCACTAAAACAGGGGATACTCCGCGAAAGACTATTAGGTGACCTGTCGAGCTGATCCGACACCAAGTGGGCCGCACCTCTGAGAACTCAATATAAAATAGAAAGGTGTTTCTTTAAGCCCTAAAGTCGTCCGCTTTCTCACCGGTCGCAGAAAGTCTTTTAAGAAAAAGGATTCCCTAAATTTTCGCGGCATTCAGATCGGGATACCCCGACACGACGAAGACTGGCCCCTTTGTTTCGGGGTACCGCTGTTGTCACGGAGCATGGGAAGGACACATGGTGATTACCCGAAAACCTTCGCTCTCTTGGAGGCATCTGGATGCCCACGCAGCACAACCGGTGAGCAGAGCCAAGCCCAACCATTACAGTCAGGACAGGTATGGGCGTTACGTCCTGGAAGGGGACGTGTAAAGCATATCGCTTTTCGCATATCACTTATCCCGATCACCCCTTCCTTCCAGAGAAGGTAAGTTCAAAGCCTAAATATTTCCTTTTCTACTTATTCACATCCTCACTCGAATAAGACAAAAGCCTTCTAACTTACAGCCACTACCCCAAACATCTTTCTATGACACCCTGCCCGACATCGTCATGAGTTAGCCCCCTTTCTTTTTTTTTTTAGGTTTATCAATCGCCTTTGTTTATTGTGAATCCGTTCGACATATATACCTTCACTCGAGCCTCAAAAAAGCAGAGAAATGTTGAAGTGACGTTCAAGCCCGTGGTCGCAATGCCGCCTCCACGCAAGCCCTCGGTCACCGAGCCGACCTCGTCCGCTTGGAAGGACACAACCTTGGCCAGCCTTTCGAGTTCTACCCCCGCTACCACAAATATCAATGCCCATACACCGCTCGAGGGTAACTCCGCTCCCTAACTGAGCAAAATGGAGCAAATTCGATTGACGCCCAGGAGATGAGGGAAAGGAGAGAGAAGAAAAGGGAAGGTTCTGCTGAGACTCAAGTCCCCCTAAAGAAGCATCAAATTATATGGACAGTTGTCGCGCTAGCGGAGCAGGGAGCCTACAGAGAAGGTTGGTGCAATGAGGAGCTAGACGAGTATCTGCAAAACCTCTACCCCATCGACTACATCTATCGCTGAACCAACTGAACATCCACTTGAAACGGCATAATCATCATACCCGACTGCAGCTTCATTAACTGAATGAACTGGTGCCTATTCCTTTCTAGGCTCGTGGTGCTGGCTGTAGCCGTGGGAGGTGGGGGCTCTACCAAAAAGCATGCAATGATACAATCAACAGGTGAGCCCTTACCCGCACTCCGAGCATGTGGGTATCGACAAACACAATGACTTAATCAACCGGATCCACCGAAGCTATTTCCTTTAGACAGAATGAGGCTCTTGTTGAGAGATCTATTAGTGATTGGGCCGCCCCTCCTGGCAAAGAAAGAAAGGCAGGTTCAGGCGATTGATAAAAAAAAGATTTCCTTCCCTTTCTTTATGACAGAGCAATTGAATGAAGCGGTGCATGGCCTATAAGATTATGAATAAGCTATTTATTCTCCGTCCTTTTGAATAAGAAAACCTTCGGAATGATGGTAGTAGAGTAGTCAATCTGATCTCGCGCGCGGGCGGATAGAAATGCCTATAGATGAGGTAGGCGAGGATAGCTTGCCGGCAAAAGGCGTGTATGGTAGTCTTTTGTTTGATATAACGGGAAGGGCAGTTGACTGCAACCTTTTTCAGCCTATTGCCTATTGGGTGGGGGCAACTGGAGGAAGGCAACATGGGGCAAAGCAAAGGGCAGAGCTTCAAGTGTTTTGTTAGGGCTGTCGAAGAGCAAAGAAAAAAGTCACTCGAAGCTCCTCTTCTTAGAGTCAAGTGGCTTTCAGCTCATCTGGCGCGCCCTAGCCGAGTGGTCCTCTCATGCAAAAGCAAGCAGATTAGCTCCCTCATTCTCTTATTGTGCCGGCAGGCTTAGGTGAACGAGGTAGGGTTAGACTAGATGGAGGAGGACTGCGAACGTTCGTCCCATGAAGTGCCAGGAAACCATGCATTCCTCCCGGGCTGGGCTCTCGCGTGTCCGGGATCCGATCAGATCTACCAGCGACCAGTTTACGGAACAAAGAGTCTTGTGTTCAATTCCGCGGTTGGAAGGATTTCTTTCTGCCATATGTCTTTCCCTTCTCTCTCTTCTCTTAGCAAAGGTAGGTTCAAGTCAAACTTTTTATTGGCTTGCGGGCTCGGGGACTGCAGTCAGCTGCTTCCCTTGTAGTCGTCAGCTCGTTCTTGACAGATCCAATCGGGTGTTCATAATCAGGAGTAAAAGGATTCGAACCTTTGCATGCCGGGACCAAAAACCGATGCCTTACCACTTGGCTATGCTCCATATGCCTGTTTTGGACGGTAGGAACGGGGAGAGGGGGAAGTGAGAAGCAAGGCTCGAAGAACGAGCCGTGCAAGGACGCAGGGATATAGCAAGTATGCAGCAAGGTTCTCCCCTTAAGACCGACTACAACAAGCTCGCGACTCTAATAGAAAGAAAGGGTAAGCTCTATGATCTATTTTCTTGCAATGCTATGCCTATCAAAGTTGGCGAAGGCTTCTGTAACCTTAGACTCTTTACGCTCTTCGACTAAACTCGTTGGCTGCGCGTCCATCAAAAGCCGGTAACCTTTGTCACCGTCAGCATTTGGTACTCTCTCGATAGCTTCAGTAGTTCACTGAAAGCGTTTGGTGTAATAAACCGCAAGCCCATCAGAAAGAAAGACATAATTTAATAATGAATTAATTAATAAAAAAAGGGTTGGTTAAGAACTATTGACTGTTAACCATAGCAGTTACAGCCACTCAATGGAGATGTTCGCCTTTGTTTGGAATGAAGATGGATGAACATGCACTTGAGCCTGGAACTGATGAAATTCGGGGAAAACATGGAAGGGGTCACTATATAGGGGGGGGGGGGCAAGACATGACCGCGACTCAAGAAAAAAGTACCCTTGATAAGACTAAAGGAACGGGAGAATGACTACCTGTAATAAAGCACATGCTAATCGAGCAGACCAGAAGAAGCAAGGCTTAGATTACCAGATCCTGGACACAATCTTCCTAGAGATGGAGAGCCCCTTGCCTCGCCTTTTTGCACCTATCCTTCTTGCTTGCTTACCTATAGCTCTCTTGTCTTAGTGACTCTTCCTCTTTTCTAGGTTTTTGTTCTGAATGTTAAAACGCTAGATTTTTCTTTTTCCAATGTATTGGATCCACCCCGATTCGATCAATAATGGGATTCTTGGCTAGAGAAAGGTTCTGTGACATGGACGCCCAGCCTAACTCGGTCGGTCGGTTGGCCCACCTAACAGATGATGAGATTCTCTATCGATTTGATCGAATTTCAAAAAGTCTTTCTCATTATTTAGAACAATGGAGCTTCAGATCAAGATCTTCTTGCCTCACCCGTTTGGGCTCTCGCTCGAATCAGAACCTTTATGCATTGGTAGGATTTCGACTCAATCTAATAGCCTACCTATCGGACGCCAATTAAAGAGAAAGTTTTCGCATGGGCTCATCATCTGATGCAGAACCTATAGGTTTGCCTACATTACTTATTAATGATTATGAGAATGGGTTATTCAAACAAAAAGGAAAATGCCCTACTTAGTTGATTGACAATGACAAAGGCTTGCAAAACTAAGTAGGGCCTGAGGCCCCCTGCGAATCCGTAAATCTAAGGAGCATGCCATAACAAAAGAATGGTCCCCTATGCATTTCATTTTTTCCTTAAGGGATAAAAAGTATCCCCATCATAGTGAACCTCTCCTTGTGATCGTGATGAGGTTGATGCCTCCCAGCTGGGGGGCGGATCGAATCGGAGTTTCCTTAGGTAGCCACCGACCTACAGTTATCCTTAAACTTCCGTGCTTGGTGGAGAAGAAGCGAACAAAAGTACGATGGCTTGCTGGCTTGTTCTCTGTCACGAACTGGGATCACTCTCCAGCTAGGCCAGATTGGAGCAATAATTTATGAGAACATATTCCCCGTATTTGGGGAAAAGGGGCGGAACGACCTCTCGATCTACTTATTGCAACCCAGGAAGAAAAACGTCATCTAGGCGTTCCCTATTGCTCCGATCTCCCCTACGCCTAGGACGTTGTCTGGGCCAAGAGCCATAGTTAGTTGCTATTTCCATTCGGTTGTTTCTTCCTCGTTGTTGATACAAGCAAGACCTAGCCAGATGATGTCTGTTGGTTGGTAGTGAGAGGACTCTTAGTACCTGCATACCCAAAAGAGGGCGCTGGTTAAAAAACAATCATTTTATTTTCTTTCTTGCTCTCCCTTAGCAGCGGGAAAGGAGTTTATCTGTCTGCCTAGCTTTGGTAGATTTCCCCCAATGCAATCCACAGAAATTCCACGAATCCCTTGGTGGATAAGTCCGATAACACAGCAGCAGTGCGGAATTGAGTTTCTTGTCTAGTGGATCTAATCTATTGTTAGGGGGCAATACATACCAAAAGGTTCGAAGAAGGAAGGCGCATAAGAGTATATAGCCAACCTACCCTTCTGTATAACCTATTAACATTAGTGAAGCGGTTGGATGCCTAAGGGAGTTGCACGTCTGTGAGACCTTAGTCGGGATGCATAGTTGAGTCAACCTACGAGCACGGAATAGCATGGTACCGATACACCTCTCTAACTAATGGCCAGATTCTTAGACCTGTAGATGACTCCATCTAAAATACAACAGGGACAATCGTTTTCGGCTGCTCGTTTCGTATCTTGAAGAAAGAGTAGTCTTAATAATGTAATAGGGAGGTCAATAATAGCTATGCTATTGCCCTACTGATTTAAGGCCTCCGACCGATCCCCAATGAACATTTTTTCGGGTTAATCTTCAATTGATGTTTTCTTAACCTTTCGAAGGCCTTGCGTAAATTTTCGATGTGGTCGGTTCTTTCTTTTGAAAAGACTACCAAATCGTCCACGTACGGATCACATATGTTATGTAGGAGGTCACTGATAAATTGTGTAATCGCTCTTTGATATGTTGCACTTTCTTTTTCTTTTTTTGTGCATATCGTAGTAAGTAAAGGAAGTGAGGGCACTCATTCGAATCGAATAGTTGAAACTACTATAACTCCTATTTTTCAGCTTTAAGAGAAGCCTTCTAGCTCGTTTTAAAGCGTTGAAGAGGGAGATAGGACATTCTAAAGATAGTTTCTGAGGATTTCTAACTACGAGTCCGTTTTCAAGCTAACTGAATTCCTATCTGCTGCTAGTTCTGTTCCACTATCTGCTCTTACTGCTCTCGTTGCCGCTGTGATAGTCTGAGTAGATGGTGCTCTCTTTCCTGTTGTTTTATGGTTCATAATCGGTGCAATTGAATTTGCAGTTAAGGAAATCTCACCAATTCTTAGAATAAGAGCCCTGGGACTTCATGGCTTTGAGGGAGGTTTAGCCTAGCCCTAAGCCTTTACGGAATAGATTGCTTCTTTGATAGAGCTTCAAGCAAGAAGGAGGAAGGCCCTCTTTTCGCCAATGGATCACTTAGTCGGAATAAGCGGGCTTAGGTTGATGTGGAATAAGCCATTTTCCCCCTGTTTCCATGGAAAGGTGTCGAAGGAATCGGCACACTTAGAGTTGTGGAACTTGAAGGAATAGAATGCCCCATTAGAATGGCAGGGACAGTCGATCATTGGCTTAATTTCTTGGGGGACTCTAGTATAAAAAATTCCCGGTATTTTGTCGTGAAAGCGTCACATTTAGATTGTTCTTATTAAAGGAAAGAGCCGAATAGACAAAGGGTTTACATGACCGCTCGCTTTGGACAAGATGCCATGGTATAAGATGAAGGCCTTTATTTGCAAAGGTGACTTTCCCGCTTTCCTTTGTGAGGGAGTTTTGTGCACATGAATTAATAGTCAAAGTATAAGGAAGATGGAATAGAACATAGAATGAGATTGATGCTTCGAATGCCCAGTTTTCAGGGGTTGTGATAGAAGGAGCCGTGGCACTTTTGGAAGGGGGAATCAGACTAGGCTGTCACTGTTCTAGAAGAGGAAGCTGTTAGAAAATACGCTTAACGCTAGAGGGGGGGGGTGAATAGCGTCATAATAAAATTTAGCGTAAACTTGCGGAAATTAAAATTTGCAGGAAATAATGAAGTGCGTTAAATAAATAAAAAGAAAGAACGCACCGATATATTCTGGTTCACCACAACACGTGGCTAGTCCAGTCCCCGAGAGACTCTCTCGAGATTTTCCACTAACTTGTTAAGCTTACGGGTGCTCAACAAACCTTTACAAAGTAAGGACACAAGCCTTAACACCTTTGCTCGGAGATACAACACTCCAAGACTTCAACCAAGGAAACACAAGTTCCTTACACCAAGAGAATCACAATTCTCTTACAAGTGTGTAAAATACTTAACACTGAAACAAAATACTCCTTTATGAGTAGGTATGAGTAAAAGAAGTAAGCTCTAGATCACAACAACTTTGGACAAGAATATGGCTCTCAAAAGCTTTATGAAATTGAATATAAAATGATAAACAAAAGTATGCAAGCTTATAGCAATGTAATGATCAGTTGTAGTATGTTGTTGTTTTTAAAACACTGAAATGAAGCTGTATTTATAGTTGAAAAACTTGGCATTACCGTTGCCTAATTGCCAATTAAGAGTTGCTGATTTTACTCACTGACAATCGATTGTCAAACCCCAACAATCGATTGTCTGCCAGTCAGATCAAAAATCAATCCCAGATTTTACGCTTGATAATCGATTACTTACAATCCATAATCAATTACTGGCAACGTTCAAAAAATCCTTTCCAGATTTTACCACAAACAATCGATTGTCCAGAATCAACAATCGATTACTCAGCAACATTCAAAAAATCTTTTCCGGATTTTAATCAGAACAATTGATTATACAAAATCAATAATCGATTACCCAATAACGTTGAGAAAATCCTTTCCGGATTTTAATCAAAACAATCGATTATATAGAATCAATAATCGATTACCTGACGGTATTTGAAAACTTTACGACAACGGTCAGCTTCACAATCGATTGCACAAAGTCAACAATCGATTACTTATTCAGTTTTTGAAAATCATTTTAGACACTGCCTCTTGACAATCGATTGTTATATACTCACAATCGATTATTTAATAGTTTTGAAAAAGTCTGGAAGTCACTGCCTCAACACAATCGATTGTCATAAGTTCACAATCGATTATTTTGTGACTTTGAAAAATCTGAAGGATGCTGTGTCTTCCCAATCGATTGTCATTAGCTTCACAATCGATTATTCTGAGTTTTGAAAAACTTTGATGGACACTGCCTCATCACAATCGATTGTCATAAGGTTCACAATCGATTGTCATTAGTTCACAATCGATTATCATGCAGTCTTGGCTTAAAACAATCGATTATCATAAGTACATAATCGATTATCTTAGTCCAGATTTATATGGCATGTCTAAAAATTATTTTGACTACTGTAAATATGCATGATTTAAAATCATTTGACATTAAATTAAATATGCATGATTTTGGAAAATAGTTTTATGAGAGAAGCCATGTTACGAGTCAAGTTGTAGGATCAAGATCACAAATAAGAATGACTCAATTAAACTTATAAAACTTTGTCTTGAGCTTGAATCTCGTTGTATATCAATTGTGCGCTTGTTTCTTGAACTTCGTCATATATCAATTTTCGCTTCGTTTGTCATTCATCAAAACCTACACAAAAGAACACACATTTTAGTATATTGCATTGAGAACGTGTTTCCAACAATTTCCCCCTTTTTGATAATGGCAAACATTAAGCGGGATATGCAAGACAAGCAATTTATATTGACGATTCAAGACAAGTATATACATGTAACAAGTATGCAATTTGTTCCCCCTCAATTTTTGAATTCCCCCTCAATTTAAGCTTATGAATATTGAGAGTGCATACCCGTTATCTTCCCCCTTTTGCCATTAGCAAAAATAATAATAAGATGCCAAAGATGAAATAAACCTTGTTTATTTATTGGAAAGAAGGCGTGATTATTTAAAGAGAGTATAATAGCTCAAAAGATATCATTACAATCGATTATTGATACGAGATAATCGATTATTAGATGACAGAAACAGATTTTTCTGAAGAAGACTCGATTCTTGCGCGTCATGCTTTATAATTCCCCCTACTTTTAGGGCGATACTTGCAAAAAAGGATTAGACGTCTCCGACGCTCAAGTTAGAGATCATGTAACAAAAAATGTAATGCATGACTTAGATCAACGTGGAGTCAAGAATCCCGAGTTCACTGCGAGTTCGGAAGAAGGACTCTTTCTCTAAAGGCTTTGTAAAGATGTCTGCCAATTGGTTTTTGGTTTCAACAAATTCAATTTCGACATCGCCTTTGAGAACGTGATCTCTAATAAAATGATGTCTAATTTCAATGTGTTTCGTTCGCGAATGAAGAACGGGGTTCTTCGTCAAGCATATGGCACTAGTATTATCACATCTAAGAGGGATATGATCAAGACTTAGTCCATAGTCCAAGAGTTGTTGTTTCATCCATAGGATTTGAGCGCAACAACTCCCCGCGGCTACATATTCAGCCTCGGTTGTGGACAACGCAACACTTACTTGTTTCTTGCTAAACCAAGAAACGAGAGAGCTACCGAGCACATGGCAAGTGCCACTAGTGCTCTTGCGGTCCAATTTGCATCCAGCAAAATCAGAATCGGAGTAGCCAACAAGTTGGCATGAAGAGCCTTTGGGGTACCAGAGACCCACATTTGTAGTACCAACAAGATACCTTAAAATCCGTTTTACGGCAGTAAGGTGAGACTCCTTCGGACACGATTGATAACGAGCGCATAAGCACACGCTAAACATGATGTCCGGACGACTAGCAGTAAGATAAAGAAGAGATCCAATCATACCTCGATACTTTTTGGTGTCGACTTCCTTACCTTTCTCATCTTTGTCTAGATGATCGGATGTGCTCATGGGAGTTGCCATTTCTTTTGCATTGTTCATCTCAAATCGTTTCAGCAATTCTTTGAAATATTTGGTTTGACAAATGAATGTACCTTCTTTCATTTGCTTTACTTGTAATCCCAAAAAGAATGTTAACTCACCCATCATAGACATCTCAAATTCGCTTGTTATTAAACCGGAAATTTCCTTGCATAAAACATTGTTAGTAGCACCAAATATAATATCATCTACATATATTTGAACTAAAAAAATATCATTGTTTTTATGCTTAACAAAGAGAGTTGTATCAACTTTCCCCCTAATGAAATCATTTTCCAAAAGAAACTTACTCAATCTTTCATACCAAGCTCGGGGAGCTTGTTTTAAACCATAAAGAGCCTTTTTGAGTTTGAAAACATGATCGGGAGATTTAAAGTTTTCAAAACCGGGGGGTTGTTCAACAAAAACATCTTCTTGAATAAAACCGTTTAGAAAAGCACTTTTCACATCCATTTGATATAAATTGAAATTCATAGAAGAGGCAAATGCAAGCAATAAGCGAATAGCTTCTAATCTAGCTACGGGAGCATATGTTTCATCATAGTCAATGCCTTCTTCTTGATTATAGCCTTTTGCTACAAGCCTAGCTTTGTTTCTAGTGATTATACCATTTTCATCTAGTTTATTGCGAAAAACCCATTTCGTACCAATTATGGTATGACCTTCGGGTCTTGGCACCAAATCCCAAAAGTCATTGCGTTCGAATTGGTTAAGCTCCTCTTGCATTGCCAAGGTCCAATATTCATCCCCAATTGCTTCTGAGACGGTTTTGGGTTCAATTTGAGAAACAAAAGCAGTATGTTCTAAGGTATTTTTGAGAGAGTTTCGGGTACTTACCTTGTCTCCAACGTTGCCAATTACCTGTTCGAGAGGGTGATCTTTGATTGTCCTCCACTCATTAGGCACATTCATTTCTTTTTCCAATTGTGGCGCTTCTTCCGTTGGTTGTTCCTCAGTTTCATCTTTATTTTCCTTGGGTGGTTCCTCTTGTATTTTGTTTCAAGCTATCTAAGATACCTGCAAGATCAAAACCGGAATCCTTTCTCGCCAAGCGAGCATTATTTTCGAAAAATACAACATGAGGGGATTCCTCCACAATTTGGGTTCATTTATTAAAGACCCTATATGCTTTACTACGTGAGGAATATCCAATGAAAATACCTTCATCCGACTTAGCATCAAATTTACCCAATTGGTCTTTGCCATTGTTATGAACAAAACATTTGCAACCAAAAACTCTAAAATGGCAAATATTTGGTTTTCTTCCCTTATAAAGTTCATAGGGGGTTTTCATGAGTATCGGCCGAATTACTACTCTATTTAGAACATAGCAAGCGGTACTCACGGCGTTCGCCCAAAAAAGTTTGGGTATCTTAGCTTCGTCGAGCATGATTCTAGCCATCTCTTCGAGACACCTATTTTTCCTTTCCACCACCCCATTTTGTTGTGGTGTACGTGGAGCGGAAAAGGTATGCTCGATTCCGAGTTCATCACAAAAGTCCGCAAAGAGATTGTGATCAAACTCTCCCCCATGATCACTTCTAATTGAAGTGACGGTTGTTTCTCTCTCATTTTTAACACGCTTAAGAAAATATTTAAAATTTTGAAAAGCATCACTTTTATTGGCAAGAAATAAAGTCCAAGTAAATCTCGAGTAATCATCAACAATCACAAAAGCATATTTATTTCCTCCTAGACTTTCAATGCGAGAGGGACCAAATAAATCTATATGAAGCAATTGCAATGGTTTAGAAGTTGAAACAATGTTTTTGGATTTGAAAGATGCTTTTGTGTGCTTCCCCTTTTGACACGAGTCACAAATAGAGTCATTTTCAAATTTTATATTGGGAAGACCAACAACTAAGTTTTGAGAAATCAATTTGTTCAAAAGATGCATATTGATATGTGCTACTCTACGATGCCATAGCCAAGTATCATCCTCTTTGCTCATAAGACAATCAACATATTCGGGAGAGGAATTACCAAGATCAACCATATAAATATTATCAACTCTAAAACCACGAAGTATGATTTTGAAATCACTACGTCTAAATACTAAGCATTCATCCGAATCAAATAAAGCAAGATTTCCCTTGTCACACAATTGACTTATGCTCAAGAGATTATGCTTTAATCCTTTGACAAGTAATATATGCTTAATAGAAGAGTTTTCATCCTTACCGACCGAGCCGATGCCGATGATCTTTCCTTTATTGTTATCACCGAAGATAACACTTCCTCCTTCTTTGTGCTCTAATTGAAGGAATTTGGATTCATCTCCCGTCATATGCTTGGAGCATCCACTATCAAGGTACCATAGTACACTTGATCCCTTCAAGCACACCTACAAAACAAATTAATGTTCTTTAGGTACCCATGCCATCTTGGGTCCTTGGGGGTTAGGCATATTATAATGATGCGATTGAGTAATATGTCTATGACGTGTAAAGCATGCAGGAGCAATATGACCAATACGTCTACAATAATGACAAGTCACATTTGGGTTATGCATCCTTCTAGGTTCATAGTAACTAGACAGATGAAAATTTCTTACTCTATTTTGAACACTATGACTATTTCGCATTTCATGGGAACTATTTCTCCTACTATGAGCTCTAGGATGGGCAGCATTTCTAGAGTGATTGTTTCTCGGTTGAGGGCCATTGTTAGATCTTCTAAGGGGTTCAGAATTTGGCCTAAAATATGCATAATTTCTAGGGTGACTATTTCTAGGTGGTAAGTCATTCCTAGGTCTTCTAGAAAGTTCAGCATTTTGTCTAGCATGCATATTGGCTCTAGAGTTGTTGTTTCTAGGATAAGCATTTCTATTGTTAATCCTAGGTTGAGCTTTAGGTTGTTGGGGTTTAGCGTCAACCTTTTCTTCATTCTTAAAGCCTATTCCATGCTTGGTTGATTCAAGTTAACAAGAACATCATTCAAGTTTTTGTGCGAAGAATTAAACTTATCTAATGTACCTTTGAGTCTATCTACCTCATTTTTGAGATGCAAGCAAGAAGAACAACTTTTAGTAGAACTTTCGGGCTTATCGGCGCTTCTTTTTCCAAAAAACTTGTTTTCCTCTTTCAGCTTTTCATTTTCTAAAACCAGTTTTTCTACATCCTTTTCTTTCAAAGAAAGCTGTTTTTGAAAATCCTTTTCTTTTAATGAAGCATTTTCTTTTATGCCCTTAACAGTTTTTGAAGCCTTAATAAACTCAGCATATAATTCATCAAAAGTAGTTCGCATTTCTTCAGTAAAGAAGTTTTTAGACAAAATTTGACATACCTCATCTTTGTTGTCTTCTTGTGCCATAAGGCAAAGATTTCCTGCTTCGTCTTCTTCTCCTTCGCTTGACTCATCTCCGGAGTCGCCTCCCCAAGAAATGTATGCACGTTGCTTTTTAAAAGGTTTCTTCACCTTTTTGATGTTTGGGCAATTTAATTTGATGTGCCCGGTTTCACCACATTCATAGCACTTGATTTGTTCGCCTTGCTTTTTGCCCTTGCGTTCATACTCCTTGCGCATGAACTTTTGAAATCTTTTGATAACGAGTCCAAACTCGTTGTCTCCTTCCTCATCAATTTGTGGTTGGCTTGTGCTTGCCTTTAGAGCTATTCTTTGCTCCTTTGATCATCAACAAAAGGGTTAAGAATAGAAGATTCATAGGTCTTAAGGTTACCTCTTAGTGCGTCGATGGTGACGTTTGAAACGCCAATGGATTCTTGAATAGCATCGGCCTTTGATCTCCATGCCGGTGTGAGACTTCTAAGAATTTTTCGCACGAGCTCTCTATCCGTGAATGTTTTCTTGAGAGCATGTAGGTCATTTACGATTATTGAAAATCGCTCAAACATTTCGTCCACCTTTTCACCTTCCTTCATGTGAAATAATTCATAAGAATGGGTTAGGAAATCAATTTTTGCTTCACTTACCTGGTCCGTACCTTCGTACGTAACTTCTAGCTTGTCCCACATCTCCTTTGCCGTTGTGCAACACGATATTTTCCTGTAATCGTCAGCATTAACAGCACAATATAATAAATTAATTGCTTTAGCATTATTTTGAACCTTTCGGATGTCATCCGCGTCATACTCATCCTCGGACTTGGGAACCCATTCGTTTTCCACCTTCTTTGTTGGAATTTGGTTTCCCTTCATTATCACCTTCCAAAGGTGAAAGTTGTTGGACTGAATGAAGATCTTCATCCTCTCCTTCCAGTACGTGTAATTTGTACCGTTGAATAGAGGTGGTCGTGTGGAGCACTGTCCTTCATCAATTCCTGCAAAAGAATCACGAGTAGAAGCCATGGATGGTTCTCTCAAACTGTTAAGTTTTCAGAGAGTTGGGCTCTGATACCAATTGTTAGAAAATACGCTTAACGCTAGAGAGGGGTGAATAGCGTTATAATAAAATTTAGCGTAAACTTGCGGAATTTAAAATTTGCAGGAAATCCACAAAACGTGGCTAGTCCAGCCCCCGAGAGACTCTCTCGAGATTTTCCACTAACTTGTTAAGCTTACGGGTGCTCAACAAACCTATACAAAGTAAGGACACAAGCCTTAACACCTTTGCTCGGAAATACAACACTCCAAGACTTCAACCAAGGAAACACAAGTTCCTTACAACAAGAGAATCACAATTCTCATACAAGTGTGTAAAACACTTAACACTCAAACAAAATACTCCTTTATGAGTAGGTATGAGTAAAAGAAGTAAGCTCTAGATCACAACAACTTTGGACAAGAATATGGCTCTCAAAAGCTTTATGAAATTGAATATAAAATGATAAATAAAAGTATGCAAGCTTATAGCAATGTAATGATCAGTTGTAGTATGTTGTTGTTTTTAAAACACTGAAATGAAGCTGTATTTATAGTTGAAAAACTTGGCATTACCGTTGCCTAATTGCCAATTAAGAGTTGCTGATTTTACTCACTGACAACCGATTGTCAAACCCCAACAATCGATTGTCTGCCAGTCAGATCAAAAATCAATCCTAGATTATACGCTTGATAATCGATTACTTACAATCCATAATCGATTACTGGCAACGTTCAAAAAATCCTTTCCAGATTTTACCACAAACAATCGATTGTCCAGAATCAACAATTGATTACTCAGCGACGTTCAAAAAATCTTTTCCGGATTTTAATCAAAACAATCGATTATACAAAATCAATAATCGATTACCCAATAACGTTCAAAAAATCTTTTCCGGATTTTAATCAAAACAATCGATTATACAGAATCAATAATCGATTACCTGACGGTATTTGAAAACTTTACGACAACGGTCAGCTTCACAATCGATTGCACAAAGTCAACAATCGATTACTTATTCAGTTTTTGAAAATCATTTTAGACACTGCCTCTTGACAATCGATTGTTATATACTCACAATCGATTATTTAATAGTTTTGAAAAAGTCTGGAAGTCACTGCCTCAACACAATCGATTGTCATAAGTTCACAATCGATTATTTTGTGACTTTGAAAAATCTGAAGGACACTGTCTCTTCACAATTGATTATTCTGAGTTTTGAAAAACTTTGATGGACACTGCCTCATCACAATCGATTGTCATAAGGTTCACAATCGATTGTCATGCAGGTTTGAGAAAACCTGATGTTCACTGCCTTAACACAATCGATTGTCATTAGTTCACAATCGATTGTCATGCAGTCTTGGCTTAAAACAATCGATTATCATAAGTACAAAATCGATTATCTTAGTCCAGAATTTTAAGGCATGTCTAAAAATTTTTTTGACTACTGTAAATATGCATGATTTAAAATCATTTGACATTAAATTAAATATGCATGATTTTGGAAAATAGTTTTATGAGAGAAGCCATGTTACGAGTCAAGTTGTAGGATTAAGATCACAAATAAGAATGACTCAATTAAACTTATAAAACTTTGTCTTGAGCTTGAATCTCGTTGTATATCAATTGTGCGCTTGTTTCTTGAACTTCGTCATATATCAATTTTCGCTTCGTTTGTCATTCATCAAAACCTACACAAAAGAACACACGTTTTAGTATATTGCATTGAGAACGTGTTTCCAACAGAAGCGTAGCTGGCACGTTGAACCATCTCTGTCAACGGTGAAAGATAGCCCTAAACTAAGGGCCCAGAGATAGTATTTCTCAATTGTCGATCGACATGACAATCATGCCTGCTTGACAAAGCCTTTTTCATTCAGTCTCCCAATAAAAGAAAAAGGATTTCTGGTGACATGAAAGCTGTGCTCGACGCTCTCTTTCCTATTCCACTGTGCTAAGTGGTCTTTCCGTTTCTTGCTAGATGACTACAATGGAAAAAGATGACGACTACTCCCTGTCTCTGGTCAATCCATGTTGATGCTAGAAGTGCTATTCCCGCCACACACACGAAGGAGACGAGGAAGACTAACCACCATCCTACTCAAACCTTTGCTGCCTGAGTTATATAGCTGACTGCGAGAAGGAAGGTTCAAGCTATGGCTGCCCCATGGGATGCTCATTTGAAACCTTTGTCCGATCAATGCGAGAAATAGAGAAGTGATGTAAACATAAGAATGGAAGGTTTGCTTGTCAGCTTTCGGGCCAATGAGGCTCTTCTAGCTTTACCTACACAACAAGGGAAAGATCAAAGGCGAGGTGGGAAATGCCCCACACGAACTATCTGATCAAGTTTTCTTTTTCCTATCACAGACAGCTGGCAAAGCCGTGTTTGATCATCGCGTACATGCTCCGTTACAGCTTCGTTCATGTGCCAATCAATTGACAGTGAAGCAGAGAAGGAAGAGTTTTGATCACCGTGTGGGTAGTCTCTATTAGGGTTTCCTTTCTTTCGGGGCCATTTCCTTCGCCCTTTGTTCTTAGACTGAGGCGTCTCCCTCTCGTCCTATTGTGGTAAGTTAACCGTAAAGTCTTGGAAGTTAGGGTTTTGCAATCATTCCAATACCTCTAGTCTGGGCAGTTTCATTAAGCCATTCTGCTATCATTCTAGTTGTTAGTGAAGTGACTGCCTGATGTTCGATCGGTAACTGGCACCGCAGCCAATGAATGCCCTCAACTCGGACAAAGGGAGTAAGTAATTCATCATCAACCACGGGAGGAATCGTTAGAGTATTGTATTGCCCTCCAATAGGACTATACAGAGTAGCGGGAAGGTCAGAATCTGGTGAATCTGTCTTTAGAGTGTAGCTCCGCACCTTACACATCGTGTAATGACAGTGTGCCTTCACCCCATGATCTTAGAGCTCCGATTGTGCCTTATGTATCAGTAACTGTAAGTGCATATGTATATACTAATTTATATGTGGGCTCCGCTTCGGGGAAGTCGAGTTGACTTCACAAAGCAGAAAATTATTGCCTTGGATATTCCATTAACGGTTACCTTTCCAGGAAAGGAAAAGAAAGGACAATCTGCAAGAGGCACCTTCCTATTCCTTGCCACAACGTATCCCAGGTTGGCTACCTTTCCCTTGCGAAATCCTAGGAGACTCTTGCTTGTAGGCATAAGGAAGATTTTTGATTCACCGCTTGGACCTAAAAACAATCTACTAAAGGTCTTTCGATTCTGCTGCGGGTATTTTATTTTCTTGGATCTTATCAATCTATGCCCTTTTGGTCTATGGGGTATCCCCCTTTTCCGCTTTTCTTTCTTTCATCTTCCTAATTCATCAGGTAAGCTTCACGCCAGTCTGACTAAGGTAAGGGGAGAAGACCTCATTTTGTCATTCATATCTATCCGTCTTAGCCCTACTTCGCGATTCAATCCGACATTTCATTTCCCCCTTCATCATTTGATTTTTCGCATCTAAATTCTTGCAAAAGGAGTACAGTGTGATAAAAAGCAATTTGTGATCAATAAACAGTACCACCGGATTCTGTACCCATCAGCCTTGGATCCTCACCTTAGACAGTTTCATTTGGTTAGGAAAGAAAGCCTTTATCCCTAGCGTTAAGGTCTCTATCAAGCACTCTTTTAAAGTTGTCTTCAAGCCCTCATATTCAAATCGCTGCCTCATTCACATAGCATGAACTCGCTCGAAGTGCTTTCTCCTACTATGGTGGAGTTTACCAAGAACTCTAAACATTCGGAGTGCCGGTTCTGTTTCAGAAGAAGCATGATGGCAGTTTAAGGTTTTGCATCGATTATAGAGCGCTGAACAAAGTGACCATCAAGAACAAGTACCTTATGCCTCTTATTGCAGACCTTTTCGATCAGTTGAGTGGAGCACGATACTTCACGAAGTTTGATTTGCGGTCGGGGTATTATCAAGTGCGTATTGACGAGGGTGGACATATTTCTTTTCTCTTGTGTTGGCTTTGCAAGTTCCTGCTGTGCGTCCCTGCCCGATCATTTTCTTCTGATTATCTATTTTTCCCCAAATTACTAGCTTCTGGGAGGAGGGTTATAGCTCATTCAGGTTGAGACGGACTCCCTGGTTTCTATACAGAAGCTGCACAAAGGCTGGGCCTGAGGATCCACATTTCAATATTATCCTTAGAATCAGAGAGCTAATGAGAAGGGATTGGAGGTGTGAATTGAGACATATTTGTAGGGAAGGCAATCTGAAGATGTGTAGGATAAGAAAAGTCTCGGTCCTGCTCCTGGCTTAACCATCCTACGTGAACCCCTGCTGCAATAGGATAGTGGAAAAAGAATGATAACTTAGGCGCGACGACACCTAGAGTTGTTACAGTGAGTTAGAGCGTAAAGCCTTAACATGTTCCAAAAAAGGAAGTATACATGTATCTCCCTCAAGGATATTATACACAGGGGGAGAACTCAGCTCGTTGCCTGAATTAGTCCCTTTATGGACTTAAACAAGCGTCCCGAAATGGGTTTGCAAAATTTTCTTCTGCTTTACTAGATGCTGGGTTTCTTCAATCCCAAGCAGTCCCTTTTTACTCGTCGACGTGGAAACTATTCTATTTTTTATTTTAGTATATATTGATTAAATTGTAATCATTGGTAATGATATTAAATTCATTATATAAAAAGTTGATTTGGAGATAGAGGTGACGGAGGAAGAGTATCGGGAGTGGTATATTCCCAGAGCCTTGAGATCATTCTTTTGATATTCTCCGGCCAGATCTAGGTGTGAACCAGGAGAGTGACATTGTGGAGAGAGAATGGACATGCCAATTACTACTCTGCATATCTGATGTGTGCTTCGGAGTATTGGAATGCTGATCAGAGGCGGGCGACGGTAGAAGGAGGTAAGAGCCGGGTTAGGCGCTCCAGCAGCTCTAGTAGTTCCCGTTCTCGCTTTTATTGATCCTCCAAGCTTGAAGCTCGCCTGCTTTGAGAGAGGAGAATCAGCCATTTGATGCATGACAATGGAGAAAAGTACTATATGCTTTATGTTTCCTATGCTGCTACTACACCTAATAAGCTATGCATGATGATATGTGATGCATGCTTTGACTTCTAAGGATTGATAGGTCCTTTTGGTCGATTTCCAGTTGATTGCCTCAACCTATCGATTGAGTGAGTTGGAGAAAAAAATTCTTAGAAGGCTATGACTCTATAAGATTCACGTCTTATTTTTTTGCGTGTCTACTATTTATTTAGGTGCAAAGAGCGTAAGCGGTCAAGCTATTATATTCCGAGCCTGCTCTCCATTTCCACCGTTGATGCAATAGAAGCTCTTAATGCAATATCTGTTAGAAGTGTTAACGTAGAAGCTCCTCTTTCATCTGCTGTTATAGACTTCTTTGGATCTTATCCGCTTCAGAGGTTAATTAATAGGGAAATCCACATTTTTTTTATCTTCCTCTAAAAATTTCTTTTTCATGGGCATTTTCTATTCAAAAGGATCTTACTCAATTCAATATAAACTTAACTTCTACCACACTTTTTTCTTTTCAGGCTAAATTGTTGGGACGGTCTTTTTATAGGGATTCAAGCTTGCGAAATGCTTTATCATTCTTACTCTTGAGTTAAACTAAACTGGCTTTTGACACATGTGCAAAGAAGTCTATGCGGAAAGGAATGGAAAAAGCTCTATACGATACGCGAGTTGTTGGTGGAATACGGGTAAGGACTTTGTTTGCCCAAGTCCTTTGCTTGAAGGACTATCACACTTTCAGTGGTACAGAGACTGTCCCTACCACTACCCCTTGTCAGCTGGTTTACAGGAGTTCTGGATTTCCCAACCGAACAAAACTTCTAGGGAATCTAATTTCTTTCGAACCCCCTATTATATTTATATGCGGTCCTAACCTTGCTACTCTTACTTTCACTAGCAAGAGAACTTCTGCTCGTAACATACTCCTAGAGATATAATCTTACTTCTTGAAGCGAGCTACTTTAACTGCCAAAGGAGCGGGGCAACTCGAGTTAGACGAGAGGCAGGGATATAATTTCAAAGAGGCTCGACCGGACCCAAGAACCTGACAGAAGACAGGCCCCACGTGATACCTCGTGCAAGTTCTAGTTAATGACCTGAAAGAAGTCACTAGCTTCTTGCAATCGAGCGTGCCTTAGCCTTAGTTTACAAGGAAGCTTTGTCGTACTTAGAAAAAGCTGTTTCTAAAGTAGGTGTCAAGCTGAGAAAAGGCGGAGAATTTTGGAATTCAAGAAAAGAAAGGCATTGCCCAATAGTTATTCTATACAATAGGAATTCCAAGTCGTAAAAGGCAATGTGAATTCCTACGACTCCTCTCACTCTCAAGGACGGATCGAACAGCACCTGTTAGGGAAGGATCTCTATCATTGGTTCATCAGAAGCCATCAAGCACGAAAGCAGCAAGGAGTGTGCTAGTGAGTCCCAAGTGAAGGAAAGAAGGACATGAGAGGTATAGAGAGGACTCAAGGACAAGACACGACTCAGACCCCGGTTATAATATGCTGGAGTTCTAGTATACTTATGCTGGACCTCCATTATATTATGCTGGAGTATTTTTTGAATTTTGATCAGTTTTTTTAATTAGATTTAGCGTTACCTGAAAAGTGACTAAATTTCGATTACTTTTGAAACAGTGGCTATTTTTAGATGACAACTTGTAAATCTGGTTATTTTGGATTTCTCCCTGTTTAAAATATATCTATAGTTTACAATATATTAAAGAATTTGCCAATCGCTCAAACTTGAAGGCACGACGTCTTGAAGTTTAAACCATAAAGTTCAAACTTCAGGACAACGTGTCCTAATGTTCGAAAATTATGTCTAGAAGTTTGAATCTTATGTCATGAATTTTAAATGAGTAGTTCAGAAATCAATTCGACTTAGTCCTGAATTTCAAATTAGCAACTCAAAAATTTAGAACACTAAGTTCTACAATTTTGGTGAGTTGACTAATCTTGAAATACATAATAAATTGCGGATATATTTTGCTATGAACAAGATTGGCAAAAAGACAGACCTATTTGAAATATTAGAAAACATTGTGTGAGACCTGGGGCAAGGAAGAGCAGTCGAGCTATTAAAAAGAGAATCGGGTGATGCAAAAGGGATATGCGTATTGTTGAGTAAAATGTCTGCTTATCCTTATCTCCCTTCTAGAGTGCTTGTATCTTCTCATCCCCATTTTTAGTCTGAGCTTCTCATCCCTTCTTCTCTTTCTTTTATATTTCAATTCAGTCATTTCTGTTTCATTATTAGTACTAGCAATAGTTCTTATATTTTGAGTTGAGTGTAATCTAATTTCTCTATTGAAGTAATAGAAAAGGGTGTTTGTGAGTTTAACATATTCATTTAGCTACATTATATATTTTGAATAACGAGCTTAAAAGTGGCTACTGGTGCACTTCCCCTAACGTTTGCTTAAATGTAAATGGGCCAATTTGGATAACAAGTAATACATGCTCATTCCAGATTATAGTTCTAAATCTTATAATTTTGCATACCACTTTAGATTGAAAAGAGAACCAATTAGAGGAGTACAAATAGGCATAGGATCAGAATAAATAGGAATATAAGTTGCATGATCAGTTAATAGAAGTATAACATAGGTTTTGGGGGTGGGGTTTTTTTTTGGGGGGGGGGGGGTGTGTGTATGTGTGAGGGGACCAATAATTTTTAAATAAAATTGTATAGCTTTCATTATTAAGCTCAGTAAAATCTCATGTCTCTAGACTTTGCATCAACATGACACAAGTCTTCAACATCATTTCGATTAGGTTCCTTTTATGCCTTTCTAGTAGACTTTAGGCAATAAACCCCACAACATCATTATCATGACTTTATTTTTATATTTTTATATTTTTTAAATAATCGTGGTGTCCGAATTAGTATTTTTGCACTGTAATTAATTTAACGGATAATTATTATCTCTCATCAGTACAAATACTGAATAATTTTATTCATCAAGACTTAAACATATAGGAAGAAATCACATGATATTCTTGTATATGTCAGATTTAAACCTGAAACCTATTGAGAGCAGCCAAGACTCTTGATTTTATAGTTTATATACTTTCCCACCAATAATGCTATCTTTATCAAATGGAAGATTAAATAGAATAATATATTAATAGCAATTCTTTCTTTTGTTTTTCTTAAAACCGATGACCGCACCAACATTAAGTTATATATATTGACAATATAAACACTTCTATATGCAATTTAATTGACTATATTTTCAACAGATGTTATTTCTTAACACCGATGACCACAAATGGATTACTCTCCTTTGAAGCTGAAGCCCGTTTGAAGGCAAGTCATGGTATCAGCGATCGGACATCGAAAGGGAAGGCGAGGTTTCAAAGTCTACTATGGAAGCGGGCCCCTACTGGTAGTGATACCCTGATCTCATGGATGAAGGCTAACGTTTTTATTGGAATAGAGGGATGTGCAGATCAATTCTACTTTTCACTTTGCCATCTAGAGATAGTTTGCCCTGAGTTAGGATACGGAGTTGGAAGAGAATGCCAGTATATCAGTTCATCTTCATCAAAGGCAAAGATCTCGATGAATTCTATTATTTTGCTTCTCTTTGATTCTGAGGGAGTTTCAAGTTTAAGCCGATCCTCGAGGTCAAGTAAAAGGTCACTCCTCATCCCGATCTTATTAAAGGAGGAAGTAAACAAATCAAGGTTACTACGTACTTCCATTATGGAGGGTGCGGGCAGGGGGGATGGCGGGGAGGCCGGTTCCACCGGTTGGTTGCCAAAGATGACCGCTCGCCTTGGTCTCCAAATAAGTATTTATAATAGTCAAAAGCACCTTAAAACCACGAATAAGTTGGAGGTGAGGGTGATGAGTTGGGATCCTTTAAGGCGGGGTTCGGGGTTATGGTCTTGTTACTTTATGTTTCGGAGTCAATTGCTCCCTCGATCAAGTCTTAACTAGATATATCTTAACAGAAGAAGAGAAATCATTTGGATTCGAGGCGAAACCCCTCTCCGCCGTTACGGAGTTCTTCTGCTCTAATCTCCGAAATCGAAGGTCAGCTGACTGAGGAGTTAGTATTGATTCATGCAAAGGTGCTCCTTTGAAGCTGGAGTAAGGAATTGTCCACCTCATCACCCCGAAGAGCAGTGGCTCTGTTGTTTTGCACGCCTACAGAGAGAGACTCCAAAAGTATCGACGCTCAATCGAAAGAAAGAGCAATCACCTACATGCTTTACTCATGCCCCGGGAATCCCTAGACATAGAGAGAGGGTACGAGCTAAACATTTACTAGAGGGAAAGCTGGCGAAAAGTATAGAGCGTGCGTGCTACGCTCTTGCCCTCCTTCCATCCGCAAAGCTCAGGCGGGAGAAAAAACGTAATTCCCCGGTGTCATAGGTTACCTTTCTATCTTCCTCCCCCGTGACGTTCCCAAAGCAATCGCTATCCTTTTCTTGCTTACTTCTTGTCTTGAATTTTAATAGAACGACATTATCTCAGGTATAATTGGTTAGGATGAAGCGTTAGTAGATATTGCACGTGTGCTGGGGATGCGGCTCGGGTGTAGTAGGTCTGGACGCCTAGCATGAAAGAGCCTTCTCTAGTAGCAGCACTATACCTTAGTATCTCTCTAGATTCCAGTCTATATAAAACGTAGTTAGGAGTAAGCCCCTTAGGCGATAATATTGCAACTTCAAAAGGTGTGGGTGTGTGTCGGTGACATAAACTCAACCTCAATCGACGCTGGCATCTTTGCAGAGGATGGTGCTTCAACCTCGAGTGGCATGAACATGTTTAGCTTTCCATCCCTCAAAGGCTGTATCTGGACTACAATGCAATTAAGGTGACTACTGGCTTCTTTGGATCGTCACCTTCTGTGATCTAACCGAACGATCCCTCAGGGTCCTAGTCATCCTTTATCTCGATCATGTTAACACCTCTGTCCTTGTGGTCTGGTAGAGGATTATTACTGATATTTGGAGCAATTTCCTTTGCTACAATGATCTTATTGTCAATCAAAGTCTGAATCTTATCCTTCAGAGAGCTGCATTCATCAATGATATGTTCTTTCATGCTGGAATGGTATGCATAGGATACCCACTGAGAAGGGTTTTCTGGGGTTATGGCAAGGATAGGGGTTACATAACCAGCAGCTTTAAGTCTTTTGTATAGCTGGTCAATTGGTTCAGCAATGACGGTATACTGTTTAGGAGGTCCGCGGTCGAAATTTGGTCGAGGTCTAAGGAAGTTTTGACATGGGGGAGGTGATTGATAATGGGATGGTTGTGTGTTGCAGGCTTGGTAAACATGTGCTGGTTGGGAGTATTTGGGTGAAGTTGGTTAATTTGGAGTAGGCTGATATGTGAGTTGATGCATTAGGTAGGTTTGGTACTTGACAGAGAATTTGGTCCTCTATGCAACCATTACGAAACCCACGTCCCTTTTCTTGGACATACCACCAGACTGTAAAGCCTTGTTGGTGGCTTGCAAAGCTTCAAAGTTCCTGACTACACCACTTTTAATACCTTCCTAGAACCTCTCACCTAGCTCGATAATGTCGAAAAATTTCTGGCCTTCAATCTGCATGATTCTTTCATAGTATTGGGGGTCCTAAGCCCGGAAAAAAAACTTGTTCATATGTTCTTCCTCTTGAGCAGGCCTAGCATTAGCAGCTTCTGACCTCCAATGAGTGATACCCGCGGAATGTTTCCATGGGCTTCTTCTTTAGGTTCGGAATGTAGAACACATCCTGTGTATTTTCTGTGTTGAACTTGAACCTGTCCATGAAATCTGACGCCATACTCACCTAATTTGACCATTTCTTTGGGTCTAGGCTAATTTACCAAGACAGAGCATCTCCTTTCAAACTTCTCATGAAAAGCTTCATGCAAATCCTTTCGTCCTTACCTTCTCCGACCATCTTGTTGCAGTATGTTCTCATATGAACTCTTGGTTCCCCTGTATCATAAAACATCTCAAACTTAGGAGGTTTGTACCCCTCGCGCAATTCGACATCAGGTTGTATGCAAAAGTTTTCGTAGTTCAACCCTTCAATCTCTTTACTTCCTTCGACACCCTGAATTCGACTAGTCAATTTCTTGAGTTGTGCAGCCAGGTTCCTGATGAATGAGTCTTTATCATCAGACTCAGGTGTGCTTGAGATGGGTTGGATGTAGTGTGGAGCAGTCTCCACGTAGATGGGGGTATTTTGTTGGGTGTGGCAGTGGTCATTTGTGGAGTTGTATAGTTCGGGATGATCGACGAGGTGTTATTGGAGGTGTAAGCATGTGATTTTTGCCTCGCTCGAAATATTCCTATAGAATTCTTATAATTAGGATTTTGCTTTTATTATTTGAATTTTCAAGGAATTAATTGTACGATTTTTGTGCTTGTTTGCATTTTTGTGCATTTTTAACTAATATAATTCATAAAAATACAAAAAATAGCGTGTTTGCATTTGTGACTCAATTTTTATATTTTTCTTAGTTAATTAATATGCCAAAAATAAAGAAATAACAAAAATTGTCATGCTTTTTTGACATTTATTTGGTTTTCTTTTTAAATTGGGATTTAGGTCATTTTAGAAATTAATTAGTTTAGTTTGTAGTATTCAAATTTGGTCGTGTCTATTTTTATTTGTTAAAATCTTGAAAATAAAAACAAAGAGAGAAACAATTTTTATAAAAAAGAGAGGAAAAGAAAGAGGTTTAAATTTGGGCTACCTTTCAACCCAATTACCAGTCAAAATTAACCCCCCCAGTCCAAGCCTAAACACCGCACACCCCGTCCAGCCTTATAACGCGTGAAACGATGCCGTTTCGAATTGTGCTAATCTCGTCTGTTCACTCCTTATCATCCAATGGCCCTGATTCTTCCTCAGTTTTAAATAAAACTGCTTAAATATATCTCAAACCCTAGAGACCGTTCAATCCTCCTTGTACTTATTCTCTGCCATCCTCCGCCTCACCGTCGCGGGCCGAAAATCGCCGCGGCCGGCGGCTGGCCTCCAAAATCACCAAAAAATACTCCCCTGAATCTCCCTCTCTTCCCTCATATTGAGTCCCGCCTTATTTTCCTTCAACTTCCTCTCAAACTCCTCGAATGTTCAAAATGACTGCCACCGTCTCCGCCGTGTCCGGCGTGATCAATCAAAAAGCTCCCAAATTAACACCCCTGGTTCCCCTTTGCCTCCTCTACTCTTATTTGAACCCCACTTCCCTCAAAGCTCCTTTTAACCTCTGGAATAGGCTAATATATGTCCATCGTCTCTGCCGTGGACGGCGGTGTTTCATCCAACCCCACCCAAAATAACACCTCTAACCCTCTTCACCTCCCTCTTCCCGAATCCTTGATTAAATTCCATCGAACATCACAGGAGGTGCTCGAATTTTAAACAAAGCTCAAATCTTATTCCAAGCCCCGCATAGATAAGTTCTTCTCCAATTCTATTTCGTTTTGAATTTCGTTTTTCAAGAAAAATAAAGGATTTTAATCTGGTCTCCTATGAATTAGTTCAATCATGGGTTGTTTTAGGGTCACTGATTTTGTTTAAGTTTTCATTTTGATTTCTTATCGATTAATTTAGTTAGATGGGATAGCATTTCTGCGTCTGTATGAATTTTATTCTTAAACCAATTTTCCTTATACACATTAATTTTCTGATTCTGTTTGATCTTGTTCATCTCAGTGTTTCATTTCTTTTTAGGATTGATTTAGGATTTGTTTAGTTTTAATTCTGTTTTGATGATGATCATTCCTTAATTTTTTCTGATAAGTAGTTGGCAATCCGAAAATCAGCAGTTAGTGTTAAGACTTGTGTTGGAATTTCTTAGCTGATTAACATTCATAATTATCAGATTAACCACAACAAATTAGAGATGCTTGAATTATTAACATAAGTTGGTAATTGTAAGAACAATTCAAGGGTACTTTTGGTAGTTCGGTAGGGAATCTTTGGTAAATGATATAGGAAGCTTCTAGTGGAGTTTTTTTATTGAATCACATAAGTATGATAGGGAAAACTTGAGTAACAAATCAGGATCATAAGGACTAATTGAGTAAAGTCTGAAAATAAGGGAGGGACGAAGAATAAAACAAAAGTAAAGGGGCTGCACTAAGTTTTTGCCTATAAAAAGGCATGACATGGCCTTGTTAATTAGATTATGGACTCTGAAAATTCCCAGAAGTTAAATAATTCCCAAAAATTGTAAAATCCCTGAAACTTCACAAGTTTTTGAAGTCTGAAAAAATCCTACAAAAACCTCTCAAATGTCCAAATTTTGAAAGAGTCCCAGAGGTCTAGAGTTTTGAAAACCTCTGAAAAATTGTAGTTTTAAGCTGCAAAATCCAGATCTACAATTTAGTGTTGGAAAGCACTTTTAGATCCCAAAATCTTCAGACAATTCCTAAAATATACCGTTTTAGTTTCAATTTCCAGATGTCAATTTGGATGTCTAGCTTAAACAAGATGAGAATATCCTGAACTACATGTGTTTGAGGTGTTAAAAACTTCTTGAGTTTCCTGGTTCATTTTCAATTGTTTGTTGGTTTCAATCAAAGGCTATTTTTGTCCACGTTGGGTTGATGCAAGTTTGGCTTCCAAATTAGTCCTGTTGATGTGGTTTTATTGCTGAGTTTCGATTGGTATGTTGCTGAATCAGTGCTTATTCCTTCTTTTTTTTCATTGTAATTCCAGGTACATATATGAACTTGACTTGGTGTAGCTTTTGAGTGAACATGAAATGAAAAATGTCCTACATCTGCTCTTTGAATTGTACTTGTTTGAATTGTTGTGTTTAGTAGTCAAATAAGTCTTAAATGCTATGTAATGGGTTAATGGATTAAATTTTGATGTGTACTTATATAAACTTTGTATTGTATAATTTGGACTAAACAGGACTGTTTCGAATTTATGGTTTGAACTGATTGTATGTGACATAATTCTAGGGTTTTTATTGATTTAATTCCAAGTATTCGTTAGTTGTATTCAAATGTGAAACTCAGGAGTTGGTTTACAATTTATTCTCATAGTTTATACTGTCTCTCACAGTCGTTGGAGGATTCATTAATTACATTAAATTTCTATTAAATTCTGTATTAAGTCTGTTGGCATACAAATGCGCTGAACAATGTAATGAGATTTGAATTAAAATTGTGTTTCACCTTCGTTTTTAATAATTGTAGTTTTTCCTTTATTTTAAATATTGTTAGGACCAGCTTGTTTAAAATTGGTACATTTGAGAACTAGGTAACATCATATGTTGGGTTTGACCTCATTCATGAGCCCAGCGTGACAGGTTCTCATGAAAATGAGACTTGCGCCCAGCTACGTACTAACAAGCCCAAGTATCTGTAGCCCACTCAGCCTATGTAATTTTCTGAGCAGTCTCTTATAAACAGTGGATAAGCTCACCTTTCTTCTTAGGCTAATTTTATGGCCCAATATGCTGAAGCTCGAATTCATATTTAAAGTTTTGGTTTAATTTTGCAATGTAAGCATGGGCTTTTGAGTTAGGTAGCAGGTTCAAATTAAGAGGGTCTTCCCTTTTGTTTGAATCCGGACCTGAACTCGAGGCCCAAATTTTGAAACATTAATTAATTAGAGCTATATTAGAGACACATTCAATAGAAAATCCTTGTTTGCTCTATATTTGCCTTTAAACAATAAACTGAGGTGCACTGTGCCAAACAAAACACATAAACTGCGTGGCCCTCTTTTAATGCTTAGATTAAAATACTTAGAAACTCAGGACATGACGTTTAGCGAACTTCACGGCTTCCCGCAAAGATTATAATGCTTTAGTCGCTTTAGGTGCCTCATTAATAACTTTACCTTTCTAAATACGGGTGTGTATTTCATGTGACCCAAATCCAAATCCCGAAACATTGGATAAAATGTGTTCCATATCTAGGTGCATTTCATGTGACGCGATCCAAAAATATTTTTTAAATAACGTTCACATTCCTATAATTCAATTAAAAGCGGTAAATAATCTAAAATTGCGCCATAGGATGAACATGTATAAAAATCAGAATTTTTGCCATTTGTAATAGTTTAAGAGACCATGCTAGAACCACCGGATCCGAGGGTGCCTAACACCTTCCCTTGAGTCAATAGAATTCCTTACTTATAATTTCTGGTTTGCAGGCACCATTTGGGCTATCGAAAATTTCCTCGATTTGGGATTCAAAACTAAATGGTGACTTGGGACACCAAAAGCCAAGCCTATACCAAGTGGCTGCACTAAATAAATAATTAATCTCATTTCGAATAATGTCACTTTAATTGAAAAAATTCCCTTGTACGTTTATCCTCCGGGATAGTGTGTAAAAAGGAGTTGTGACAGCTCTGGCGAGTTTGCTGGGGACAAGCCCAGAACTTTGATATAAGGTTCAAAATTTTGAGCTTAGAATAACTGTTATATTTGGATTTTTTGATTTTCTACATGTTCCATGCTATATGTGTTAAATGTTTACCGCTTTGATATTGGATGAATTGTATATAAACGGTTACGAATCCCTTCCTGTCTTTGAGTCTTCTACATCATGGAGAAGGGTGCACTTCGTGTGACTTATCTTCTATTTAGTGTCTTTTCCCATTTAGAATGAGGTTTGGATAAGCTGCTACGCCAGCGGAGCTTCTGTATCCCCGGTATGTTGCCCCTCTCGGCTCAAGTTGTCCACTCGGGTAAGCTAGCTCTAGAACAATGTACCCAGCGTTTAAACCTAGTATAACAAAACCTCATGCCAGATCCCTAGTAGGAACGCTTGTTTGCATCACGTGCATTTGACTTGGGGGACTCAACACAGGGGTTGGGTCAGTCTAGGGCAGGTGACCCGAAATGAAAAGACCATCCTGATGCATCTTACATGTTACCTGTGCATTTATTTGCTTTGGATTTGCATGTTGACCGGCTTGCAAATATTGAGAGAAAATTTAGAAAATAACAGTGTTAGGGCTAAATGAGAGTTATCACTTGTTTCGGAAACCAATGTTCAGAAAGTACTTAAATGCTGCTGGATTTTTTTTAGAAAGAGAAACAAGATAAATGAGACTTTTTAACAAATTGGGTTTTCACAACATAGCCCGAACTATGCTGGTTTGATTCTCGCCGGGTGTGAGATACATAGGCAAACCCTCCCGGGTCCAACCTCCCTTTTTGCAAAAAATAGCCAAAAAATGTCAAAATTTTAATTGTTGTCCTAAATAAATTGGGTGAGGCCATTCTTGTTAAAACAAGTTGTATGTCCCCAAAAGGATACCAGAAGGCTGCTTTTGCAAGAACTGCCGTCTTGAGTCATTTTTAAATGGTTTGCGGGCATAGTCTTTCAATCATCCTTTCAGAGGTGCTGATAGGCCGTATCTGCAAAACCAAGTCTTTCCTAAATAAAGTAATTTTAGCAAAAAATAGCCATTTTTCTCTTGTAGGTCAAAATAAATCAATAAATCCCCTTTAAATAAATGTGCAGGATGAATACCACTAACATCGAACCCTTCTCAGTCCTGAGTGAGATCCCTTTGCAGCTCCACATATGGTGGAATGATTTGGGTAAAAGTAGAAGAGAAAGTGTGGCCAAGATTTTGGGTGGTCTCGTCGGATTGTTAAACATCAAACCAAAAACAAATATTATTGAATCATTGATACCATTCTGGGATCCAACCCGTAATGTATTCCGGTTCTCAGACGTTGAGCTTACACCCACACTACAGGAGATTGTGGGATATGCAGGTCTCAACGAGAACCTCAGGAGTAGATATCCATTGGCACCGTGACCGGTAACCATCCAAATATTCTTTGACTTGTTGAGCATTTGTCGGGACATTCCAGATTAGCATCTATTAGAAGGGTGCTGCACACTGCAATTCTTATACCACCGATATGGCAACCCGAAAGGTTTTGAGGAGCCCAACACCGGTTTGACACATGCCGGGAACAAAGAAATATGGGAGGCTCGGCGGGGATTGGCATAATGTTAGCTTTCCTGCGAATCATGGTTTGTCCAAGAAAAGAGGTTCACATAGACATTGGCCTTGTAGGAATGTTGGATGTTTCCATAAAGAAGCCTACTAACACAATGATCCCTCTGATTGTGGCGGATATGAATCGAGCCTTAACCATGTGCCTAGAGGATACGAAATTCTTTAAGGGTTGCAATCTGTTGCTACAACTGTGGATCCAAGAGCACCTCTGTCATCGCACGGGGTACATGAACTATGGTCTGACTGGGTTGAGTTGCATTGAAGTATTTGAGACCCGGGTTATAGGTATTGAGTTTTCCAAAGGCACCGAGGCTTTGTTGTCATGTTTAAGATCTCTGACAGAGGATGAAATTGAATGGGCTTTCGGATGGCTTCCCCGCTACTGAGGTTGTGTACACGTCAACAGAAGTGACATATATTATTTTAATGTGCAGTCGTACCATCCAACCCTACGCTTCTTACTGAGTCCTGCGACAACTAGGAAGATTCCAAACTGTCCACCATGACGACGATCTAAGTAAACAAGTCATCGGATTAGGCCTGAAAGCTGCCTTCCAAGGAGGAAAGATTCGCCAAATCTGGAATGAATGGAGGTATCCTGAGCCTAAAACCGTAGTGCAAGATAAAACTAAGGGTGCAGTAGACCCGAAATACTTCGTCTGGTTTGGCAAAAGGTTTCAAATTCCCGAAAGGCCTGCCTAGAGACCGCATGCTCAACACTTCAATGACGAAGCATAGGTGCAATGAGATTTGTTAGCTAATGCAAAGTAGTACAATGATCGAATAGGAGCCTTGGAAAAACAGGTTTAGGATCTCCGGTTTGAAAATAGCTTGCAAGCCGTGGCCGATGAAGCTTACAAAAAGAAGTTGAACCAAGAGAATGAAGCCCTCAGGGCCCAAATCCAACAAACGAGAATAGATGCTAAAAACCAAGAGAGAAGCTGGTCCGATGAGAGACTGATAAAGGGCTAAAGAAACAAATCATAGAGTGCAAGGACGAATTGGAGAAATCCGAAAGGAACATGGCAAAGCTTCGGGCACAACGGGCAAGAAGACACAGGAAAGAGCCCAGTTTGTGCAACAATTGAAAAGGAAATATGATGGGCCCATTGCTAGTATGAGGAAAAATACGAATGCCTCCGAAGATAAAGCAGCCTGACAAGATAAAGAATTTCAGGCGGAGAGGGACCAATGCTATAGGCTAGTCGCGGACATGGAAAAAGAAATAAAACTGCTACTAGACCATCACTTCCGTGACTCCCATGTGATAGAAGCCCGTAACAAACAGATAAGCCGGCTACTCCAAGAAAAGGGCCAATTCAGGAAAGAATTAGAGGCATCGCAGATTATATCGTCATGCAATGTCAGGTCAGTGAACTAATGGTTCATGCTACTTTCTTTGCGACGGTAATGGTATTTGTTCGTCAGGTGATGAATGATTTGGAGTAGTTACAAAGGGGTCTTGCATGAAGGCCCGCGGCGATGCTGAATGATGCCCCGCTGGTCCTAGGATTTGAAGCTTTCATGTACTCCTGACCTACTTTTAGTATCGAGTCTCTATTTTGTAATTTCGAGTCTGTTTTTGTAATTTTCCTTTTAAAGAAAAGAAAATAATTTAGCATCTTTTTAATCAGAGTTTTAGTAATGAAAATTTGAAAACCCTAATATTGTCTCCTTACTTTTGCATTTATTTTTATGAACTACACTCGGCCTGATTTATGCGGGGGCATGATACATAGGCAATTTTCATAGGATTCGACCATAATCCTAAAAACGAAAAAGGAAGCAAACATAAAGAGAAAAAGGGAAGAAAGAAAAAAATAGAGAGAAAACACTAAAAGGAAAGCAAAAGAGGGAAGAGAATAAAAGAAGAACAGAGAAAAAGAAAAACAAAAAGAGGGAAAAGCAAGAAAATCAAAGAGTGGAGAGCAAAAGAAAGAAAATTGGAATAAAAAAGCCAGGACGACACATGCAACCATTGCAAACATGTAGACATCCATTAACTGTATAGGTGCATCACACCCCAATGTGTGATTCTCTATCTGTTATCTATCTCAAACTAAACGTTTGTCGTTGTAATCCCAGCTCAGGTTTTTAGAAATGGTGGTTGGTTTGTGGTAAGCTGGCATCACATCGATATTTTACCAGAGCAAAAGAAAGTACAAAAATGTTATCTGAAATGACCTTCCCGGCTAATCCCATCTCAGAAGATAGCCCAATTTCAGGTTTCCCGGCGTCAAAGTTTGCGGCAACATAGGAAAACAGGATCCTATGCCTTAGGGGCATGGAGATGTGGGATGTATGGACAAATGGAAAAGAGCCTCCGAGAGCCATTCCTGGATTCCTTGAGCTCTTCCCAAGATCGGAGGGTACTTCCACTATTCCCATTAGTCATCCAAACATCCTATCGTGACAACCCACCATAACAACCAATTTTGTTGGAGCACCTTCTGAAGTCCGCCCTCAGGTGTGTTTTCACATTCGGATTTGTCCCCAATATCTTTATGGCTCCCCCATGTGCGGCCACCGCACAACCCACAATGCCAAGGCCCACGTTTGATCTGTCGGCCTTTATATTCCAAACCCCCACTTACCAAACTGAGCCTCCTCCATACCCCACCTACACTTATCCTCAACCACCATATGAGCTCACACCATTAGAAGATAAAACTCCCAAAGTTCCTGAACAAGATGAGATGGCAAAAAGTATACAAACCTGTATGGGATTTAACACGACAAAGTTCGAAAAGTTGATGGTAATGGCAATCACACCTAAAGAAGTATTGCAACCAATTAGGCGGAGCGGGTGGAAAAGAAGAGTTGTTGATGACGTACTTCAGAGAAAGCTTAGTTGGCATTTCTTTAGAGTGGTATATGGACAAGACGTCTTACGATGGCACATTTGGGACAATCTTGCCAGAGATTTTGTGAGGCAATTTCAATACAACAATTGCATCGCACCCGATAGGAATTCTTTGGCAAATTTGAAGAAGTAACCTTCAGAGAGTTTCAGAGAATCAAGGGTGAAGCCGTCCATGGATGAAATAGAAATGGTCACTGTTTTACACAAGGCCCAGGAAGCGGATTACTTCCAAAACATGATGTCGTCCATGGGCAAGCCGTTTGCATAAGCAATCAAGATTGGCAAAATGGTAGGAAATGGTTCAAAAACGGGATGGATTTTGAGTCAGTCGGCCATCACAGCAACGTCCCAGGCAATCCAAGGTGGGGCGGGAGGAGTCACAAGGAACAAAAAGAAAGAAGAAACCTCAATGGCAGCATCAAGCATAAGAAGGCATCATGCTCCTAGGCCCGTGTTCTTTGGAAGAACCCCTCAACTCTATTATCCTCTCCAAGACATGTCTTATGCTCCCTAGCCTTATACGGTTATGAGCGCTCAACCATTTGCACGATCGCAGTAGTAGGCCAACAGGAACCAGGCTCCGAGAAATCAGCCTCCCCAAAACCACTTTAATCCCCGCCTTCCTCAAAACAACTTCCGTCCCGGGGAGTTGACTACCCAGAAGGCAAAACTTTACGCCAATCGGGGAGTCCTATTCAAGCCTATTCCCAAAACTTGTCCAGTTGGGTTTGTTGCAGCCGATACACTCCAATAGACAAAACCGCGAATCGCCTTCCTTTCCAATGGGTGCTCGGTGTGTTTATCATTCAGGGGCTGAAGGATACGACACAAATAATTGTTGGACTCTGAAGCGAGCAATGGATGATCTAATAGAGCAAAGGAAAATAATGTTGAGGGATGAAGATGTCCCGAATGTCACTACCAACCCGTTGCCGGCCCACAATAATGGACCAGTAATCATGATGATCTGTGAGGACAAAGAATTTGACCTGGCTTTGAAAGCCATAATAGCCATTACCGACGCGGATAAAAAGCCAAGAGCCACCTCCCAGAAAGCTGATGAGGAAAAAAAGAATAAAACCATGCACCCTGAAACTGAAAAGAAGGTTCAAGTTAAAATAGAGGCGACACTTGTCAAAGAAACTATCCTTTATGCCCTACGGGGTCGTCGGGAAAAGCAGTTGACCTTGAGTCCCTCGAAGAGATTTGAGTTGAACAGGACTATGTATGTACCCAAAGGAACCAATGTGGTGCGGGGGCCATCTAATCCGCCAAGGCTGAGTGAGCCTGTGGTTGTTGGTTGCACACCTCAAATTCCTATGACAGACCCTTCTACAGTCCCTTGGAACTATTAGAAAATGGTAGTGACATATAAAGGCAAAGAATCTCTAGAGAAACTCATGAGAACTACCCTGTGAAGAAATAGTCTGACTTGGAGAAAGTGGACAGTGCCACCAAGAAGCAATTCCGACCCAAGAAGTTAGTAAGCGCCAATGAGGTGGAAGTTTTCTTTCGAAAGATGAAAATGCTAGACTATGAAGTAGTGGACCAGCTTTGGAAGTCCCCTGAACAAGTCTCCTTACTATCCTTGCTAATGGAATCTCCTGAGCACCAGAAGGTATTAGCCAAAACTCTCAATGAGGCCTATGTGCCAGCTCAAACCTCTGTAGAACAATTGGAGAGGATGGCTGAAAGATTCTTCACCGTCAATCAGATCACATTCACTAAAAATGACTTGCCTCCAGAAGGAGCTGCCCACAACAAAGCCCTGCATATAACTGTTAAATGCGAAGGCTACTATGTCAAAAGGGTAATGGTAGATAGAGGCTCTAGGGTGGACATAGGCCCACTCTCAACATTACAGAGAATTGAAATCATGACGGAGAGGATTCTCCCCAATAATGTATGTGTTCAAGCTTTCGATGGAATAAAAAGAGACACAATTGGAGAGATTGATTTGGTCTTGACCATTGGCCCGGTTGATTTCGAGGTAACCTTTCAAGTGTTAGATATGGACACTTCGTACCATTACCTCCTGGGAAGGCCATGGATTCACCTAGCAGGAGCTATGCCTTCTACTCTGCAGCAGATGTTGAAATTTGAACATGAGAACCAAGAAATCGTGGTCCATGGTGAAGATGAAAAATCAATTTATAGTCATCCCTCCATCCCCTACCTCGAAGGTAAAGAAGGTAGTGAGAATATCGTCTATCAGGCTTTCGAAATTGTGGTGGCTGATCAGCATGAAGACGACCAACCTTTTCCCCAACCTTTCCTCTCCAATGCCTCAATCATGGTGGCAAGAGAGATGATACGACAAGGATTCAAACCGGGGAAGGGACTCGGCAGGTATTTACAAGGGATAGCTGAGCCGATTGTGTTGCCTACTACATAGATGTTTTTTGGGCTAGGCTTCCACCCAACACCAGAGGATATAACATGGACGAACTGTAGAAAGCATGATGGATGGGCTTTACCTCAACCCCTTCCGTACTTGTATGAAACATTTGTGAAGACAAACTACAGTGAGGAAGAAGAAGATGAGACCTTCACAACTGAAGAAATCAAGGAAATATGTAGGGCCATGAGAAAACTATTTGTATGAAATCCACATGGTCTAGTTGGGAGAAGGCTCGAGCATCGCTAAGGTGCTATACGTGGGACCAGACGCCAAATTGCAAAAGTGGAAGGCTACGCCATTTCCAATCGAGAGGGAGGCCGGTAGTCCCGTCTTGCCGTCTTCTCTACATTACGAGTTATCTCAAGGTGTAACTCGGATGTTTTCCTTTAGTGTTTTGTCCTGTTAATTTTTCAAGTGTAAACCCTGTTATCTTACAATTCCAAAGAAATGAAATCAATATTTCTTCGTCGTTATTCCTTTATTCTTTCTGATTTTGTTTTTTCCTTTTATTCATTTCTTTCAGTACTAATAATGCGGCTTTAAATAACATGACATGCTCGCGAACTTCATGCCCCGACCCAAACATGCCGCCTAATTGTGAAATAACGAACCAAGAATCAGAGTACGAAGAAGAAGAGGCTGTTAGGGAAATCAATCGAGAACTGGAACATTTTGAAAATAAACCTAAGCCAAATCTATAGCGAATCGATTATATTGGGAGGTCCCGGCGAAACCAGGGATACTAAAATAAGTGTCCATGCAAATGAGAAAATCGGGGACACACTGATCTAACTCTTGTTGGAATTTAAAGATGTGTTTGCTTGGTCATAAAATGATATGCCAGGGCTGAGTGTTGATTTGGTGGTTCATAAGTTTCCTACCTACCCTGAATGCCCTCCATTCCAACAAAAATAGAGAAAGTTCAAGCATGATTTCGGTGATAAGATCAAAGAAGAGATCACAAAACAGTTATGGACAGGAATAATCCGAGTGGTCCGGTACACCACATGGCTGGCCAATGTTGTCCTGGTGTCGAAGAAAGACGGGAAAACCCGAGTGTGTTTGGATTACAGAGATTTCAACAAGGCAAGTCCCAAAGATAACTTCCCTTTACCCAATATCCACATCCTTGTTGAAAACTGTGCAAAACACGAGATACAATCTTTCATGGACTGCTACGCAGGATATCACCAGGTGTTGATGGATGAGGAAGATGCCGAGAAAACAGCCTTTACCACACCTTGGGGTACTTATTGCTACAAGGTTATGCCTTTCAGTTTAAAGAATACTGGGGCAACATATATGAGGGATATGACCCCTTTCTTCCACGACATGATGCATCAGGAGATAGAAGTATATGTGGTCGACATGACTATCAAGTCCAAGACTCAAGGTGATCATGTGTTGGACCTAAGAAAGTTTTTTGAAAAGCTGCCCAAGTACCATTTAATGTTAAACCCAGCCAAATGCACATTTGGAGTCCCAACGGGCAAACTTCTGGGGCTCACAGTCAGCAGGAGGGGTATTGAGCTAGATCAAACAAATATAAAATCCATTCGAGATCTACCTCCTCCAAAAAGCAAGAAGGATGTAATGAGCTTGCTGGGGAGACTGAATTACATTAGTCGATTTATTACCCAGTTGACTTCTACATGCGAGCCCATATTCAAGTTACTAAAAAAGGATGTAACAATCAAGTTGACAAGTGAGTGTCAAGAGGCTTTTGATAAAATTAAAGATTTTCTGTCTAATCCACCAGTCTTGATCCCGCCGCAACCAGGAAGACCATTATTTCTATATTTGACAGTCCTGGAAAACTCTTTCGGTTACATTCTCGGACATCATGATGTCGCTGGAAAGAAGGAACATGTCATCTATTACTTGAGCAAGAAGTTTACCAGTTACGAGGCAAAATACACCTTGTTAGAAAGAACCTACTGTGCCTTAAGTTGGGTGGCTCAGAAACTGAGGCATTACGTGCAAGCCCACACCGCCTACCTTAAAACCAGGCTCGATCCTTTAAAGTGCATATTCTAAAAACCGATGCCTACAGGGAGATTGGCAAAATAGCAAATCCTGCTCACCAAGTTCGACATAATCTATGTCACTTGCACATTAATGAAGGCCCAAGCAGATCATCTAGCCAAGAACCTGGTTGATGATGAATACCAACCCTTGAATACCTATTTCCCAAACGAAGAGGTGAATTCGGTGGATGTAACGACTGAGGACATCATTGCTTTGATAATTTTCTTCAGTGGAGCTGTAAATATAAAAGGTGTAGGAATTGGGGCGATCTTAATTTCACCCATTGGTCAACACTACCCGGCCACGGCTCGGCTTTGGTTTTTCTGCAGAAACAACACAGCCGAGTAGTAAGCTTGGATCATGGGCATGAATATGGCTATCGACCAAGACGTCGAGGAACTATTGATCATGGGGGATTCAGATCTAATTATCCGACAAGCCCAAGGGGAGTGGGTAACTTGAGATGTCAAACTCATCCCTTATCAGCAACATGTGGAAGATCTCAGCATACGGTTCAAGTCGGTACAGTTCAGGTACATTCCCCTCTATCACAATGAGCTAGCCGACACACTCACTACTTTGGCCTCGCTGTTGCCATATCTAGGAAATGCCTACATCGATCCCTTGGAAATCAAAATCAAGGAAGGGCATGAGTATTGTAATGCAACCGAGGCAGAATCCAGCACTCAACCATGGTATTATGATATCAAGAGATTTCTTAAAATACAAGAATGTCTTGAGCAAGCCACTAGAGATCAAAAGATAACCATTAGACAGCATGCGAGTGGTTTCTTCTTGAGCGGTCATATCTTGTGTAAGAGGACCCCCGATCTTAACTTGCAAAGATGTGTTGATGCCAAGGAAGCCGGAAAAACTATGCATGAAGTACACGCGGGAGTGTGTGTGCCCCATATGAACGGGTATGTGTTGGCAAAGAAAATACTTCAAGCAGGGTACTACAGGATAACCATAGAGAAGGACTGATTCAGCTTCGTCCGGAAATGTCATCAATGTCAGGTGCACAGTCACTTGATTCATGCACCACCAACTGAATTGCATCCCATGTCAGCACCTTGGCCATTCGTCGCCTGGGGCATGGACGTCATTGGACCAATCAAGCCAAAAGCCTCAAATGGACATAGATTTATATTTGTTTCTATTGACTACTTTACGAAGTGGGTTGAAGCCATCACGCATAAGTCAGTTACCAAGAAAGCTGTGGTAGACTTTGTGCATTCCAAACTCATTTGCCGCTTCGGTATTCCTGCAACCATCATCGCAGACAACGCGGACAAGCTGAATAGGCCTTTGATGGGAGAAATATGTGAACAATTCAAGATAACACATAGAAACTCCACTCTTTACCGTCCCAAAGCCAATGGTGTCGTCTAAGAAGCTAAAAATAACATAAAGAAGATTCTGAGAAAATTGATTCAAAGCTCAAGACAATGGCATGAAAAGTTGCCTTTTGCATTACTTGGATATCGCACCACGGTGTGCACATCGGTAGGAGCAACCCCATGCTTATTGGTCTATGGAACTGAAGCTGTTATTCCTGCAGAGGTAGAAATTCCTTCGCTACGGATAATCATCGAAGCAGAAATTGAGGATAGTGAGTGGGTCAAGACTTAGCCAGAGCAGTTGTCATTAATTGATGAAAAACGAATGGTCGCGGTTTGTCACGGGCAGTTGTACCAACAAAGAATGGCTCGCGCTTACAACAAAAAGGTGCACCCCAAGAACTTTGAGGTTGGACAACTTGTATTGAGGTGCATTCTCCCTTAACATCAAGAAGCTAAAGGGAAATTTGCTCCCAACTAGAAGGGCCCATACATTATCAGAAAAATACTGCCTAAAGGAGCATTATATCTGGGTGATGTCGAAGGAGAAGATCCTGAGGTAGCAGTGAATGGAGATGCAGTAAGAAGATACTACATCTAGACTCCCTAGAACAATGACTCAGTCCGGTTGAAATGGCGAAGGCTTTTCTTTCCTACTACCCCAAACACTATCAATCATTCGCAAACCCTTTGAGCCGGTTATGTTTCTTTGATCACCCTCTTTGGAAGCCGAAAGTATTATTAAAAAAAACAAATACAAATAAAAAGAAAAGAAAAAGATAAAAAATGATGAAAAATAAAGAAGAAAAACTACAAAGCAAAATAAAATCAGTTTAGGAAACACTTCCTGAACTACGTCTGACTTTATTCCAAAAGGATACGTTGGCAGCCTCTCCCTGAGGTTCAGTCACACCAAAACAAAAATCCCAATTCCCTAAAAATTGAAATCTTGGGCAGATGATGTGATGGTTCGCCCATGAACCCGCCATAATGGTTCCAAAGTTGTAGTTCCCTCCAGATTTCTTTTATCCAAAACATGGCCCAAGTCCTTCTGATCGATTGGAAAATGCAGGTGAGCGACAAGTGTCGTTGTTGGGATTTGACACAATTCAATGTGAGAAATAAATTGAGAGAAAATTAAAATGAGAGAGTCCACTTACTGAAAACTCGTAAAGAGCACTATCGAGCATAAACAGTGAAATCACAGCTCATGGTAGTCCCAACTACCAAAATACTCCAGAACTCTACTAACCTGATTCCTTTGCAGAGAAGGATATGTAGGCCACCTCTGAAGCAGGGTTCGGTCAAACAGTTTTAAAAAATGCTTCTCATGGAATGCCAAGCAGGCAAAAATCTCTCAATTGCTCATTTATCTATGCCCGAAAACCTTTCGTGTCTCCAAGCAAAGAGGGGCAGCTATGAGCATGTGATTTTTTCCTCGCTCGAAATATTCCTATAGAATTCTTATAATTAGGACTCAATTTTTATATTTTTCTTGGATAATTATTATAGCAAGAATAAAGAAATAATAAAAGTGTTCAAGTTTTTTTTTACATTTGATTAGGTTTCTTTTTAAATTGGGATTTAGGTCATTTTAGAAATTAATTAGTGTTGTTTGAAGAATTCAAATTTTGTCTTGTCTATTTTTATTTGTTAAAATCTAGATTTAAAAACAAAGAGAGAAATAATTAAAAAAAAGAGAGAGGAAAAGAAAGAGGTTTAAATTTGGGCCACCTTTCAACCCAATTACAAGTCCAAATTAAAGCCCCCCGGTCCAAGCCCAAACACCCCACACCTTATCCAGCCTTATAACACCCGAAACGACATCGTCTGGCATCGAGCTAATCTTGTCCGTTCACTCCTTATCATCGAACAACCCAGATTCGTCCTCAGTTTTAAATAAAGCTGTATGAATATATCTCAAACCCTAGAGACCGTGTCATCCTCCTCGTAGTTATTCTCCGCCATCCTCTACATCACCGCTCCTGGTCGGAAATCGCCGCTGCCGCCGGCCGGCCTCCAAACTCACCAATAAATACACCCATGAACCTCCTCTATTACCTCATACCGAATCCCACCTTATTTTCCTTAAACTCCCTCTCCAACTCCTCGAATGTTTAAAATGAGTGCCAACATCTCCGCCGAGTCCGACGGTGATTAATCAAAAAGCTCCCAAATTAACACACTGGGTTCCCCTTTGCCTCCTCTACTAAAATTTGAACCCCACTTCCCTCAAATCTCCCTTGAACCTATCGAATAGGCTAAAATATGTCCATCGTCTCCACCGCCGTCCACGGCGGTGTTTCATCCAACCCCGCCCAAAATAACACCTTTGACCCTCCTCACCTCCCTCTTCCAGAATCCCTGATTACTTTCCTTCGAACATCACCGGAGGTGCTCGAATTTTAAGACCGACAGAACCCTAGAAGGTTCATAACTGGAGAGCTTTCCTCGAGTTTTGAAGCAAAGCTCAAATCCTATTCCAAGCCCCGCATAGATAAGTTCTTCTCTTATTCTATTTCGTTTAAATTTTTGTTTTTAAATAAAAAGGAGTTTCAATCTAGTCTCCAAAATATCAGTTCAATCATGCGTTGTTTTAGGGTCACTAATTTTGTTTGTGTTTTCATTTTGATTTCTTATCGATTAATTTAGTTACATATGATAGCATTTCTGCCTGTGTATGGATTTTTCTTCTTAAACCAATTTTCCTTAATACACATTAGTTTTCTGATTCTGTTTGATTTATTTCATCTTAGTGTTTCATTTCTTCTAGGATTAATTTAGGGTTTGTTTGGTTTTATTTCTGTTTTCATAATGATCATTCCTTAATTTATTCTGATAAGTAGTTTGCATCAGAAAATTAGTAGTTAGTTAGTTTTAAGACTTGTGTTGGAATATGTTAGCTGATTAATGTTCAGAATTATCAGATTAACCATAGCAAATTAGAGAGGCTAGAATAATTAACATAAGTTGGTAATTGTAAGAAAAATTCAAGGGTAATTTGGGTAGTTCAGCAGGGAATCTTTGATAACTGATTTAGGAAGCTTCTATTGGGGGTTCTTATTGAATCATAAAAGTATGATTGAGAAAACTTGAGTAACAAATCAGGATCTAAAGGACTAATTGAGTAATTCTGAAAATAAGAGAGGGACCAAGAGAAAAAATTCTCTGATATAATGAAGAAAGTAAGAAGGGTTCCAAACCATTGAAACAGAAAGCACTAAAGACTGTTACGACGTGGCAGAAATGATCACCGTCAAGCACAAGATTCAAAGCTGGAATATTCCTACTCTTGTTAGTTGGGACAGAGCATCCTATCTTGTTGATTCTCCTTTCCCACCGCCTCGAGCTCTTGCTTTTAGGGTGGATACGCAAGAAATTCACTATGAAGATTGACATGACACAATCCCTGAAGAGTATGATGTGCCAGGCCTTGCTTCTCTTGATCCCCACCCACCTCCCGTAGAGGCGGGTCAATATCTATTTCTATACCAGAGATTGCTTTTAGCTTTATCTTTTCGGAGACAGGACAACTCCTTCTGTACTTACAAGAATGCTACTTAGGGAGAAGAATCTCTTGACTCAGGAGCACCTGAATCTATTCTTTCTGTGTCCCACATCCGCCTATGTTAAAGCATCCGCCCATTCCTAAGTGAAAGGAAATGCTACTTAGGGATCAAATAAGAAAGCTGGTGCCCCGTCAGAAAGAATTGGTTCGTAGAGTAGAGGCCATTCCCAAAGATATTGGTTTTAAGCTCCTCTCCTTACAGTCAAGTGGCTTTCTGCTCCTGCGGGTGACTTTTTGTCTTACAACACGGCATGGTAATTAATCGAGTGCGATTTCCTTTCTCCTACTCCCACTTCGGGAAGGGAAGTGCTAAAGGGCGGGCATGCTCGACTGAAAGGAGAGGAAAGCTTCTTCACTTTCGGCACGGGCGCGGACTCCGCGATCTCTGGGTCACCGAGGTTCCTTTCTTGCGCCTCTTAAGATCCGCTATCTCTATGATTTTATCCTTCATGTATCGGCCCCATACTTCTTTGATCTCCCTTTCTCCTGACGTAACAAAGTGACACAGGCTTGGCCAGCTTTTTTCAAACTTGACGGTCAAGTTCCCTGCTACTTCCGTAAATACACCTTGGATGAGCCTAACAGCCGTGTACCTGGAAGCACTTTTGTTTTCAACCGCCAGATGGTAAAGGAAGGCGCCATCCCTCCTTTCTCTCGCAATCCCAATAGCCGTACAGTTGAATAGTTGAGTTAGATGGCGGATAATGGTCGAACTATAAAAGAGGTCCGCTACCAAAGAATTAGGAGTTATAACATTCATAAAAGAAAGAAAAAACCAAAATAGGAACTTCACCTAAGAAAGAATAAGAATAAGTAGAATTGCTTAAGGTAGTCGCTTATTTTTTTGGTATACCGCTCTGCGAGCATAGCGAATGAACATAAATCTTTCTGAATATCATGAATATCCTTCGCCCCTTATCTCCTCATCTTCCTATTTATAAGCCATAACTTACTTCAGTTTTTTTCAATTTCCGATAGAATCTCCGGAGCTTTCCTAGCCACAATAGTTTTCTTTTTTTATCTTCTTTGTCTGAAAATTGGTCTGATTTGCTTCACCTATGAGAATTTCTACCAATTCGTCTTTTATTCATCAAAGCTCATCCTAATCTCCGTCGACATTATTGCCTTAGCCCTGTCCTATCATCTTTATAATGGAGTTCGTCATTTATTGACGGATTTTTCAGGATTTTTCTTTCATAGAATTGGAAGAAAAAGATTGAAATGACTGTTCCAAATTTCACCTATACCTTTCTTTGAGATTTCAACAAAAAATTTTGCTTTTCTTATGAAATGTTTATTATTCGTTGATAGATCTAAAGCTTATGCTGTAGAAGCTGACATCAGGCTATTGGCCTTTTACCCTCGTAGAGTGGCGTCATTTACAAGAAAAGACTTTCTTAGTGGAACTAAAAAAAAGGGTTTGAGCTCTTTTTTTTGGTTGACCTTTAGCCACGCTCGGCGGCTATACGCATGTGTCCCAAGGTGACGTATATTTTTTGATAATGGGTATACTCGAGAGAAAAGGTTTGGAATTCGACCTCCCCTTATACGCTCTAAAAAGGGGTCATGGACTCCTTTTTTGTTTAGGATCCCCTTTCTACATTCAATTTTTTATTGAGCCTAGTGTGGAATCACCATCATTACACATTCATTCTTGGTCTGGCTGCTGGTCTAGCGAGCCTTCCTAGCCGCCTAGAGTGTAGCCTCCCTGCAGAAGAACGTAACGTATGTAACTCAATGCTCCATACGGGGGAAATGAAAGCAGAATTCGTTCGGATCCTCCCACATGTTCAATATTTTTTTAGCGGTTTCCCCAGAGATCGTTATCATTAATGCAAACTTCATTTTGCTCATTCATGGAGTTGTATTTAGTACCTCTAAGAAATATGATTATCTACTCGTTAGTCAGTAATGTGGGTTCGCTTGGATTATTTAGTGTTGCGCGCCTAAGAGGGCAGCGCGCTTTGGGATGCGGATGAGCTATTATCGTCCCGCTACCAAACCTAAACCGGCATTGAGTTCGGACCGCAGGTAGCCGTAGCATGGGGAGGGACGTCTAATCCTTTTGCCGCCACAAGGCTGGCTAATCGTACGCAGCAGGCTCGAATACCCCTGGTTCTGGAAGGCACATGAGTCCGAACGCTATGTTGAATGTGCGACCGAGACTACACTACGTAGGTACCGGTGTAGGTGAGGCGTCGGTCGGTCCTAGAAACGGCGGTAGCGGCTCGAGGAGTTAACGACCGGACGTGCTGCAACCTAGGGATCACCAGGCAGCTCTTTCGCTCTATAGGGATCGGGAGGCATAGCACAATTCTTCTTGGAGGAGAGTTGTTTGCCCGGGTGACTTATCCTGCCATAATGTACTTCTACCTATAATAGCACCGACAACTGAAGTCGAGCATACATACGACGATCTTCATGCGTGAATAGCCAGGTGGAAAGAAAGGGCGGTAGATGATAATGAGAAAGGGCGCCGTGTCTGGACGGGCGGAATGGATGAGCGAAAGGTTTCATGCCACGGAGTGGGGAATAGCCCTCGTCTCATGTAAGACAACTAAATGCACCTCAAGGTGCTGCCGAGGAACAGAGGGACCTTCTCGAGCACAGGATAGGTAATTGAGAGATAGAGCTAGCCTATTCGTTATGGGAAATCAATGCTCCGGGCCACAGAGAGCTTACCTACGGCACTTGGTTTTCTCCGGCGAGCTTTCTATTGTAAAGCCAAAGACGGCCCAAGACAAGGTACAACTGTTGGGAATGGGACAAGATCAATAGAACCTAGCTGGATCCGGGCTGGGATAGTGCTGCCCATTCTTAACCAGTTCCGAAAGGGTTCGCTCATGCTGGAGGGAGCATCCCCACTTAGTGATCAGCCTGCTAGTTCACGCAAATCCGAAGAAGTTATCACGAACGAGCCACATGCAGGGAAACTTGCACGTGTGGTTCTGGCCGGGCTTTCCTGAGGTATCTAATAACCTTGCTTTTGCTCGCCGCTGGCGCACCTTTCCTAACTATTGCCCATTTATTCTGAATAATCTTTTTAGGAGGGACAATTTCACATATTTCTGCCAAATCCTTCTATTATTAAGTACCGCTGATACCATTTCGATGTGTTTCAATTCTTTCGAACAAGGGAGGTTTGATGCTTTTGAAAACATTGTATTAATTACACTTCCTACTCGTGGTATGCTATTTATGATCTCGGCTTATGATTCAATTGACATGTATTTAGCTATTGAGCCTCAAAGTTTATGTTTTTATGTGATCGCAGCATAAAAAAGAAAGTCTGAATTTTCTACGGAAGTCGGCTCGAAATATTTGATCTTAGGTGCATTTCCCTCTGGAATATTATTGTTTGGGTACAACCGGACAACTACCAATATCTATTAATATCTTTACTTAGAATGTTCTTTAGAAATATATATATATCTATCTATATCGTAAACTATCGGATCGGGTATTACTTAGATGTGAAACTTGCAGACCTCATAGGTTGTACTCTTTTTCTTACGGGGGGAACGAAATAAAAGAATATATAGAGTAGTAGAGACCCTCTATGTAGTTGTCTATCTAGGGCGATCGATCTACATCTTTCCCCATAGCCCTGGGGCTGTGTCTCGATCTCGTATGTGCGAAATATAAGGGACTAGTTCCAATAGAGAATCCCCTTGGTCTAATTCCACGCATTTTGAAGAAAGGGGAGTCGGCGTCGCCTAAAGTGAAGATTGGGGGGAGTAGAAAAAATTCCCTTATGGGGTATTCCGAAGGTGTAACCTAGGCAACGAAAAAGGGGCCCGATACATCAACTAGAGGAGCGACCAGTTGGTTCACCAAGCCCCGACCCAGCGTGACACATTCTCCAGGTCCGAAGGGATCCAATGCCCAACTACCGACTCCTCCCGGAATTGCGTTATCGGAGCCGAGCCAGGAATGGCCGTTAGTGGACACCTACCACTTTTCACCGGTTAGAGAGGCCCTCTTTAATACATTAAGAAAAGATGTTCACAGGGGCCAGAAAGATTCGGTCATAGTAATTTAGAACACCTACGTGCTGGTAAATGAAAACCACCTCGACCAGATCAGAGTAAACAAGAATGTCGAATCAGGCCACCCTTTGCCTTGAAAGTATTCACACTCGACCACCAGCTTTCCCAAAATAAGGGGAGATATGCTTCTTACTACTTACGGAAACATCCGGCCTATACTATAGTAAAGTCATTCGCCTATCTTTCTGATCTTCTTTCCTTCTATTCTTCAGATTTTAGGCTTTGACCCAGTGAAAAATGGGGTTGATGGTGTTGGCTAAAAAAAGGGGGAGAGAGGAGAGCCTTAGGGTACGCTCACTTCTGCATTTTTGTTTAAGTTCTCAAGATTCTCCATCGCTCTTTCTAGTGCGGAGGAATAGTATGTGAATGGTTGTTCTCAGATGAGGGAATCATTCCTCTCTAAATAAAAAGAAGCTAGAATCTTTCTATTGATAGAGCTTTCACGTCTGTGCATATAATCCTTTTTTGCCCTTCCATTATGTTCTTACGGTAATTGGGTCGGAATCTGTGTGATGGTTCGAAAGTCGTTACAAATATTCTTCGCATCCCTAGAGAGATAGATTGTTGCCATTGTGCGTTGGTCGTCAAAAGGGGCACGAACAGCCTTAAAGTACTGTTCCATGTCCCAGAGGTCTTCGAACCTTGGCATTTTGAATCCCGTTGAATGGCTGTGGTTCCGGGACTCAAGTCTGGAGTCGCCAGGTGAGACATTCGTTTCATGAACCGGAAACCTATCTCCACAGCAAGCTCCTCAATTTGACCCGGTCCGTCACGCTTTGGACATCACCACCGGGATCATTGAGGCCCCATGAAGATGGCTGTACTTCACTGGGAAGACGCGGTACTCATTAGCGAGCGTCTGGTGACCAACGATTCCAGATTCCCCTGCCTTTCTGCCATAGTCTACACTTGTCTTTCCAAATGGTCAACCTTGCCATCAAGTTGGGTCACTCAATTCTTGAGTGTTTCCTTAACAACAGCCGCCGCTGACAACACTCCACGTTCACGCGAAAGAGAGTGTAAGGCTTGACCTTGGCTAATCTTAGTCGGATTCTTCCCCTAGGTGAACTACCGTTAGCTTTCGATAAGACAATTCCAGCAGAATCCTAAGAAAACTTTCACTACTCCTAAAGCAAGCATTTCCCTTGCGCCTGCTATGCCCTCTCGAATAAGTTAACCCGGATCCTCATCCTCATCTCTTGAACTCTCAGCTGATAAAGAATAGGAGGAAATTCTCTTATTATAGAGGAAGCTCTTATCTCTCTCTTTCCCAGGAACAGGTCAAGTCTATGTTACCAGAATAAATCAGTCTCAACTAAGCCAAAAGGCTAGCGATGTCACCTCCGGGTAGGAGTTCCATTCAAGAAGATGGATCTGTTTAAGCCGCTATTTCATCAGCATCTGGCACTGCTGGACTTGCTTTCACTGCTTTTTTGAGCTTGAACGTGGCACTCAAGCTTCCATGTCAACTAAAGTCTGTCCTCCGTCAAAATGAAATGGCAATAACTCGTTTCGTCGATCAATAAATTTAACACTGAAGTGCAGCACAGGGCTTCCACTCAAAGAGGAAGCCCCAGCGGAACGGTTAACTAAGAATGAGAAATTAGAATTGACTAAAGAAGTGAAAGGTGAACAGTCTTATCTTAAGAGTTGGTCGACTTGCTAATCGGCTTGACCTCTTTTCGTCGCTAAATCACTCTTTGTTGTCTGTCAAATAATCTATATACTTACTGGAGTGACCAAAGTGCTTCTTGAAACAAGAACGATGGAACAGTCAAGATATAACTCGTATGGGGAGAGGAGTAGGAGACACCCCGTATGAGCTTTTGTAGGAGCAAGCTGGCCAAGTTTCAGACCCCGGACAAGTAAGCACGAACATGAATAGGAGCAGGCAATGGAATTGTATCACAATCGGAATATGTTAAATAGGCGTAATAGCCCGTCTGCCAGCTATTAGAATAGGCCATCCTTCTTAGCCACCTTATTTTGAAGGAGCAAGCCAGCAAGTCTTCCGGTGACTAATCTCCCATCGCTAGCAAGTCCAACCGGATCTTCTTTCTCTGGTTTCAAAACCCCAACCGGTAACCAAAACAAACAAGCCAACTTCGGTAGTGGTAGTAGGTTCAAAGGAACTGGTAGTATGCCTTGAATAGGAAAGCATTCAAAAGCTTGAACAATGAAGTAAAATTACTTTATAGTTCGATCTGGTTTTCATCATTTTCAACAAAAAAGAAAGAAGGGAGTGTTTTAATTTTCTTTGTTTCGGCTTTTAATTAGCCTAAAAGTTTTTCCATTTAATCACTGACAAAACCTACCTTTCAATTCGACCTTAGAATAATAAATGGAACGGGTAAGAGCCTGTTCATAATCCATATTCAAATTGCTTGCTTGACTGATTAAGGTGGCTTTACTCTTGTTCGAGTCACTGTGGCTCTTGCTTGAGCTGAGAAGTGCAGAAGGCATAGAGGTGAGAAGTGTTTAGTAGGAAAAGTGGACAGGTTTCCAGTAAGGCGAGTAAGAGAAGGTTAGAGAGAACCGTTGCTTTGACATAAAGGTTTGCCTTAAAAAAAAAAGAAAAGTAGAATAAATAGATAAACGTGAAATGATCCCTATTACTCCTTTCAAATGGCCAATTCACCACTTCACTTACTTACTACTTACTTAATACCGGAAAAAAAGGCAGCAGGAATTGGTATGGTGACGGTGACAATAACCTTTTCTCATAAGATGTTTGTGGAATTGACGGTGACCCTTGATGTGACTAAGGCAGCTTTACTGTTGGTGTGAAAATGGAATGGAATTCTATTGGGCTGATGTCAGGTTAGTGTTCAGTGACAATGAACGCTAACATTACATGAGATGCCGTTGGAAGCGAGGCAGCAATCTTTCTATGTTTTTCCACTCTAACAAATTTTCTCCGGGTGAGCTTAGATGACCAACTAAATTCTCTCCACCCTTTGCGGAGGAGTTTCTTTTTCCTATCTCGAACCAGAGGCACCCACCAGTAGTAGGGGGCGTCCATAATTGACCCGGGTAGGCGAGCTTCACAGCATTGGGTAAGGCTGTATTCTGTCCCGGTTCAGGCCCGGGACTGGACCGGGACCGCAGTTCTGGCGGGCCCAACGGCTATTTTTTTTAATTTTTTTTTTTAAAAATTGAGTAACGGCTCTTTGCAATAAGTAGCCCTTTGGATCTTTGAAGAATTCCATTTGGCCCCCAAACTTTAATTCAACCCCAAACTTTATATAATTACACTTTTTCCCATTTCTCAACTACAAATACCCCCTCATTCTTTCATTTTTATTCACCAATTCATCAATATCTCTCAATCTCTCTCAAGCCCTCTTTCAATCTTTCTAGTACAAGAGCTTAATTTATTGTTGAAAAATCGTGAAAAATTGTGAAGTTGTTGAATTGAAGTTTTCAAGTATTCAAGTTCAACGATTTTCAATTTTCACGATGTTGTTCGGCAATCCAGTAAACACTTTTCAACACTTACGTGCTAATAATATATTTTTGTGTTTTTTAGTTTGCATAATTCTAATTAGTATGGCATTTTCTTTGAAAAAAATGTTCGGTAAAGGAAAAGGTAAAACCGGTGAAAGTAGTGGCCATAATACTACCCTTCCCCCGGCTCCCCGACCTAAATAAGATAAGCAAGTTGAAAGTAGTCGCCAACCGTGACGTCCTAATCCGCCTTCCGTAATGCTTGATAGTGATCACCCTTGTTTTCAATTTACCGATAGTGAATTTCTACATGATGTTGCAGTAGGTGATAGATTAGATGATGAAATTATGAATGCTCTTTATCCTAATGAACCTATATTAGAGGAAAATGAGGATGATAATGATGATGATTAAACCCAAGCACCAAATTTAGGTGATACACCTACAAGTCCTACTCATAACTCAGGTAATGAACCATCACTCCCACCTGTACAAACTCCCACTTTTTGTAGACAACCTGCTAAACGTCAAGAAACATCATTAGTTTGGCATTTTTTTACTCAAGTAAGAGAGCACGACAAGGCTAAGTGTAAAACTTGTGGGAAATTACTTATTCATAGGTTTACTGGACACCGTAGCGGCACGGGTAGTTTGACTAGGCACATAAAATTACACCTTAGAGATAAAGCTAGATTTTTCCAAATGCAAGCGCAACATGAGGGGGGGGGGGGGACAAGTGTTGATTCTCAAGTTAACCCTACTACTGGTTCAAATCTAGTTCAACCAGGAATTAACAATGTCACCGGAGGTACTTTATATTACGATCCAAATAAGGATCGTGAAGAATTAGCAAGAATGATTACTATTATGTGTTTGCCTTATACTTTTGCTTCTAATCCTAATTGGGTTCATTATATTAGAAGAGTCTTTAATCCTACATATAAAGGTCGGCCTCACGCAACAGTTAAGGCCGATATTTATAAGTTCAAGCATGACTATGAACAATATTTGTGCTATTTATTTAATCATATACCTAATCGTATTTCTATTACAACTGTTATTGGTAGAAGTAATAATGACTGTGATTATCTAACTGTTACAAGTCATTGGATAGATGAAGACTGGACAATGCAAAAATGCATAATTGCATATAGAATAATTAATTCACGGCACACGGGTAGGTTTATAGCTAACACTGTTTCAGATATACGTAGATATTTTTGCTTTAGTGATAAAATAATGGCAATTTATATGTATAATGCTTCGAGTAACACTAGTGTAATAGGCATGCTAACACAAACCCTTAATCCTGCATTTAGTAATATTTTCCATGTTAGATGTATTTGTCATATTTATCATTTAATTGTTGGTGATGGTATGCGAATATTAAACATAGAAATTGAAAAGGTGAGAATGGCTCTTAATTGGCTATTTTATTCAAACCGTAGAACTAGACTTAGAGAGTATTTTAAAAAATGTGACGAATATGGCCTCCGAGAAAGAAAGGTTCCTAAACTTTGCCCGACTAGGTGGAATTACCTGTACGAAAGTTTCGTAGTAGCGTATGAATATAGAAACCCAATTAATGCTACGTTTAATTCTCGGGTAGGTGGTGAGGATGATGATGAAATGCTAACTACCCAAGATTGGACTAATGTTAAAATTCTGTTAGATTTTTAGAACATTTTCAAGTTGCTACACATGCTTTTTCTGGGCAATATTATCCGACTATTTCTAACTATGTAGTTTATATTGCTGCGCTAGCTGATTTGTTGTTGAATTTAGCGAGGGTGGGGACATTAATGAACTTGCAATAAATGAAATGAAACAAAAGTTTAAAAAATATTTTTTTTCCTATCCCTCCTATTTTTGGTATAGCTGCTATGTTAAATCCAACAATGAAATTAGGAGGTCCTCACTTTTGGTATTCCAATATTTATAAAGCTTTAGATCTTTCAGAAGACGAAATTGCTACACTTGCTGATGCGAAAGCATCAATTAAAATTAATGCTCAAACTGTTTATAATGCTTATAAACAGGCGTTAGAGCATGCTAGGCCAAATGTTCCAACCCCTACTTCGTCTATATCACAATCTTCTAAAAGAGCTGTTGGCTTAACAGCTCTTAAATCGTGGACGGAGTTCCGGGGTTCTCAAGGTGATAATTTTGATGAAATTTCCCATCTAAATGAGCTTCAAGTTTACTTTTCACAGGGACTAGAAAAGGAGAATCCAGACGACTCTTTCAATCTTTTGGAATGGTGGAACTCAAGGGAAAAGCATTTTCCCGTTCTTGCAAGGATGGCTCGGGATGTTTTGTCAATTCAAGCTTCAACTGTTGCATCGGAGAGCGCTTTCAGTCAAGCAAGACTACAAATCGGTGATCACAGAGCGTCGATGCGGGAGAGCTTGGAAAAATCAGTGCTTTTTAGAGATTGGATCCGCGCGGAAAGAAGAAACTTTCGCATAGCAGAATCACAACCGACAATAGATGAGGCATATGAAGAAATGATAGCAGGACTTTCTGAGGAATCGGCTTCACCCGGAAGTGGTGATGAACAAGCTTCATTTCCACCACCGCCAACACAACCTCCTCCCAACCTTGACGGATTTATGAGATGTGTTAGAGATACAACGTAAATTATGATGTAACTTGTTCATTGGCACGTCTTCTTTTAGTTTTTTTTTTCCTTTTTATTGTGGTATTAGTACCTTGTTGTGCTCATTCCATTGGGGGAAGGAAGACTAAGAAAGATATGCCATTTTGGTCAATAAATATGCTCTTTATCATATTCTTGAATCAATATTTCTTTGTCTTTAGATATCAATCCTTGAATATTTATATAACATACAATATATAACATACAACACAATATACTAATTACAACAACACAATATATACATTATATGCAATATATACTAATTATTACAACACAATATATACATAATATACAACACACTATACACATAATATACAATATATACTACTTACTACAACACACTATATACATAATATACAATATGTACTAATTACTACAACACATTATATAGATAACATATATCCATATAGACATAACATACAATATATACTACTTGGTACAACACACTATATACATAATATACAATATATACTAATTACTACAACGCATTATATACATAATGTATATCCATATATGCATAACATACAATATATACTAATTACTACAACACAATATATACATAATATACAATATATACTAATTACTACAACACGATATATATTATACTAATAACTTAGTACACCATATAAAATATATTCTACACTATAGTAATGACTACTATACAAGATATTGACTTAAAAAATAAAAATAAAAAAAAACCCGTCAGGCCCGCCAAGACCGCCAGGCCCAGGACCGCAGTGGGCTTAGGCCCGTAACGGGCTGGTCTCTACCGTGAGGACCGCCAGGCCCGGCATACCAAGACCGAAACCGCGAAGCCTGGACCGTCAGGCTCGTTTAGGCTCGAGCCTGGGACAGAATACAACCTTAGCGTTGGGCAATGTTACCAGTTTCGAGTTACTTAGCGAGTATTCCCCCCAGCACGGCTTGCGTATGCGGATCTCTCTCTCTCTCTACTACCAGGAAAGGGGTTAGAATCGCCATCGCTGGAGCACTACTGGCCTCTATTATCCCCCAACTGATCTACCTAGTAATGTGATGAGTTCCGACCCCTTTCATTACTGAGGGGGTCCATTCGTACGGAATGAGTATGAAAGGGAAACAAAGCGCCCAAGAGATTGGAGGACAGGTAGTAAACTAATTTCTCTTCTTAGAGAGAAGGATATGCTTGAACAACTTATTTCGTTCAAAGAGCTGGCAATCACTTTCTTCCCACCCGGAAATCGTAATAAAAAACATTCATATATTTGGAAAGAGAGAGCCGAGAGCCGGGAATCTTCTTCTTTAGCAAATTCAACTTCTTTCCCCGGAGCAGCAAGAATACCGGTTTATTCATCTGCACCGGAAGTCACGCAGCTCTCTTCTCTTTCAATATGAACCAGATTTCTAAGCACTAGTATTTCCTTCTCACCAGCTAATTCATATAAGTCAACCCATGCGCCTTTCGCGAGGTGAGCAAAAAGCCTTTCCCTGGATCCTGGTATGAACTCACAAAAAAGCATTGACCGGGCCTGCTTCATCTGCAGAGAAATATACTATCTTAGGGAATACAGAATATGAGGATTCGATGAACATAGTTCAACTCATTTCATTCAATTCGCTCACCCGTCCCTACTTCGCTTGCAGAACTCCTTCTCTTTCTCAGGGATACTACTGTCTCGGTAGGACAATGAATAGCTTATATAGGCCTCTTTCCTTCGCTTCTCAGCAATTAGTTAAGTTCCGAAACATGAAAACTTACTGGATTCTGTCTATCCACTAGAAAGAGATATACGAGATTCACTCTCTGTAGCTCAGCTTATAAGCTATACAAAGCTGGGGAATACTCGCTTAAAAGGAGCTCTTCTTATGAATTCGATAAGGGCATGAAATGAGTCTACTGAAGTATTAGAAAAATTCTAGGTAGTGAATCCACTTCAAGTCTTATTTGCTGCGATAAAAAAAATCTATGTGAAAAAAAGAATCAATCTATTAGACCGGAAGTAGAGAACGGTACCAGGGCGGGCCCATTCTCGATATGGGTAATCCTTAGTATACTCAATAACTTTGTTCTGGTGTCAAGACCATTTTCGGAAGAGCGTGGAATAGTAGAGTTCTTCTTCCTTTTATTCCAAAATGAGGGCTATGCGGCCGAATCCTTCAATCTGAGGCTATCAAAGTGTGGCAGAGTTTCGTCCTGAGCAATGAAGATAAAGACCAATCCTTTGATCGTGGTTTTTCTAACCAAGCCGCTTTGGATCCAGCTAGCCCTTGAAAGGATTAACTAAGCATATCATTACTTAAGAAAAGGTCTCGGCGTCCCCGACCTTGGGGACTAGTCGCTGGCTTGATGGCTAATCAGCAGTCTATGGTACTAAAGACTTTGCCGGTCGGTTAAAGCTTGCGCGAAGGGATTCGTTGAACATAGTTCAACTCATTCACTCTAATAGTAGAAGTCATCAGGACGGTAGCACTTAAGCGAACAATAGCTACTACTGCAGCAGCTTTAGATACTCGCCTGGAATCAGTATTTCTGACCTATGTCATGGGTCCCACCTGCTTACCGGCATGCTTCTTCCAACATGGACTTCGTGTTTTGGAGGGCGTCTCGCGCCTAGCCTTTAGCTCGGGACGGGATTAAGTGTTCAAGGTTCTCCCCATTCATTATTATTATAACACATCAAAATCGTCTCGTAAAACCGTTATGCTCTCTCAAGATTTCAATAACACTTATGAAATAGAATTGTTAGAGATTCAACTCCCCTACCTTTACTTCCATCCTACCACTAAACTCAATCTCGGGGCTCACGAGGACAGGACTGCAGGCACTACACTTATCATTTATGTAATTAAGGTAATTAGGCAAGCTTAGTCATTTCACATATGCTGATCCTTCTCTTATGAATTTTTTTGCTTGCTTTCGCACGCTGATCAAATTGATCGCATCGCAAGTTAAGATGTCGTCGCGTCAATCAAGTCAAGTATAATTACTGTTTTTTCCCTTTCTACTTTAGAATTAGAAACTAAATGCAATTCCTTTCTTCCCAAAATTGCTCAAAGAGCATGTGTGATGAATATTATTCTGTCAGTGCCGGAGGATCTTTGGCAGGCTTTTGTGTAACCCTAGTAAACTCGAGTCGAAGCACCCAAGAAAGGGAATGACAAGAAGGATGCTACCCACGCACCATCACCAATAGCAGAAGGTCAAGAGCTAAGAAGAGATGGGAGGGAAGTCCCCAACCTCAAAGGTTTCTGATGACGTTCGGACATCAAATCCACCTCGAAAGAAAACAAGGGAACTACAAAGAAAATAGAATGGAAAGGAATTCCTTTGTTTGTATTGGTAGCCACTTACAACTCGATATAACTTAGCGATCTTGAATAAGCCACCTCACCTGAGATATGGTGATTTCCTTCTTATACCGCCTATTCTAATAGAGGATACCATATAGTGAAACGAATCCTTCATCCTTATAAGTTCAACTCATTCGGGAAAAAGTCAGGAAGGTTGAGGAAATCCCACTATTTTGTCTTGGGAAAGACCTCACTCGTACGTAATATAGTAATATATAAGGCTCTTTTTTAAATACGTAACCAATCCAATAAGTCTTTCTGGCTGGATCTCCCCCAATAGACTCCTTTTAATAGGTGTCCCCAAGAATGCCTATCATAAGCTTAAGAAAGCTCGACCGGAGGTCTTTAGGAACCTATTTTCTCTGTGCAGATAAGCCCCCCGACTTTCTATTCTCTTTCAGATTGAAACTTCTTGGTGTCCAAGGCTTCTAAACCTTCGCGTGTATTCGGATCTGACCCAACATTGATAGTGACCTCCAACTATAGGTCTTACCAAAAGTATCCCTAAAGAATAATTATATAACAACAAACAACCAGTTCAGATATTCAATGGATAGGCCCTGAAAGGAGAAGGAAGGCTGGAATGCCAACAGGCGTCTATTATATTGAATTTACCCGATTGGGAACGCCCAGTGCCAGGGTATACTTTTCTTTGTCTACAACAATACCTCTTGCTGAGACAAGCCATTTCGAAATCCTATTTTCAATTCCCGGGGTGTGAAGTCACAACAGGAATGCGGGAAAAGCTTCTTCTTCCGCCCGTAAGCTTGAACTGGTTGCTATGAATCTTAGCCAGTTTCTTCTTACTCCTTTTGTTTTCATTCCGACAAACCGTGCCATGAAGAGTCGAGCAAGAGAAATCGCAACTTTCTCTCTGCCTTTGCAAACATGTGCCATTGAGGGTAGCTTGCCTTCGAAGCGCAATCGACCCTTTTTTCTTAATACTAGTGAACTTTGAGAATATTGGCATGAGATTTTTTCTGGGATTCGTTTCAAATGAGCTGCTTCGCTCATTTGAAAAACATTTCGTCTCACTATGTGAAACTCATTCCCTATTCCCTAGCTCTAGAAGATCTTACACCAATATCATATCAGAATTGTGAAGAAAAGTCGAAACTCCTCTCTTAAAAGGAGAATGGTTCAAGTGGAAGAAGTTGGGTTTGCTGGTATGGTATAATAAATCATTAAGAAGTGGATCACCGATAGCTTCAGAAATTGGTATCGTATAGTTGAGGGAGGCTGCTTTCCTATTTTAGTTTAGAGAAGAATTCTTTCTTTCGAACCGTCGGCACTCGTGTACCATTGCATAGGCCGACATTGACTACCCCATTCCCATTCTTTCTCGATGCGGATCAAAGCCTAGTTTCGTAGCCAAGGGGCGAAGACGTGACCCAGTTCTTTGAACTCTCCCTTCCCGTTGATTAGCATTCCTCTTAGCTAGAAAAAAGGTATACCCAATTCAAATTCTCTTTTCACGAATCCTAGTTAGTTAGCTTGGCACTAGGAGTTGTCTAATCAAAGGACGTAAATGCAGTAGTTCTCATTTCATCCGCATCTGTTGTCGTAACTTGATCCTTCTATCAAAGATATGAGAAAGGCGACAAATCTACTTTGTCTTGGCCTTGGAAGTTCCCAGGGTCTATCTTTATTCTTTATAGTCATGCTGGACGTAATTGGGATGCTAAAGATACAAAATGTAGGATCTCGTCTTACCCTCAGTCTAAGCCGGCCGGATGGGGTACCTGGTGATAGGGGGAATCTCGAACCTATTTCGATAGTATGAACAGGTCAGCGCATTAACAAGTCTAAGCATTTCTAGCTTTCACTCATAGGAGCTCCTTCGCTCATTTCGTTTATCAACTCATTCACTCAAATAGACGTATCTTTTCTTATTACGTATTACTTGAAATTCGACTGACCTACTCTTGCTGCCAATGAAAACACTGATAGCTTCAATACTCTTATTGCTTTTACCGGACTACCACTTCCTGCTCTAACCCATCTTCTAACCTATATGCTTGCACCTTACCCCCCCTATTTATACCGCTTCTTGTGCAGCTACGACTACTTACCTTTCGCCTTTATTGATTCTTTTCAAAGATTGGGATCCTTGCCTATGATTACTGTCTGACCTTCTTTATTACCTCACCTTATCACTTGGACTACTGCTCATTCCCTAACTACCTGACCGGGGCTACAGCTTGCTATTGCTACCTGACTAAAGCCCCACATCTAATAAGGCTGCTACTTTCATGCTTTTCACTAACTGGCTTGGCTATTGCAACTATTGCTAGCTGATCCATTCAAAGACCGGGATTACTGACCTTACTACTCTTATTGATATTTAACTATCCAAGACGCCTAGCTGCACCATCTGTTGTCCACTGTTTGGCTTGCTATCGGGCTATGCTTGCCGCCGAAAATTGAACCGATTGGCCCATCCCTTTCCTGCCAACAACTGCTGCTCCTGGAATTGTTCGTCGTTCTACTGGATTAACGTTTCAACGTGTTTTTCGGGGAACTGAGATACGTATTCTTATTTGACTTGAAATGAGTTTCTCAGTTAGTGAGTCTTCCTTTCTCAATCCTCCGTATCTTTCTGTTGATTCAGTAGATCTCGCCGGTTGAACGTTTTCTAGCAGCACCAAAAGCTTAGTAGATTAGATACGTAGTAAAGCGAAAATAGCCATCTCTATATCAGGTTTATTGACTGGTATGCCTTATATACCGCTTTTGGGCAACCTTCTCAGCAACTAAGAGATCTCTGGGGACTAGTTGAAGAAATAAGCCTCCCACAGACTCTGGGTTCCTTGCGGCGCTGCTTGCTATTCTATCAAGGAATAAGGAGCAGGTAAGGTTCGGGTCTTCGTGATCCAAGGCATGTCTTAAGAGAAGTGACCCTCGTATACGGGTCAAACAGTAAAGTGCTTTCTCTGAGGTGAATCCACTAGTTTAAATAACCCCGCACATATGTTCTCGAATGCGCCGTTCTCTTTGTTAGAAAGCCCTCTTGCTGCTTGAAAAGGAGCTCATGACAAAAATTGACACTATTCAATGTCTCGGGTAGGCCAATTGCCTTTCTTACCTTTGCTGGTGCTTGAGTTAGATTGGATGAGGATTGAGATTAGCAATGATTCTCCAGCCATTTTTTTTACCTGGCAAGTCTAACTAGATCTTTATCTCTTGCTTGCTTTCATTCTTTTTAGCAACTCGCCAGATCGAACTGGCATGGCTCTGATCAAGCCTATTTTTCCGACAATGGAGTTGCTTTTGGTACGTAGTTCGACAGGCTTAAATTTCAGCCTTCCTACATCTGCGGTCAGACCGCTTAAAGGAATCATCTATCCGGACTCCCCCTAGAACCTCTGTCTGGTCTATGAACTACTTTAAGCTTGGTAGCTCCTGTCTCCTCACTTAAAACGTAAGCGGTTCACCAGTCCACCCACCCTTCACAAAGAAGATGCATCACCATTCACTTTTTTTTATAATAGAATTGGAGCTAGCCCTGGCTAGGTGGCCCTCGTATATAGTAGTAAGGATTCTTTCCAGTTTTTTTAAAGAAAGATCTTGTTTGACAAAGAATTTCTAACTAATAGAGCTTTAATTAAATTTACCATTTCTTGCGAAGTTTTCTCTTGTTTTGAGAAGTTTTTGATAAATACAAGACTCTTTCCCTTATTCGGTTTCAAATTTAGCAAAGTATTCCATCAGCGTCTTCCTAGTAAACTCTTCATCTTTATTTAAGATTCTGTTAGCGACCAAGCTCTCTTTTTGCTGAGTCCATAATGGATTGGGATCCAACTGGGCCATGCAAGCGATAATGCCTCTCATTATCCTTATTATTGCATCAATTTCATCGTCGTTTACGTCACGTTGTGGAGTCATAGTTGAAACACAATGTTTAATGATGTCGTGTTGAAATATCCAAACAGGATCCTTACATGGATTGGGACCCTGATGTGCTGGCGACTACGGTTCATTTCTAGCATACTGAGGTTGGATGGGGGCCGGTTGATCCACAAAATGCCCCTCTCCCAGAAAAGGAAGTTGTGGTTGGGCAGAGGCAGGGATCTTCTCCAGTGGTCGTTAGTAATGCACTTTGTGGTCCTTATTGGGTGCTGGCGAAGCATAAGAGGAGATTCTTAACGTCCGGAATATCGGCCTTAGCATCTTTCTTATTAAAAATTAGATTCTCTTTCGCTACTTGAGAAGGTTCTTACCAGGGGTTGTCACCTACATAACCTACCTCCGGAAGAAGGTCTCAGATCACTGTAGTTCGAGCCCTTTTGTTAAATCAGTTCCTGTACATTGAATGAATTCAAGCTAGTAAAGTAGTCTTCTTGAAGGGGCCCCTACTCACCTCTCCCCATTACCCTTATCATAGAACCAAAAACTAACCATGATACAAGAGCCTGCCTCTCAGTACGTGAAAACGGAAGTGAAACTCTTTCACTGTCTTACTTTGGCCCCTCTGTACCCAAATCAAAAAATTTGAACAACCCCCGAGACACCAAGCAAATTCCCAAGAACCCACGCATATACAATGTCAGCCTCCACCTTCAGATCCTTACTGTGCATCTTTATCAGCCAACTCCCCCGTTTCCAAAAACTTTATCCACCACCAAGAAAAGGTGCCTTAGCGGCTATGCTTCTCCAGTGCCCGACCATAGACGTCGCTCTCCCCCGGATGTTGTAATTCCTCTAGTCTTAATTTTCTTTCCCGCAAATGAAGAGAACAAGTCCTAGTAAGAGAAGAAAGAGGTCGAGTCCCTCCATCCACCCCTCTAGCCACTCAAGGTTTGGAAAATACGGAAAAAAATACAATAATGCCTCAAAAAGTAAGGGGACTAGAGGTTGTTCTGCCGGTAGGATATTCCTTTGAAAATGGAAGAAACCTAAAAAGATAAATATATGACAGAAAGTAAAAAGGAAGGGAATGGGGCAAGATATGTTATCCCCGCTCGGCGCCGACGCTATGGAAATTACGCCTAAACTTGTAGTCCGAAAAAAAGCCAAAATGCAAAAAGAAATCCAACCATTCCGCGTTTTCTAAAGCAAAGGAAAATTATGCAAGCCCCCGACACAAGGGCGGGTAGCCGTAGCGGTCATGCAGAAAATCTTCACTATAATGGACTTTTCCTAAAACATAAAAATATAACATAAGTAGAATAAGGGGATAAATTGACTGTTTGGGGCGAGCTTCCAAAAAGAAGCACAGGGCGTAGTATACTATTAGCTGGAAGAGAAGAAAAAAGGCCCATTGCGCCAGTCCCTTTTCCAATGAATAGAAGAGAAGGATGGCAAAAGGAAGAAAGTCCGATGGAAGACACGGAAGAAAGAAAAAAAAGTGGAACCATGATGAATAAAAGACCCTCGAGACATACGAGGTTCTTTAGAAACAGGGTCGCTAGCACTGAATAAAAAGCGCCAATTATCAAAAGCCACTTCGCCTCTTTCCCTTGTCATGTCAGCATTTTAAAAAAGTATTATCAAATTGGGGAACACCCCGCTGTATCGAATTCTTTTAGTATCCAGCCTGCTCCCTTTGTTCAGTCGGAAGACTTTTCTTTTGAAAAAGACTTTTTTGTCGCGTCCAACAAGAGAGGTAAAGCCTTTCTATTCAAATGAGACGCACTCCCATTGTCTAGCTAAGGTCAGTAGCAGGACATAGAGCAGGGACTGAGTAGTCTTGGGAGGCGGACTTATATTCCCCGGTTACGAGTTGACGACGTTTTCACTACTCAAACTTGAAAAAGTCTTTTACACCTTCGGGAAAGCGTAGCGGAAGACCCAACTTTCGCTTAAAATCCCAGTTTGGATGAACAGAGTTAGGCTCGATTTCGATTCATACTGAAAAATAGGTGAATAGTTGATAGCAGATGGGGTCAAGCTAAAGGCAGAGCTTGAATTGGATTTTCCAGTTGGAAATCCGTTAGAAAAGTTGTACCTTGACAAGCCCCACGATGCTTCTGCCAGCCATCATCGCAGGGACGAAGAGATTCCCAAGACCATAACAATAGACTCATTCTGCACCAGCCCACTAGCAAAACAAAAGGCAAGGAACTTCTTTGACTAGTATAGTATCGGGAACATGCCTAGAAGAGGATTTCAGAATTCCAGAGGCGCGCAAACAAAACCATGCTTACTTCATCTTCACTTCATGCTTATACACCTTCTGGACTGTCTATCCTTCCTTGCTTTTAATTAGATGGATTATATCATCCAACAGCTTAAACTAAGAGGACAATACTTCAAGGAACGAACTTGCAGGCCTTATCTTATACCTTACCTCAACTAAAAAAGCTAACGAGAATGTCGATTCCATGCCTTAAGGCTGACTGACGCTTCCGTCTTTCCTGGTCTCCATTACCCTACTCCCGAAAATGCTTTTTCATCACTTTGAGCTCATCAAGTGGAATAGTTAATTACGTTTAACAATCTTCAGCAGCTTTAAGGTAAAGATGCCATTTCCATGATCCAAGGACTTCCCTACAAAAGGTTGTTGGAAGTCTCGTTCTCGATCACAGAGCAAATTACTTCTATCTTAAGATTTGCAATCTGCCACTTGGGGCGAATCTTGCCCATAGCTTTCTGAGACTCAGTGTTGTACCCTGGGTCTTATGCTGTTCAGCTTCCTGGTGGGAATCCCGAGCTTCCTTACCGTTTTTAGGGGTATAACATTTATAGCTGACCCCGGATCTACTTGCACTTGTCGGAGTTTTACTTCACAAATATATCCTGAAAGGTACAGTGGACGATTATGGTGAAGGTCCCCTAGCAACAAAAAAGTCTTCTCGAGAAAATGTGAGGTCTGTCTCCTCCGCCTTCATCTTCTCTTGTAAGCCTTGGTTCTCTTCTTAAGGTACATCATTAACCTCTATCTGGTGTACATGGGGCGCATACTTATCGGCTTCTGATAGAGTCTTGACACATATCAGATGCCAGGTGACAACCTCAACAAGGTAATTCTAGCTGGTACAATAGCTAGTTATGCTAACAAATTATAATCGAAAGGCTCATCTAAGCCGGGCAATGCTCTCTTCTTCACCCTAGAATTTACATTTGACCGTCTCGAGAAATTTTCGGTGGTAGTCAAGCCCAGAGCGGGTTCTGTCTACATCATTTAGACTTACTAGGGTCGGTGTCTCTATCTTCAGAATCGGACTTTGAAGCCAAGATGGATATGGCACACTTACCATGTTAGAGGACTGTACAAGTGACTTAGGCAAGCAATCTCCAAGTGTCATAGGGGTTCTAGCAGTTCCCCCAGGCTGAGGAACCGTACAAGACTTTTCGACCAAAGGACAAGTCTAATCCTGCTTCATTTTCGGTTCCCGATTCAATCTTCACCTTTCCTGAATGAAGAAAGAGAGTGAAAGAGAAGATATCAGTGCAACAGGCACAGAGGTACGAGAAACAGTCTTCGTTCTGTTCGGCAGTAGAAAGCCGAGAAGACAAATAGGAAGAGCACTATGCAAGCTTATAATTAAGCAAATATATAAAAGCTATCACCACCTCAAGCAGTAAAACAAAGTCATTATGGCTATGTTACTGACATAGACAACTGTGAATGGTATTCATTGACAGGAGTGACCGCTTTCTAGTCGTAGTTGGTAACGCCCCTGTCCACTTCAGCATGCAACGAATACCTTCGGGAAGAATCAAAGTTTTTCTCTTCTGCAAAGCTATCAATGCTTTATCAAGATAATTAGCAGTCGATTATTCATTCTCCCTCCCCAGTTGCTTTCGAAAGCTCGACATGAAAGAATAAAGAAAATAGGAAAAAAGACTACGGGGATATGTAGCTATTTAGCCTTAGAGAAAGGTGACTTGGTAAGACCAGAATCTGGAACAGAGATTGGATAAAGAATTGCTTTTTCTTTAGCGGGAATGGCGTGACCTTTTTATTTAGCAACTTCCGCCCCGCTTAATAGGAATAGGATGCACTTACCGACCGGTGAAAGGAAATAGCAGGGTCAGCCGTCGACAAAGGAATACCGAACTCTACCCGTGGGAGGCCTCGTAACCTGGGAGAACCATAGAATCGAAAGGTTATATTATAACATCGGTGGAAAGGTCGAGAGGGCACCTAAAAATAGCTTTAGATTTCAGATCAGGAAAGTGTTTCCCGAGTTCGAGCAAATGCAATGCGACATCCAGGTAAAAAAGGGCTATTGTCCTATCTGCGCATACATCACTAAAGAAGATAAGAATCCACATAATGGGCGAACACGTCAAAGGCCCATGTTATGGAAGTAGTAGAGGCTTATGATGGAAAGAAAAAAAGGGGGTGCTCCTATGAGTGCAACCGACATTATAGAGCAGCTTGCGGGACAAAATTCGTGGCCGGAAGTGTTCAGGCATGAACAGCTGAAGCATATTGTTCTACAAAGGTACCCGAGCATGAAGGTCTCCTATGAGGACATACAAGTCCTCAAACTAATGGAAGCAGGACCCTAATAGAACGAAAAGTATATGGTAGAAAAAGAATGTTCTAGTTGTTATGATAGCGAATGAACTACCAAAGTGCATTGCTGCGAATGGGCCTTTCCACGAGAGATTCATGGTCTTACACTTCCGCGAAAAGGTAAATGATCTCCAAGAAGAGAGGGTGGTAGCCACTTTATGGGGCTGCATAAAATGAAGAATGGAGAGAATGAACCTAGAGAAAGGAAGAAATCCCCAAGTGAAGATGAAATCAATGATGATGTCCTTAGGATAAAATATAAAAAAGGAAGTGAGGACAGAACAAATCATCATGAAGAAACCTGGATCTCAGGAGAACAGATGCTTGTGCAGGAAGGCCAGGAAGGCTCATCATAAAAAATAAGTAAGAAAAGGCTGAAAGAGGATTGGGGAGCCTCTCGAAGTCTCCGATCACACAGATGGATAGGCTGCAATTCCTTCGCTTGTGAAGAATCTTAGCTAGTTCTGCTTCCTCGGACATTTTGTTGGCCTGCCTATGCTTCAAGATTGAAGTTTTCACCAGAAATCTCTGTAGAAAAAAGAACATTGTAACGAGATCGCATAGGTCCAACATAATCCTCCTAACATGCAGCCAAAGATGGGCGAGGATCAATTAGTCAGCTAACGAAGTTGATGTTGATGTAGAAAGAAGGCTAATAAATAGGATCGGAGTTGGGGAATTTGAAATTTTAACTTGCTCCTGCAACTTCCTTTTCATTTGGTAGGGCATGCCAACGAGATCTCATGAGAGCTTTCAATAAGTAAGCTCATAATCAACGGTTCAATTAGCGCCAACTTCAGGGGAGGGAATTCGCCCCAAAGTGGATTTTGTTCGCTCTGCTTCTCTTGATTCTGTTGTTCTAGACAAAAAGATGAGAGCTTTTCAAGGTATCCAGTTAGACACCAGGGTAAAAGAGATCTATCCATTTTAGCCACCCTTTACATTACTGATCTATTTGCTCTTGCTATCTAACCCGCCACTTTATTATATGATCGTTTATTGTCTTCAAAAATTCAATTTTTTTTCTTTTTCTCGGGTCGACTTCATACATTCTATTATTTATAGAATAGTCATGCCAATCTTCTCGGTAAAGAAGAACTCTTTCGCACGATCTTATGAGAGCCTAGTTCCACAAGAGCCTTATTACGAGCCTTTACTTGATGAAAGGAGCCCTGTAAGATGTGCTATATCGACAAGGCGAGGAGAAAGCAGCCTAATGGGAATAGCTCCAAACCAAAGCAGCCCTCCATTTCGCATATAGAAATGGTTGACAGGCATACATATTCATGATATTGAATAGGAATGATCATTATCAGGGGATACAGATATGCCATGCTAGGACGAGTTAGGCTTTCAACAGCATAAGCAACCTCCCAAGCGGCTTCCCTCCAGTGCCTTTGACTATTTCTACGGTCATCAACCGCAGCATTGAATTGAGACTTTCCACCTTGCTTTAGATTTGAATGGATCTACTTCTCCTCTGCCAGATCGATCTTCATTAAGAAGGTCAACCCAAGCTATTTCTCTACCTCCTCTCCTTATGTTATGGTAGATTTTGAATCCCTATTGGATTTCTTATTCCAGAAAAAGAGAGAAATCAACAATAATGCGCACACGTGAAAAGGCTTACACCGCATCCAATCTAACTCTACCGAAGGAGAAAAAAAGCTGGGACTACGACTTGCTTAGTGCAGGGCTACTTGTCGTGATTTGTTGGACACTCTCTTCGTCAATGGTCTTAGCTTTGTCACTCTATTAAGCTTTCCCAGCAAGTCTATTGAATGGGGTACAAAAGATTGCTATTCAAAGCATTGTTAAGAGTTCTATCTTCTAGGGAGTAGTCAAGATAAGATGACTCTGATATTTCCTTCAATGGAGCCGGATGTGAGCTTATCACCTACTGATCTTACTTAAAAAGAGTCAATGGGAGTAGACAAATCAATAGCAGCAGACGCAGAGGAAGAAATCCTTGCTCTTCGGGCTAAGATGCTGACTTTGCCGTGGAAAGAGTAATGAGAGGAAAGCGTTGACCATCCCTTGTTCTACCCTTCGAACTCGAAGATTGAAGAATATCACTCTATGCAGCGACAGAGGCAAGATCTCTATATGTTGATAGATACCCGAGGGACTGAGTCCTTGGGGGAGAGAAAAGGGGGCATTACTCCAAGAAAACATGCAACCAACCTTTCCTTCCCGCTTCTTCCTTGAGAAGAGAAGGTAGGGGCTCTATTTCCGCATCTTCCATATTAGTATTCATTGTTAAGATCTCCCGGTAGAATCGAATGAGAACTGAATAATTCCAATAGTTCCGAACAAGTCCTGCATGGGCTCTTTGTCTAATGAGTTTGCATTCCTCAATCCAATCATTAAACTTCTGACATCTAGAATAACTCGATGGAGCACCCCTCCATTAACCTTTCATTCCCATATGCATCGGATTTTTCTAAATTGACATATCTAGGTTCTCCCAACCCAACAGGTTCCCTTTCTTTCGAAATGGCATTGCCAAAAGTCGAATTAAAGGCTTGACAGGAGAGCTTCTCTTTGCCCTATAGTCTTTCTCCATCAAAATTTTTTCCAAATCAAATGATTCAAGACCTGAACTGAAAGAGACTCTACAAACAATACTTTCCGACTCGACCTTGAGAAGCTTGTATCCTTTGGATTCTTTGGACCTAACGAGCCAGGACAGCCTATACCGAAGGAGAGAATTTCATACCCTGCCGATTTCTAGGGCTTGCGTTGCTTGGATGTTATTGCCCTTGCCCCCACGCCAGCTTGCTCTCTCATCCCTCCCACCTTTGCCTATACCTAGGATTCCCATTTGGTTCGGTTGTAGGTTAATAGATCTACATGGGAATCTTCGTCAGATCGATCATGCGGTTACAACCAATCAAGCAGAGATCGATTGGCCTACCAGAGAGCTGATATCAGAAGACTGACACCCACAGCACCAACAAAGCTAGACGACATACGTCAAAAATTTGGGATGATGTGATCCAAGTCAACGTAGAGGCAAAGCAGTTCCTTGAGTTTGTCCATCGAGTCACTAGCACGCTTGCAAAGGGTAGAAAGCGGACAGATGCCATCGAATCGGATGTGAACAAATTCCTGAAATCTGCTCTTAGAGTTCGAAAATCCAAGCGCTGGCAAGTCAGCTAGCGAACCAAGGGGCAAAGAAAGGGTCAAAAGTAAGTTCCATGCCTATAGTCATTCCTCTCTCTGGTAGCAATCCGGTCGCCAGTCGATGGTACTACTTAATCGATAATGCTGTGTCGTCCAGCGCGACTGCGATTGATCCGATAAACAAAAACATCCTGGCAACCGACTAACCATTGAGAATGGAACAAATAGGGGAGATTTAATTCTTCTCTCTTGTCTTTCAACCCTTGCTCTTGCCTCGGCTTCGCCTTCCACCTTATTAAGCTTTGGACTCCCACCTTCACTTACCCGTGGGATGGGACCGACCTTCTCTTTTGTATAATTGAACTTGCCCGTAACAAATAAACCTTGGCGTGAGAACCCTCTAGATTAGGGAGATCCAAATAAGAGCTTGTTGCATATGCGTAGGAAACCACCCCATGCGGTGTGAGAAAAGCCCACTTGACTTCAGAATGCCAACCTCCCTTAGCTTAGCCCTTTACGACCTTTTTCGCCTTCTCACTGCCATTCATCGGATAAGACTACGTCACCTAAATCAACAAAAAAGAGGAAGGCATTTCTCATTGTTGGCTTAGCCTGGGCTCCACACGTGATTTTATCTGAGATGGCGAGAATTCTTTAGTAAAGGCATGGCTTAAGCAAACTCGGGACGGGAGGTTTTTCTACTACTATTACAACTCGTACAACCTTGAGGAATCGAGACTAGTCTAATAAGTTACTAGCCTAGTGCTACTCCTCCACAGAAGACTTGCTAGAATAGCTACCACCTTCTCTCTTGACTTTCCTTTGCAAAATAAATCCTACGTATGAAGCTCTTGGATTACCTACGGATCAATTAAACAAGCCAAACCAAAGACTCTTTTCAAAAGCATCAGTAGACGCAGAAATAGATCCTATTCCCTAAGTCCTTTGTTATCGCTTTAAACTTCCCTATTAACCATACGAAGCCCATCTTCAAAGGTACTTTCTCAACAAGCTCTAGCTCTAGGGCTTTGTAAAAGCTCTGTTCTTTATCATACGATACGAGGCATCCAAATCTGCATTCCCATCCCCTTCTGAACCCCATGGCTACTGAGGATTTGATTCAATACAGCGGACGAGGAAAATCCAGCAAGTTTAGACAAGATAGAAAGTAAGGAAGACAGAAGGTGGGTAGCGAGGAAGAAATCCAATAGCCTGCTCACGATTCAACTTCCTATTCAAGTAAATCCGCCTGGAGTGAGCCTAGTCTGGGATCTTTCCCCATAGCTTTCTTTCTTTGTTCTTTATCGCCTGATCTTTCTTTTCGTTGTTGAATCTCTCTTTGATTAATCAATGTGTGATATTCCTTTCTAAGATAAACCATTCGAATGCTACTAAATGAGAAGAAGAGTCTATTTGAACAGGGCACATGCATCACACATAAGAAAGACGCCGAAAGACAACCAATAAATTTGTCCGTTTCGGCCTACTTTGGCCTTTATACGATAAAGTACATCAAGAAGCTTCTAATTGCAATAGAAGGGTCCAGGTCAGAATTTGCAGGTAGTTAGTCGCTTTCTCTGTCGGAAAAGACCTTAGGCTATAAAACAACTCCGCTATTCTCCCTTTCAAGTAGGAGTTCAACGGAGCTTTATTTAAAGAACATTAACCACCACTTTGACTGATGCAGACGCGGTTCTCTCATCGTGAAAGAAGTAATGAAAGGGAAGCCTGGGGTCAAAGCGCGTTCGTTGTTGCCTGTATAGTTCTTTAGAGCAGAGATCTAGCAACGCATTCTAGGCACAAATCATTGGTATTGGATGTATGGTTAGGTTGTGCCGAGTCAAATCTGCTCCATTTTTTTCCGTTGCAGAAAAGAGATCCCCTCCGCTATCAAAAATGATGAATATGAAATCTGGGAGGCTGCAGGTACTATGGATCCTCTGACACCCAATCGGGTTGCCTTCCCAGGTCTCGCCGGTGTTGCCTCTAGGTCGTGATGTGCCTTGAGATGGCCGACTCATGTCCCCCTTCCAGTGGGGAACCCGCTCCCCGGTCGTCGCTCTGCTGCGTCTGGCCCGTCCTGTAGGCACCTTTGGAAGGTAGGGAGTGTGACAACGTACACGCTTCCCTTTACTCCATAGAGCCTTCTCATCAGTAGCAGGGTTTGGTGGCCCGAAATTGACTTGGCTTCACCAAAAGGCCTCATCTCTAAAAGCCCGGCTCGCGAGGCGTCCCTCTCGCAGTAGGGTTCCAACCCTCACCTCGCTCTTGTGACATGCAATGTTTCCCCTCTCTATTCCCAAGTAAAGGGTGAGTCCCACGCGTCAGTTTGTGGATCGCGGTCTCACACACTAATCCCTACAGGTGCCCTTAGTAGGCAGGCCGCCCTACCTAAACCAATCATCATATCGATCCCTAGGCCCCATTGCTAGAAAGGCTCGGCTTCAAAATCGTACGTGGAGCTTCCGCCTCATAGGACTCCTCTAGGGATGGAGGTATGCCCAACCCAGGCTTGTGCGGTTAAGGTTGTTGTACATGACCTCATAAGAAAAGAATGAAAAAAATGATGTTTCCAGCTTCTGGTGGGGACATTTTCAAATTATCTCCTAGCTAGTGGAACAAGAAAGATATTGATGGTTTACTCATGTAAACCAATAAAAAAACGAGAAAACAAATAGAAAAAGAAAAAATCAAAGTCGAGTCTTATGTCGGCTTTTCTCAAAATCCTTGAGAAACTTATTGAATTTCTGAAAGAGTTCTCATAATGCTATACTTCAATTAAAGATCGATTCAAAGGAGAATTCTGCTTTACGAAATGAAAAATCTTTCTTAAGAACCTAGGCGACTTTCTTTAAAGCGGCGCCTTCCTTTTTTGAATATGAAAAGAGACCAGCCAGCTTTTAGATGAAAGAAAGGAGGCCTTTCCTTGTAGGAATAGCTTTCTAAAATGTTTTAAATAATATGAGACCACCAAGGCCTCCCAAAAGATTTTTACATAAGAAGATTCCAACAAACAAACCTTTGTATAAGCCGGTTTTAATCTACGTAACTGCAAACTTGCTTTCTTCAAGGAGAGTGAAGCGAAGTCCCTTCTCTAAAGAAAAGAGGGACGAGTGGAACGGCTTCGGTATCGGTAAGCATTCCACCGCCGGGCTCAGTTTGGGCTTTCCAGTCTCGTTCCCTTTTATTGCACGAGATAAAGAAAATAAGATATCAAGTGGGAAGGCAATGACGGTGAGGGAAAGGAAAGTAGTCAGAAGCAAGAAGCATAGGAAAGAGCAGTAAGAACAAGAGCAGTACGCAAAGCAGCTGGTCGAAGCATGGCAAGGGGAGAATACTTTGAAAGAATGTTGAATGGGAACTGGGATAGGAATTGCTACTGGCGGATCTTTGCCTAGAACCGAAGCTGACCTTTAGCTAGCCGACCATGTGCTAGAAGTCTATACTGGCATTTCAATAGGTCAAGCAAGTCCGCTGGCAAGCCTGTAGGCTATTGGCTTCTTCCTATATCCCTGTTCGGGAAAGCTATTGATTCCATTACCGAACAAAAAAAGATTATTCCCTTAGTTCTACCTACCACCCTTTCACACTGTTTAAGGGGAAGCATCTATTGAGAGTGGATTAAGGTGTTTAGATATTTCAAGCATAAGCAGTAATTGAACCAGCATAATGAAAAAGCTAGCAAAAGGGCAGGCCCAGAGTCGGATTCGGCCAAATAAAGAGAATGGCAAGCTTCATTACCATTCGAAAAATCCCATCGGTTCGAAACAAAATCCTAAACTTCACAGTGGCAAGTAGCAGAAAGAGAATGTCCAACTTAGGCCTCAGGCTTGAGAAGGGTCATCGTTCCCGGCTGTCCCATATTTGTTGTATTTCTGCAGGGGAGCCCAACCCCGCTAACGCTATGTTTTTGGGTTACAACGAGCTGACCTCTGAGAGACTAAGTTGAGAATAGCGCTCGCTATCTTTCCAGCCATAGGTATATCTGCTTACTTATCTAGGATCAAGGGCTCTTTACTAATATAATATCATATGGGAAACTTCCTTGAAAAAAGCCGTACTCCCATCAGCTTTCAAGTAGATAAAGAAGTTAAGGCTAGTGACATCAGCTATCGGCTATTGGCCTTTGTGAAAGCTCCTCCTCAATATGTTTGATCACTTTCCAACCTTCCTCTTCGTCAATGATTATGGGTCGCTCCTGTCCTTCAGTTTGATACACTACTCTAAGGCCAGTTGCCTATACAGCATCTTTACTTTCTAGAAGAGTCCACTTTGGTTATCGCTACACCCTCTCTAGAGAAACGATTTGATTCAAGCCGCTGCACCACTGGTAAAATAGCACCATGCCTTAATAATCACATAGGCACCCGGGCTTGACAAGTTCAAGCTAAACCGTAGAGAGAACAAGGTACACCCAGCTTAGCCTATCCAATATCCGATTCAAAAAGAGCTTTTTTTGCTGATTTTCCTCTCTCTGTATAAAGTCAGTCCCAGTGTTGGGCAGACCCCATTGTCAAAGAGTACATTTCACTGGAATGCTTGCTTGAATATAGCTACTCCCATTAAAAGGCATTTTTTACTCTATAAGGTATGGCTACAAAACGAATGAAAAAGTCGGGAGCAGTTCATCGCCTGTGGGAGCTTGCTGATAGTGAGGAAGCCATAATCTATCTATCGGATTGCCTATTTGTCTATCTGTCTGGTGAAGAGAGAATGGAAGAGACTCTCAATAGGGCAAGCACAAAATACCTCGTTCGAGTCCCCGGACGAAGGTGAGACAAACCTTATTATGATTAGCGAAGTCCTTTCCAACTCCGTCGAATGGTTTCACTCCTCTTTTCCCCTTCTGTCAATTCCTTGTCAGTCAGTCGACTCCCCTCCCTCAAAAGAGTGTCGAACTTTATGGTTATTCATCCATATATTGGTAATCTCCGGCGGTCAGTAAAGAAAGGATGTCCATGAAAGCAGGAGGTCTTAAGCATTAGTCTGTCTTCAAAGCGGGAAGGGTAGACATTCAGTTCGATGAAGGCAGGTTCCTACACATTAACATTAATTGATTGATTGAGAAAGCTAGTTCCGAGCATTAGAAGCTTAAGTATCCGGAAAGAAGGAGGAATGAGGATGTAGAAAAGAAGAGACTGTCTTAGACCTTATCTTAGCTGTTTAAATAAAGCAGGGGCTAGGTCTCTGTCCCCGGATTCACTGATTCAAGGGTTTCAGATTGGATGGACAGAAGAGTTTGAACGGGCAAGTGACTTTAGGGTTCCACAAGTTCCAAAGGCTAATAGCCAGAGTAGTTGATCCAGTAGTTCTAAATATATATAGAAGAATCCCGAACGAACAAGCATCCAAAAATGTCGATTCATTCAAGCAAGAGAGTGCAACAATCCTTTCCTTTGACACTGGTCCCGTAAACGAGTGAAAAATACCTTGTACAGTTTCCCATTTCCCTTTCAACCTGTCCAAGAGTTCAGTTCACTCGAAAGTGGGTAGCCATTAAGGAAAGCGGTTGTTGGATATTCGGTTTTAACCGATTGCCCTACCCCTTATAGTAAGTACTGGTGAGAGGGAAAGAGCGCTCCTGACCTTTACCCAAACAGTACAAGAATGGCAATCCACCTATTGGTGTGCTGCGGCCCTCAACCGACCTGATCGTCCTAATCTGGTTATCCTCACTAAGAAGAGATCCACAATCTCTTATCTAATGAATATGAATTTGCTATATAATATTCCTTTGCCTAGCTGCCCATTGCTAGAACTTCTAGCGCTAAGGTGGTTTGTGTGGTAAGGCAAGCAACTCCTCTTTCCGAAGAAGAGTGCGTGCCCGAGCTATCTTAATGTAAAGCTCTCTAGGTTAGCAATAGGTAAAGTTCTCTCAGAGCCAGAGACACAGGCCGCTACTCTTTCAGAAATTGGGAATCCGCAAGGAAGGATAGTACACAGAATAAAGACCTAAAGTTGTTTGTCGGATGAAACCGAAAATCGAAAGATGTCTATCAAAGAGCGAGAGGGACTGACTTGACGGCTTTCAACCAGCTCTGAAGATTGCAAAGCCTTTAGAGTGCCCCAGAACAGAAGGAAGGAAATATATTTAGAAATCTTTCCTAGCTACCGGGGAAGGGTAGAGGAGAACATAAGTAACCATCAAACTATAGAACCTCACCTCAAACAGAGGCCCTCAGAAGAGCCTGAAGTAGAGAAACCTACAAATAAATAAAAGAATACCTCTCAAAAGCTTCACCACGGTAAACCTTTGGAATATAGATCGTCGAGCCGCCGACAACTCCCAGGGTTCACTAAAACAGGGGATACTCCGCGAAATACTATTGAGTGACCTGTCAAGCTGATCCTAAAACCAAGTGGACCGCACCTCTGAGGATTCAATATGAAACAGAAAGGTGTTCCTTTAAGCCCTAATGTCGTCCGCTTTCTCACGGGTCGTAGAAAGTCTTTTAAGAAAAAGGCTTCCCTATTTTTTCGTGGCATCCAGATCGGGATACCTCGGCACGACGAAGACTGGCCCCTTTGTTTCGGGATACCGCTGTTGTCACGGAGCATGGGAAGGACACGCGGTGATTACCCCGAAATTCTTCCCTTGCTTGGAGGCATCTGGAGGCTCACACAGCACAACCGGCAAGCAGAGCCAAGCCCAACCATTACAGTCAGGAGAGGCGTGGGCGTGACGTCTTGGAAGCGGAGAAGGTAAGTTCAAAGCCTTATTATTTCCAAACATATCGCTTTTCGCATATCACTTATCTCGGTCACCCCTTCCATCCATAGAAGGTAAGTTCAAAGCCTAATTATTTCCTTTTCTACTTATTCACATCCTCACTCGAATAAGACAAAGCCTTCGAACTTACAGCCACTACCCCAAACATCTTTCTATTACACCCTGCCCGACATCGTCACGAGTAAGCCCCCTTTCTTTCTTTTTTTTATGTTTTTCAATCGCCTTTGTTTATTGTGAATCCGTTCGGCATATATTCCTTCACTCGAGCCTCAGAAAAGCAGAGAAATGTTGAAGTGCGTCCAAGCCCGTGGTCGCAATGCCGCCTCCATGCAATCCCTCGATCACCGAGCCGACCTCGTCTGCTCGGAAGGACACAACCTTGGACAGCCTTCCGAGTTCTACCCCCGCTACCACAAATATCACAGCCCATACACCGCTCGAGGGTACCTCTGCTCCCTAACTGAGCAATATGGCATAAATTCGATTGAGGCTCGGGAGATGAGGGAAAGGAGAGAGAAGAAAAGGGAAGGTTCTGCTGAGACTCAAGTCCCCCTGCCGGAGCACCCCGAAACTGAAGTGGAAGTCGAGGTGCTGCTCAGTGAGAAGAAGCGTCAAATGATTTGGACAATTGTCGCACTGGCGGAGCAGGAATCCTACAGGGAAGGTTGGGGCTATGAGGAGGTAGACGAGTATCTGCAGAACCTCTACCCCATCGAGTACATATATCGCTGAACAAACTTAACATCCACTTGAAACGGCATAATCATCAGAACCGGCTGCAGCTTCATTGACTGAATGAACTGGTGCCTATACCTTTCTAGGCTCCTGGTGCTGGCTGTAGCTGTGGGAGGTGGGGGCTCTACCAAAAAGCATGCAACGACACAATCAACATATGAGCCCTTACCCGCACTCCGAGCATGTGGGTATCGACAGACACAACGACTTAATCAACCGGATCCGCCGAAGCTATTTACTCTAGACAGAATGAGGCTTCCATTGAGAGATCTATTAGTGATTGGGCCACCTCTCCTACCAAAGAAAGAAAGGCAGGTTCAGGCGATTGATCAAAAAATGATTTCCTTCCCTTTCTTTATCACAGAGCAATTGAATAAAGCGGTGCGAGGCCTATAAGATTATGAATAAGCTATTTATTCTCCGTCCTTTTGAATAAAAAAACCTTCGGAATGATGGTAGTAGAGTATTCGACCTGATCTCGCGCGCGGGCGGATGGAAATGCCTATAGATTAGGTAGGCGAGGGTAGCTTGCCGGCAAAAGGCGTGTATGGTAGTCTTTTGTTTGATGATAACGGGAAGGGCAATTGACTGCAACCTTATTCGGCCAATTGGCTATTGGGTGGGGGCAACTGGAGGAAGACAGCACCGGGCAAAGCAAAGGGCAGAGCTTCAAGTGACTTGTTAGGGCTGTAGAAGAGCAAAGAAAAAAGTCACTCGAAGATCCTCTCCTTAGATTCATGTGGCTTTCAGCTCCTCTGCCACGCCATAGCCAAGCGGTCCTGGCCTGCACAAGCAAGCAGATTAGCTCCCTCATTCTCTTATTGTGCCGGCAGACCTGGGCAAAAGAGGTAGGGTTAGATTAGATGGAGGAGGACTGCGAACGTTTGTCCCATAAAGCACCAGGGAACCATGCATTCCTCCCGGGCTGGGCTCTCGGGTGTCCAGGATCCGATCAGATCTATCAGCGACTGGTTTATGGAACAAGGAGTTAAGCAAGGGCCAGGAGATTGATAAAAGAACCTGGCATAAGTCAGTCTTGTGTTCAATTCCGCGGTTGGAAGGATTTCTTTCTGCCATATGTCTTTCCCTTCTCTCTCTTCTCTTAGCAAAGGTAGGTTCAAGTTAAACTTTTTTTTGGCTTGCGGGCTCGGGGACTGCAATCAGCTGCTTCGCTTGTAGTCGTTAGCTCGTTCTTAACATATTCGATCGGGTGTTCATAATCTGGAGTAAAATGATTCAAACCTTTGCATGCCGGGACCAAAAACCGATGCCTTACCACTTGGCTATACTGCATAGGCCTGTTATTGACGGTAGGAACGAGGAGAGGGGAAGTGAGAAGTAGGGCTCGAAGAACGAGCCATGCAAGGACGCGGGGATATAGCAAGTAAGCAGCAAGGTTCTCCCTTTAAGACCGACTACAACAATCTCGCGACTCTAATAGAAAGAAAAGGTAAGCTCTCTGCTCTATTTGTTTGCAATTCTATGCCTATCAAAGTTGGCAAAGGCTTCTGTAACCTTAAACTCGTTACGCTCTTCGACTGAACTCGTTTGCTCCGCGTCCACCGAAAGTCGGTAACCTTTGTCACCGTCAACATTTGGTACTCTCTCGATAGCTTCAATAGTTCACTGAAAGCCTTTGGTGTAATAAATCGCAAGCCCTTCAGAAAGAAAGACATAATATACTAATGAATTAATTAATAAAAAAAAGGGTTGGTTAAGAACTATTGACTGTAAACCATAGCAATTACAGCCACTCAATGGAGATGTTCACCTTTGTTTGGAATGAAGATGGATGAGCAGGCACTTGAGCTTGGAACTGATGAAATCCGGGGAAGACATGGAAGCGGTCACTATATTGGGGGGGGGGGCAAGACATGATCGCAACTTAAGAAAAAAGTACCCTTGAAAAGACTAAAGGAATGGGGGAATGATTACCTGTAATAAAGCACAGGCTAATCGAGCCGACCAGAAGAAGCAAGGCTTAGATTACCAGATCCTGGACACAATATTCCTAGAGATGGAGAGCCCCTTTCCTCGCCTTTTTGCACCTATCCTTCTTGCTTGCTTAACTATAGCCCTCTTATCTTAGTGACTCTCTTTTCTAGGTTTTTTTCTGAGTGTTAAAACAATAGATTTTTCTTTTGTTAATGAATTGGATCCACCCAGATTCGATCAATGATGGGATTCTTGGCTAGAGAAATGTTCTGTGACATGGACGACCAGCCCAACTCGGTCGGTCGGTTGGCCCACCAAACAGATGATGAGATTCTCGATCGATTTGATCGAATTTCAAAAGGTCTTTCTCACTATTCAAAACAGTGGAGCTTTCGATCAAGATCTTCTCGCCTCACCCGTTTGGGCTCTCGCTCGAATCGGAACCTTTATGCGTTGGTAGGCTTTCGAATCAATCTAATAGCCTACCTATCGGGCGCCAATAAAAGAGAAAGTTTTCGCATGGGCTCATCATCTGATGCAGAACCTAGAGGTTTGCCTACTTTACTTATTAAAGATAATGAGAATGGGTTATTCAAATAAAAAGGAAAATGCCCTACTTAGTTGACTGACAATGACAAAGGCTTGCGAAACTAAGTAGGGCCTGAGGCCCCCTGCAAATCTGTAAATTTAAGGAGCATGCCGTAACAAAAGGATGGTCCCCAATGCATTTCATTTTTTGCTTAAGGGAAAAAAAGTACCCCCATCATAGTGAACCCTTCCTTGTTATCGTGATGAGGTAGATGCCTCCCAGCCGGGGGGCGGATCGAATCAGAGTTTCCATAGGTAGCCACCGACCGACAGTTATCCTTAAACTTTCGTGCTTGGTGGAGAAGAAGCGAACAAAAGTACGCTGGCTTGCTGTCTTGTTCTCTATCACAAACTGGGATCGCTCGCCAGCTAGGTCAGATTGGAGCAATATTTTATGAGAGCATGTTCCCCATATTCGGGGACAAGGGGCAGAACGACCTCTCGATCTACTTACTGCAGCCCAGAAAGAAAAACATCGTCTAGGCGTTCCCTGTTGCTCCGATCTCCCCTACGCCTAGGACGTTGTCTGGGCCAAGAGCCATAGGTAGTTGTTGTTTCCATTTGGTTGTTTCTTCCTCGTTGTTGATACCGGCAAGGCCCAGCCTGATGATGTCTGCTGGTTGGTAGTGAGAGGACTCTTCGTACCTGCATACCTAAAAGAGAGCGCTAGTTAAAAAACAATCATTTTATTTTCTTTCTTGCTCTCCCTTAGCAGTGGGAAGGGAGTCTATCCATCTGCCTAGCTTTGGTAGATTTCACCCAACGCAATCCATAGAAATTCCACGAATCCTTGGTGGATAAGTCCGACGACTCAGCATCAGTGCGGAATTGAGTTTCTTGTCTAGTGGATCTAATCTATAGTTTGGGGGCAATACATACCAAAAGGTTCGAAGAAGGAAGGTGCATAAGATTATATAGCCAACCTACCCTTCTGTATAACCTATTCACATTAGTGAAGCAGTTGGATGCATATGGGAAGTGCACGTTTGTGAGACCTTAGTCAGGATGCATAAGTGAGTCAACTTACGAGCACGGAAGAGCATGGTATCGATACCCCTCTCTAAGTAAAGGTAAGATTCTTAGCCCTGTAGATGAATCCATCTAAAATACAATAGGGACAGCCGTTTTCGGCTGCGCGTTTCGTATCTTGAAGAAAGAGTAGGCTTAATAATGTAATAGGGGTCAGGTCAATAATAACTATGCTATTCCCCTACTTATTTACAGCCTCAGCCTGATCCCGAATGCACATTTTTTCGGGTTCATCTTCAATTCATGTTTTCTTAACCTTTCGAAGACCTTCCGTAAATTTTTGATGTGGTCGGTTCTTTCTTTTGAAAAGACTACCAAATCGTCCACGTAAGGCTCGCATATGTTATGTAGGAGGTCACTGATAATTTTTGTCATCGCTCTTTGATATGTTGCACTTTCTTTTTCTTTTTTTGGGCATATGGTAGTAAGGAAACGAAGTGAGGGAACTCATTCGAATCGAATAGCTGAAACTACTATAACTTCTATTTTTTCTGCTTTAAGAGAAGCCTTCTAGCTCGTTTTAAAGCGTTGAAGAGGGAGATAGGACATTCTAAAGATAGTTGTTGAGAATTTTTAACTACGAGTCCGTTTTCAAGCTAACTTTATTCCTATCTGCTGCTAGTTCTGTTCCACTATCTGCTCTTAATGCTCTCGCTGCCGGTGTGACAGTTTGAGTAGACAGTGCTCTCTTTCCTGTAGTTTTTATGGTTCATAACCGGTGCAATTGGATCTGCAGTTAATGGAATCTCACCAGTTCTTGAAATAAGAGCTCTTGGACTTCATGGCTTCGAGGGAGGTTTAGCCTAGCCCTAAGCCTTTTTGGAATAGAATGCTTCTTTGACAGAGATTCAAGCAAAAAGGAGGAAGGCCCTCGTTTCGCCAATGGATCACTTAGTCGGAATAAGCGGGCTTATGTTGATACGGAATAAGCCATTTTCCCCCTGTTTCCATGGAAAGGTGTCGCAGGAATAGGCACATTTAGAGCTGTGGGACATGAAAGAATAGAATGCCCCGTTAGAATAGGCAGGGACAGTCGATCATTGGCTTAATTTCTTGGGGGACTCTAGTATAAAAAATTCCCATTATTTCGTCGTGAAAGTGTCACATTTAGATTGTTCTTATTAAAGGAAAGAGCCGAATAGACAAAGGGTTTACATGACCGCTCACTTTGGACAAGATGCCATTGTATAAGAAGAAGGCCTTTGTTTGCAAAGATGACTTTCCCGCTTTCCTTTGTGAGGGAGGTTTGTGCACATGAATTAATATTCAAAGCATAAGGAAGATGGCATAGAGCATAGAATGAGATTGATGCTTCGAACGCCCAGTTTTCAGGGGTTGTGATAAAAAGAGTTGTGGCTCTTTCGGAAGGGGGAATCATACTAGGCTGTCACTGTTCTAGAAGAGGAAGCGTAGCTGGCACGTTGAACCATGTCTGTCAATGGTGAAAGATAGCCCTAAAGTGAGGGCCCCGGAGATAGTATTTCTCATTTGTCGATCGACGTGACAATCATGCCTGCTTGACAAAGCCTTTTTCATTCAGTCTCCCAATAAACATAGAAGGATTTCTGGTTACACGAATGCTGTGCTCGACGCTCTCTTTCCTATTCCACTGCGCTAAGTGGTCTTTCCCTTTCTTGCTAGATGACTACTATGGAAAAAGATGACAACTACTCCCAGTCTCTGGTCAACCCATGCTGATGCTAGAAGAGCTATTCCCGCCGCCCACCCGAAAGAGATGAGGAAGACTAACCACCATCCTGCTCGAACCTTGGCTGCCTGAGTTATATAGCTGACTGCGAGAAGGAAGGTTCAAGCTATGGCTGCCCCATGGGATGCTCATTTGAAACCTTTGTCCGGTCAATGCGAGAAAGAGAGAAGTGATGTAAACATAAGAATGGAAGGTTTGCTTGTCAGTTGTCGGGCCAATGAGGCTCTTCTAGCTTTACCTATCAGAGGCAGCTGGCAAAGCCGTGTTTGATCATCGCGTACATGCTCTGTTACAGCTTCGTTCATGCGCCAATCAATTGACAGTGAAGCAGAGAAGGAAGAGTTTTGATCACCGTGTGGGTAGTCTCTATTAGGGTTTCCTTTCTTTCGGGGCCATTTCCTTCGCCCTTTCTTCTTAGTCTGAGGCATCTCCCTCTCGTCCTATTGTGGTAAGTTAACCGTATAGTCTTGGAAGTTAGGGTTTTGCAATCATTCCAATACCTCTAGTCTTGAAAGTTTCATTAATCCATTTTGCTATCATTCTAGTTGTTAGTGAAGTGACTGCCTGATGTTCGATCCTGTAACTCGCACCGCAGCCAATGAATGTCCTGAATTCGGACAAAGGGAGTAAGGTAATTCATCATCAACCAAGGCAGGAATCGTCAGAGTATTGTATTGCCCTCCAATAGGACTATACAGAGCAGTGGAAGGTCAGAATCTAGTGAATCTATCTTTAGAGTGTAGCCCCGCATCTTACCCATCATGTAATGACAGTGTGCCTTCACCTCATGATCTTAGAGCTCCGATTGCGCCTTCTGTATCTGTAACTGTAAGTGTATATGTATACACTAATTTATATGTGGGCTCCACTTCGGGAAGACGAGTTGACTCCACAAAGCAGAAAATTATTGCCTCGGATATTCCATTAACGGTTACCTAGTCCAGGAAAGGAAAAGAAAGGGCAATCTGCTAGAGGCACCTTACTATTCCTTGCCGCAACGTATCCCAGGTTGGCTACCTTTCCCTTGCGAAATCCTAGGAGACTCTTGCTTGTAGGTGTAAGGAAGATTTCTGAAGCACTACTTGGACCTAAAAACAATCTACTAAAGGTCTTCTGATTCTGCTGCAGGTATTTTATTTTCTTGGATCTTATCGATCAATGCCCTTTTGGTCTATGGGGTATCCCCCTTTTCCATTTTTCTTTCTTTCATCTTCCTAATTCCTCAGGTAAGCTTCATGCCAGTCTGACTAAGGTAAGGGGGAAGACCTCATTTCGTCATTCATATCTATTCGTCTTAGCCCTCCTTCGGCGATTCAATCTGACATTTCATTTCCCCCTTCATCATTTGATTTTTCGCATCTAAGAACTGATCTTGCAAAAGGAGTACAATGTGATAACAAGTGATTTGTGATCAATAAAAAGTACCACCGGATTCTGTACCCTTCAGTCTTGGATCCTCACCTTGGACAGTTTCATTTGGTTATGAAAGAAAGGCTTTATCCCTAGCGTTAAGGTCTCTATCAAGCACTCTTCTAAAGCTATCTTCAAGCCCTCATATTCAACTCGATGCCTCATCCACATAGCATGAACTCGCTCGAAGTGCTTTCTCCTACTATGGTGGAGTTTACCAAGAACTCTAAACGTTCGGAGTGCCGGTTCTATTTAAGAAGAAGCATGATGGCAGTTTAAGGTTTTGCATCGATTATATCGCGCTGAACAAAGTGACCATCAAGAACAAGTACCTTATGCCTCTTATTGCAGACCTTTTTGATCACTTGAGTGGAGCATGATACTTCACGAAGTTTGATTTGCGGTTGAGGTATTATCAAGTGCGTATTGCCGAGGGTGAACATATTTCTTTTCTCTTGTGTTGGCTCTGCAAGTTCCTGCTGTGCATCCCTGCCTCCGAGTGCCATTCCTAGATTCCTTGAGCTCTTCCCAAGATCGGAAAGTACTTCCACTATTCCCATTAGTCATCTAAACATCCTATTGTGACAGCCCACCATACCAGCCAATTTTGTTGGAGCACCTTCCGAAGTCCGCCCTCAGGTGTGTGTTCACATTCGGTATTGTCCCCAATATCTTCATGGCTCCCCCATGTGCGGCCACCACACAACCCACAATGCCAAGGCCCACGATGGATCTGTCAGCTTTTATATTCCAAACCCCCACTTACCAAGCTGAGCCTCCTCCATACCCCACCTAACTTTATCCTCAACCACCATATGATCTTACACCATTACAAGATAAAACTCCCAAAGTTCCTGAACAAGATGATATGGCAATAGTATACAGACCTGTATGGGATTTAAAACAACAAAGTTCAAAAAGTATGATGGTCATGGCGATCACATTGCTCACCTAAAGAAGTATTGCAACCAATTACGCGGAGCGGGTGAAAAGAAGAGTTGTTGATGACGTACATCAGAGAAAGCTTAGTGGGCATTTCTTTAGGGTGGTATATGGACCAAGATGTCTTACGATGGCACATTTGGGGCGATCTTGCCAGAGATTTTGTGAGGCAATTTCAATACAACAATTACCTCGCACCCGACAGGAAATCTTTGGCAAATTTGAAGAAGTAACCTTCAGAGAGTTTCAGAGAATCAAGGGTGAAGCCGTCCATGGATGAAATAGAAATGGTCACTGTTTTCCTCCGGGTCCAGGAAGTGGATTACTTTCAAAACATGATGTCGGCCATGGGCAAGCCGTTTGCATAAGCAATCAAGATTGGCAAAATGGTAGGAAACTGTTTAAAAACAGGACAACTTTTGAGTTAGTCGGCCATCACAGCAACTTCCCAGGCCATCCAAGGTGGGGCGGGAGGAGTCACAAGGAACAAAAAGAAAGAAGAAACCTCAATGGCAGAATCATGCATGAGAAGGCATCATGCTCCTAGGCCCATGTTCTTCGGAAGAACCCCTCAACTCTATTATCCTCTCGAAGACATGTCTTATACTCCCTAGCCTTATGCGGTTATGAACGCTCAACCATTTGCACGATCGCAGTAGTAGGACAACAGGAACCAGGCTCCGAGAAATTAGCCTCCCCAAAACCACTATAATCCCCGCCTTCCTCAAAACAACTTCCGTCCCAGGGAGTCAACTACCAAGAAGGGAAAACTTTACGCCAATCGGGGAGTCCTATTCTAGCCTGTTCCCAAAACTTGTCCAGTTGGGTTTGTTGCAGCCGATACCCTCCAATAGACAAAACCGCGAATCGCCTTCCTACCAATGGGTGCTCGGGGTGCTTATCATTCAGGGGCTGAAGGACATGCCACAAAAAGTTGTTAGACTCTGAAGCGAGCTATGGAAGATCTAATAGAGCAAAGGAAAATAATGTTGAGGGATGAAGATGTTTCGAATGTGACTACCAACTCGTTGCCGGCCCACAACAATGGACCAGTAATCGGGATGATCTGTGAGGAAAAAGAATTCGACCTGCCTTTGAAAGCCATAATCGCCATTACCGACGCGGATAAAAAGCCAAGAGCCGCCTCCCAGAAATCTGAAGAGGAAAAGAAGAATAAAACTATGCATCCTGAAACTGATAAGAAGGTTTAGGTTAAAACAGAGGCGACACTTGTCAAAGAAACTGTCCTTTATGTCCCACGGGGTCGTCGGGAAAAGCAGTTGACCTTGATTCCTTCTAAGAGATTTGAGTTGAACAGGACTATGTACGTACCCAATGGAACCTACATGGTGCGGGGGCCAACTAATCTGCCAACGCTGAGTGATCCTGTGGTGGTTGGTCGCACACCTCACATGCATATGACAGACCCTTCTACAGTCCCTTGGAACTATTAGGAAATGGTAGTGACATATAAAGGCAAAGAAATCTCTGGAGAAACTCATGAAAACTACCCTGTGAAGAAATAGTCTTACTTGGAGGAAGTGGACAGTGCCACCAAGAAGCGATTCCGACCCAAGAAGTCAGTAAGCGCCAATGAGGTGGAAGTTTTCTTTCAAAAGATGAAAATGCCAAACTATGAAGTAGTGGACCAGCTTCGGAATTCCCCTGAACAAGTCTCCTTACTATCCTTGCTGATGGAATCTCCTGAGCACCAGAAGGTATTAGACAAAACTCTCAATGAGGCATATGTGCCAACTCAAACCTCTGTAGAACAATTGGAGAGGATGGCTGAAAGATTCTTCGCCGTCAATCAGATCACATTTAGTAAAAATGACTTGCCTCCAGAAGGAGCTGCCCACAATAAAGCCCTGCATATAACTGTCAAATGCGAAGGCTACTATGTCAAAAGGGTAATGGTAGACAGAGGCTCTAGGGTGGACATAGGCCCACTCTCAACATTACAGAGAATGGAAATCATGACGGAGAGGATTCGCCCCAATAATGTATGTGTTCGAGCTTTCGATGGAATCAAAAGAGACACAATTGGAGAGATTTATTTGGTCTTGACAATTGGCCCAGTTTATTTTGAGGTAACCTTTCATGTGTTAGACATGGACACATCGTATAATTACCTCCTGGGAAGGCCATGGATTCACCTAGCAGGAGTCGTGCCTTCTACTCTGCACCAGATGTTTAAATTTGGACATGAGAACCAAGAAATCGTGGTCCATGGTGAAGATGAACAGTCAATTTATAGTCATCCCTCCGTCCCCTGCCACGAAGCTAAAGAAGGTAGTGCGAATATCGTCTATCAGGCTTTTGAAATTCTGGTGGCTGATCAGCATGAAGATGGCCAACCCTTTCCCCAACCTTTCCTCTCCAATGCCTCAATCATGGTGGCGAGAGAGATGATATGACAAGGATTCAAACCGGGGAAGGGACTCGACAGGTATTTACAAGGGATAGCTGAGCCGATTGCGTTGCCCACTACAGAGATGTTTTTTGGGCTAGGCTTCCACCCAACACCAGAGGATATAACATGGACGAACTATAGAAAGCATGATGGATGGGCTTTACCTCAACACCTTCCGCACTTGTATGAAACATTTGTGATGCCAAATTACAGTGAGGAAGAAGAAGATGAGACCTGGACAACTGAAGAAATCGAGGAAATATGTAGGGCCATGAGAAAACTATTTGTATGAAACCCACATGGTCCTGTTGGGAGAAGGCTCGAGCATTGCTGAGGTGCTATACATCGGATCAGACGCCAAATTGCAAAATTGGAAGGCTACGCCATTTTCAATCAAGAGGGAGGCCGGTAGTCCCGTCTTGCCATCTTCTCAACTTTACGAGTTATCTTAGGGTGTAACTCGGATGTTTTCCATTAGTGTTTTGTCCTTTTAATTTTTCAAGTGTAAACCCTATACTCTTACAATTCCAAAGAAATGAAATCAATATTTCTTCGTCTATATTCCTTTATTCTTTCTCATTTTGTTTTTTCCTTTTATTCATTTCTTTTAGTTCTAATAATGCGGCTTTAAATAACATGACATGCTCGCGGACTTCATGCCCCGACCCAAACATGCCGCCTAATTGTGAAATAACGAACCAAGAATCAGAGTACGACGAAGAAGAGGCTTTTAGGGAATTCAATCGAGAACTGGAACATTTCAAAAATAATCCTAAGCCAAATCTAAACAATACCAAACCGATTAACTTGGGAGGTCCCGGTGAAACCAGGGATACTAAAATAGGTGTCCATGAAAATGAGAAAATCGGGGACGCACTGATCTAACTCTTGTTTGAATTTAATGATGTGTTTGATTGGTCATACAATGATATGCCAGGGCTGAGTGTTGATTTGGTGGTTCATAAGTTTCCTACCTACGCTGAATGCCCTCCAGTCCAACAAAACAAGAGAATGTTCAAGCATGATATCCGTGATAAGATCAAAGAAGAGATGACAAAACAGTTAGGACGGGAGTAATCCGAGTGGTCCGGTACACCATATGGCTGGCCAATATAGTCCCGGTATCAAAGAAAGACGGGAAAACTCGAGTGTGTTTGGATTACAGAGGTATGAACAAGGCAAGTCCCAAAGATAACTCCCTTAACCCAATATCCACATCCTTGTTGATAACTGTGCCAAACACGAGATACAATCTTTCATGGACTGCTACGCGGGATATCACTAGGTGTTGATGGATGAGAAAGATGCCGAGAAAACAACCTTTACCACACCTTGGGGTACTTATTGCTACAAGGTTATGCGTTTCGGTTTAAAGAATACCGGGGCAGCATATATGAGGGATATGACCACTTTCTTCAGCGACATGATGCATCAGGAGATAGAAGTATATGTGGACGACGTGATTATCAAGTCAAAGACTCAAGGTGATCATGTGTGGAACCTAAGAACGTTTTTTGAAAAGCTGCACAAGTAAAATGCTCATTTGGAGTCCCAACGGGCAAACTTTTGGGGTTCACAGTCAGCAGGAGGGGTATTGAGCTAGATCAAACAAATATAAAATCCATTCGAGATCTACCTCCTCCAATCAAGAAGGATATAATGAGCTTGCTGGGGAGACTAAATTACATTAGCCGACTTATTGCCCAGTTGACATCTACATGCGAGCCCATATTCAAGTTACTAAAAAAGGATGCAACAATCAAGTGGACGGGTGAGTGTCAAGAGGCTTTTGATAAAATTAAAGATTATCTGCCTAATCCACCAGTGTTGGTCCCCCTGCAACCAGAAGACCATTATTTCTATATTTGACAGTCCTGGAAAACTCTTTTGGTTGCATTCTCATACATCATGATGTCACTGGAAAGAAGGAACAGGTCATCTATTACTTGAGCAAGAAGTTTACCAGTTACGAGGCAAAATACACCCTGTTAGAAAGAACCTACTGTGCCTTAACTTGGGTGGCTCAGAAACTGAGGCATTACCTGCAAGCCCACACCGCCTACCTTAAAATCAGGCTGGATCCTTTAAAGTACATATTCTAAAAACCGATGCCTACAGGGAGATTGGCGAAATGGAAAATCCTGCTCACCGAGTTCGACATAATCTATGTCACTTGCACATCAATGAAGGCCCAAGCGATAGCAGATCATTTAGCCAAGAACTTGGTTGATGATGAATACCAACCCTTGAATACTTGTTTCACAAACGAAGAGGTGAATTCGGTGGAGGTAACGGCTGAGGACATCATTGCTTGGAAAATATTCTTCGATGGAGCTGTAAATGCAAAAGGTGTAGGAATAGGGGCGATCTTAATTTCCCCCACTGGTCAACACTACCCGGCCACGACTCGGCTTTTATTTTTCTGCACAAACAACACAACCGAGTAGTGAGCTTGGATAATGGGCATGAATATGGTTATCGACCAAGACGTTGAGGAACTATTGATCATGGGGGATTCAGATCTAATTATCCGACAAGCCCAAGGGGAGTGGGTAACTTGAGATGTCAAACTCATCCCTTATCAGCAACATGTGGAAGATCTCAGCAAACGGTTCAAGTCGGTACAGTTCAGGTACATTCCCCTCTATCACAATGAGCTAGCCGACGCACTCACTGCTTTGTCCTCACTGTTGCCTTTTCTAGGAAATGCCTACATCGATCCCTTGGAAATCAAAATCAGGGAAAGCAATGGGTACTGTAATGCAACCGAGGCAAAATCCAGCACTCAGCCATGGTATTATGATATCAAGAGATTTCTGAAAATACAAGAATATCCTGAGTAAGCCACTAGAGATCAAAAGATAACCATTAGACGACATGCGAGTGGTTTCTTCCTTAGCGGTCATATCTTGTATAAAAGAACCCCCGATCTTAACTTGCTAAGATGTGTTGATGCCAAGGAAGCCGAAAAATTATGCATGAAGTACACGCGGGAGTGTGTGTGCCCCATATGAACGAGTATGTGTTGGCAAAGAAATACTTTGACCAGGGTACTACTAAATAACCATGGAGAAGGACTAATTCAGCTTCGTCCGGAAATGTCATCAATGTCAGGTGCACGGTGACTTGATTCATGCACCACCAACTGAATTGCATCCCATGTCAGCACCTTGGCCATTCGTCGCCTGGGGCATGGACGTCATTGGACCAATCGAGCCAAAAGCCTCAAATGGACATAGATTTATATTTGTTGCTATTGACTAATTTACGAAGTGGGTTGAAGCCATCACGCTTAAGTCAGTCACCAAGAAAGCTGTGGTAGACTTTGTGCATTCTAAACTCATTTGCCGCTTCGGTATTCCTGCAACCATCATCACAGACAACGCGGACAACCTGAAAAGGAGTTTGATGGGAGAAATATGTGAACAATTCAAGATAACACATAGAAACTCCACTCCTTACCGGCCCAAAGCCAATGGTGCCGTCTAAGCAGCTAATAAGAACATATAGAAGATTCTGAGAAAAATGATTCAAAGCTCAAGACAATGGCATGAAAAGCTGCCTTTTACAGTACTTGGATATCGCACCACGGTGTGCACATCGGTAGGAGCAACCCCATACTTATTGGTCTATGGAACTGAAGTTGTTATACCCGCTGAGGTAGAAATTCCTTCGCTACGGATAATCATCGAAACAAAAATTGAGGATAGTGAGTGGGTCAAGACTCAGCTGGAGCAGTTGTCATTAATTGATGAAAAATGAATGGTCGCGGTTTGTCACGGGCAGTTGTACCCACAAAGAATGGCGCGCTTACAACAAAAAGGTGCACCCCAAAAACTTTGATGTTGGACAACTTGTATTGAGGTGCATTCTCCCTTACCATCAAGAAGCTAAAGGGAAATTTGCTTCCAACTGGAAGGGCCTATATGTTATTAGAAAAATACTACCTAAAGGAGCATTATATATAGGTGACTTCGAAGGAGAAGATCCCGATGCAGCAGTGAATGGAGATGCAGTAAAAAGATACTACGTCTAGACTCCCTAGAACAATGACTCAGTCCGGTTGAAATGACGAAGGCTTTTCTTTCCTACTAGCCCAAACACTATCAATCCTTCGCAAACCCTTTGAGCCAGTTATGTTTCTTTGATCACCCTCTTTGGAACCCGAAAGTATTATTAAAAAAAAAATACAAAGAAAAAAAGAAAAGAAAAAGAGAAAAAATGATGAAAAATAAAATAGGAAAAACTACAAAGCAAAATAAAATCAGCTTAGGAAACACTTCTTGATCTACGTCTGAGTTCATTCCAAAAGGATACGTAGGCGGTCTCTCCCTGAGGTTCAGTCACACCAACACAAAAATCCCAATTCACTAAAAATTGAAATCTTGGGCTGATGATGTAATGGTTCACCCATGAACCCGCCATAATGGTTCCAAAGTTGTAGTTCCCTCCAGATTTCTTTTATCCAAAACATGGCCCAAGTCCTTCTGATCGATTGGCAGATGCAGGTGAGCGACAAGTGTCATTGTTGGGATTTACACAATTCCATAAGAGAAATAAACTGAGAGAAATTTAAAATGAGAGAGTCCGCTTACTGAATACTCTTAAAGAGCACTATCGAGCATCAACAGTGAAATCACAGCTCATGGTAGTCCCAACTACCAAAATAGTCCAGAACTACACTGACCTGATTCCTTTGCAGCGAAGGATATGTAGGCCACCTCTGAAATAGGGTTCGGTAAAGGAGTTTTAAAAAATGCCTCACATGGAATGTCAAGCAGGCAAAAATCTCTCAATTGCTCATTATCTATGTCCGAAAACCCTTCGTGTCTCCAAGAAAAGAGGGGCAGCTACGAGCATGTGATTTTTGCCTCGCTCGAAATATTCCTATAGAATTCTTAAAATTAAGAATCAATTTTTATATTTTTCTTGGTTAATTATTATAGCTAAAATAAAGAAATAATTAAAGTGTCAAGTATTTTTTAACATTTGTTTATTTTTCTTTTTAAATTGGGATTTAGGTCATTTTAGAAATGAATTAGTTTTGTTTGTAGAATTCAAATTTGGTCTTGTCTATTTTTATTTGTTAAAATCTGGATTTAAAAACAAAGACAGAAATAATTAAAAAAAAGAGAGAGGAAAAGAAAGAGGATTAAATTTGGGCACCTTTCAACCCAATTACCAGTCCAAATTAAAGCCCCCCGGTCCAAGCCCAAACACCCCACACCTTGTCCAGCCTTATAACACCCGAAACGACGTCATCTAGCATCGAGATAAGCTCGTCGGTTCACTCCTTATCATTGAACGACCCAGATTCGTCCTCGGTTTTAATAAAACTGTATGAATATATCTCAAACCCTAGAGACCGTGTCATCCTCCTCGTAGTTATTCTCCACCATCCTCTACCTCACCGCTGCTGGTCAAAAATCGCCGCCGTCGCCGCCGGCCGGCCTCCAAACTCACCAAAAAATACACCGATGAACCTCCTCTCTTACCTCATACCGAATCCCACCTTATTTCCTTCAACTCCCTCTCCAACTCCTCAAATGTCCAAAATCAGTGCCAACATCTCCGTCGTGACCGGCGGTGATCAATCAAAAAGCTCCCAAATTAACACCCCGGGTTCCCCTTTGCCTCCTCTACTAAAATTTGAACCCCACTTCCCTCAAATCTCCCTTGAACCTGTCGAACAGGCTAATATATGTCCATTGTCTCTGCCGCCGTCCACGGCGGTGTTTCATCCAACCACACCCAAAATAACACCTTTGACCCTCCTCACCTCCCTCTTCCAGAATCCCTGATTAGTTTCCTTCGAACATCACCGAAGGTTCTCGAATTTTAAGTCAAAGACCGACAGAACCCTAGAAGGTTCATAACTGGAGAGCTTTCCTCGAGTTTTGAAGCAAAGCTCAAATCCTATTCCAAGCCCCGCATAGATAAGTTCTTCTCTTGTTCTATTTCGTTTAAATTTTTGTTTTTAAATAAAAAAGGAGCTTCAATCTAGACTCCTAAATATCAGTTCAATCATGCGTTGTTTTAGGGCCACTAATTTTGTTTATATTTTCATTTTGATTTCTTTTCGATTAATTTAGTTAGATAGGATAGCACTTCTGCCTGTGTATGGATTTTTGTTCTTAAACCAATTTTCCTTTATACACATTAGTTTTCTGATTATGTTTGATCTTGTTCATCTTAGTGTTTCATTTCTTTTAGGATTGTTTTAGGGTTTGTTTTGTTTTATTTCTCTTTTGATGATGATCATTCCTTAATTTATTTTGATAAGTAGTTTGCAATCCGAAAATTAGTAGTTAGTTAGTGTTAAGACTTGTGTTGGAATATGTTAGCTGATTAATGTTCAGAATTATCAGATTAACCACAGCAAATTAGAGAGGCAAGAATAATTAATATAAGTTGGTAATTGTAAGAAAAATTCAAGGGTAATTTTGGTAGTTCAGCAGGGAATCTTTGGTAACTGATTTAGGAAGCTTCTATTGGGGGTTCTTATTGAATCATAAATTATGATAGGGAAAACTTGAGTAACAAGTCAGGATCTAAAGGACTAATTGAGTAAAGTCTTAAAATAAGAGAGGAACCAAGAGAAAAAATTCTCCGATATAATAAAGAAAGTAAGAAGGGTTCCAAACCATTGAAACATAAAGCACAAAAGACTGTAACGACGTGGCAGAAATGATCACCGTCAAGCACAAGATTCAAAGATGGAATCTTCCTACTCTTGTTAGTTGGGACAGAGCATCCTATTTTGTTGATCCTCCTTTCCCACCGCCTCGAGCTCTTGCTTTTTGGGTGGATACGCAAGAAATTCACTATGAAGATTGATATGACACAACCCCTGAAGAATATGATGTGCCCGGCCTTTCTTCTCTTGATCCCCACCCACCTCCCGTAGAGGCGGGTCAATATCAATATCTATACCAGAGATTGCTTTTAGCTTTATCTTTTCAGAGATAGGAGAATTCCTTTTGTACTTAATGCTACTTAGGGAGAAGAATCTCTTGACTCATGAGCACCTGAATCTATTCTTTCGGCGTCCCACATCCGCCTATGTTAAAGCATCCGCCCATTCTTCAGTGAAAGGAAATGCTACTCAGGGATCAAAAAAGAAAGCTGGTGCCCCGTCAGAAAGACTTGGTTCGTAGAGTAGAGGCAATTCCCCAAGATATTGGTTTTAAGCTCCTCTCCTTACAGTCAAGTGGCTTTCCGCTCCTGCGGGTGACTTTTTGTCTTACGACACGGCTTGGTAATTGATCGAGTGCGCTTTCCTTTTATCTACTCCCATTTCGAGAAGGGAAGTGCTAAAGGGCGAGCATGCTCGACTGACAGGAGAGGAAAGCTTCTTCACTTTCGCCACGGGCGCGGACTCCGCGATCTCTGGGTCGCCGAGGTTCCTTTTCTTCCGCCTCTTAAGATCCGCTATCTCTTTGATTTGATCCTTCGCGTATCGGCCCCATACTTCTTTGATCTCCCTTTCTCCTGACGTAAGAAAGTGACACAGGCTTGGCCAGCTTTTTTCAAACTTGACGGTCAAGTTCCCTGCTACTTCCGTAAATACGCCTTGGATGAGCCTATCAACCGTGTACCTGGGAGCCCTTTTGTTTTCATCCGCCAGATTGTAAAGGAAGGCGCCATCCCTCCTTTCTCTCACAATCACAATAGCCGTACAGTCGAATAGTTGACTTAGATGGGGGATAACGGTCGAACTATCAAAGAGGTGCGCTGCCAAAGAATTAGGAGTTATAACATTCATAAAAGAAAGAAAAAACCAATATACGAACTTCAACTAAGAAAGAATAGGAATAAGCACAATTGCTTAAGTATGGAAGTCGCTTCTTTTTTTCGGTATACTGCTCTGCGAGCAGAGCGAATGAACATAAATCTTTCTGAATATCATGAATTCCTTCGCCCCTTATCTGCTCATCTTCCTATTTATAAGCCACAGCTTACTTCGACGTTTTCAATTTCCCATAGAATCTCCGGAGCTTTCCTAGCCACTATAGTTTTCTTTTTTTATCTTCTTTGTCTGAAAATTGGTTTGATTTGCTTCACCTATGAGAATTTCTACCAATTCTTCTTTGATTCATCAAAACTCATCCTAATCTCTGTCGACATTACTGCCTTAGCTCTGTCCTATCATATGTATAATGGAGTTCGTAATTTATTGACGGATTTTTCGAGATTTTTCTTTCTTAGAATTGGAAGAAAAAGATTGAAATGACTATTCCAAATTTCACCTATACCTTTCTTTGAGATTTCAACAAAAAATTTTGCTTTTCTTATGAAATGTTTATTATTTGTTGATAGATCTAAAGCTTATGTCCTAGAAGCTGACATCAGGCTATTGGCCTTTTATCTGCATCTTCCCTCGTAGAGTGGCGTCTTTTATAAGAAAAGACTTTCTCAGTGGAACTAAAAAAAAAAGATTGAGCTCTTTTTTTGGTTGACCTTTAGCCACGCGCGGCGGCTATGCGCATGTGTCCCAAAGTGACGTATATTTTTTGGTAATGGGTATACTCGAGAGAAAAGGTTTGGAATTCGACCTCCCCTTATACGCTCTAAAAAGTGGTCATTGACTCCTTTTTGTCTTAGGATCCCCTTTCTACATTAAAATTTTTATTGAGCCTGGTGTGGAATCACCATCATTACACATTCATTCTTGGTCTCGCTGCTGGTCTAGCGAGCCTTCCTAGCCGCCTAGAGTGCAGCCTGCCTGCTGAAGACCGTAACGTAAGTAACTCAGTGCTCCATATGGGGGAAATGAAAGCAGAATTTGTTCGGATCCTCCCACATGTTCAATCTTTTTTAGTGGTTTCCCCAAAGATCTTTATCATTAATGCAACCTTCATTTTGCACATTCATGGAGTTGTATTTAGTACCTCTAAGAAATATGATTATCCACCGTTTGTCAGTAATGTGGGTTCGCTTGGATTATTTAGTGTTGCGCGCCTAAGAGGGCAGCGCACTTTGGGATGCGGAGGAGCTATTATCGTCCCGCTCCCAAACCTAAAGCGGCACCGGGTTTGGACCGCAGGGAACCGTAGCATGGGGGGATCTCTAATCCTTTTGCCGCCACAAGGCTGGCTAATCGTACGCAACAGGCTCGAATACCCCTGGTTCTGGAAGGCATATGAGTCTGAACGCTATGTTGAATGTGCGACCGAGACTACACTACGTAGGTACTTGTGCAGGTGAGGCGTCGGTCGGTCCTTGAAACGGTGGCAGCGGCGCGAGGAGTTAACGACCGAACGTGCTGCAACCTAGGGATCACCAGGCAGCTCTTTCACTCTATAGGGATCGGGGGGGCATAGCACAATTATTCTTGGAGGAGAGTTGTTTGCCCGGGTGACTGATCCTGCCATAATATACTTCTACCTATTATAGCACCGGAAACCAAAGTCGAGCATACATACGACGATCTTCATGCGTGAATAGCCGGGAGGAAAGAAAGGACGGTAGATGATAATGAGAAAGGGCGTCGTGTCTGGACGGGCGGAATGGATGAGCGAAAGGTGTCATACCATGTAGTGGGGAATAGCCCTCGTCTCATGTAAGACAACTAATTACATCTCGAGGTGCTGCCGAGGAACTGAGAGACCTTCTCGAGCACAGGATAGGTAATTGAGCGATAGACCTAGCCTATTCGTTATGGGAAATCAATGCTCCGTTCAAAATAAAGCTTACCAATGGCACCAGGCTTTCTCCGGCGAGCTTTCTATTGTAAAGCCAAAGATGCCCCAAGACAAGGTACAACTGTTGGGAAGGGGACATGATCAATAGAACCTGGTTGGATCCGGGCTGGGATAGTGCCGCCCATTCTTAACCAGTTTCGAAAGGGTTCGCTCATGCTAGAGGGAGCATCCCCACTTAGTGATCGGCCCGCTAGTTCATGCAAATCCAAAGAAGTTATGACGGACGAGCCACATGGAGGAAAACTTGCACGTGTGGTTCTGGCCGGGCTTTCCTGAGGTATATAATAACCTTGCTTCTGCTCACTACTGGCGCACCTTTCCTAACTATTGCCCATTTATTCAGAATAATCTTTTTAGGAGGGAATATTTTACATATTTCTGCCAAATCCTTCAATTATTAAGTACCGCTGGTACCATTTCGATGTGTTCCAATTCTTTCAAACAAGAGAGGTTTGATGCTTTTGAATCCATTGTATTAATTCCACTTCCTACTCGCGGTATGCTGTTTATGATTTCGGCTTATGATTCAATTGCCATGTATTTAGCTATTGAGCCTCAAAGTTTATGTTTTTATGTGATTGCAGCATCAAAAAGAAAGTCTGAATTTTCTAAGGAAACCGGCTCGAAATATTTGATCTTAGGTGCATTTCGCTCTGCAATATTATTGTTTGGGTACGACCGGACAACTACATATCTTTTCTTGATATATTCTTTACAAATATATATCTATCTATCTATATCGTAAACAATCGGATCGTGTATTACTTAGATGGGAAACTTGTAGACCTCATAGGTTGTAATCTTTTTCTTACGGGGGGAACGAAATAAAAGAATATATAGACTAGTAGAGACCCTCTATCTAATTGTCTAGGGCAATCGATCTACATCTTTCCCCATAGCCCTAGGGCTGTGTCTCGATCTCCTATGTGTGAAATGTAAGGGACTAGTTCCTATAGAGATTCCCCTTGGTCTAATTCCACGCCTTACGACGAAAGGGGAGTCGGCGTGGCCTAAAGTGAAGATTGGGGGGAGTAGAAAAAATTCCCTTATGGGGTATTCCGAAGGTGTAACCTAGGAAACGAAAAAGGGGCCCGATACTTCAACTAGAGGAGCGACCATTTGGTTCACCAAACCCCGTTCTAGCGTCACACATTCTCCAGGTCCGAAGTGATCCAATGCCCAACTACCGACTCTTCCCGGAATTGCGTTATCGTTGCTGAGCCAGGAATGGCCGTTAGTGGACACCCACCACTTTTCACCGGTTAGAGAGGCCCTCTTTAATACATTAAGAAAAGATGTTCACAGGGGCCAGAAAGACTCGGTCATAGGAATTTAGAACACCTACGTGCTGGTAAATGGAAACCACCTCGACTGGATCAGAGTAAACAAGAATGTCGAATCAGGCAGCCCTTTGCCTTGAAAGAATTCACACGCGACCATCAGCTTTCCCAAAATAAGGGGAGATCTGCTGCTTACTACTGACGAAAACATCCCACCTATTCTATAGTCAAGTCGTTCGCCTATCTTTCTGAACCCCTTTCCTTCTATTCTTCAGATATTAGGCTTTGACCCAGTGAAAAATGGGTTGATGGTGTTGGCTAAAAAAGGGGGAGAGAGGAGAGCCTTAGGGTACGCTCAATTGTTTAGGTTCTCGAGATTCTCAATCGCTCTTTTAAGTGCGGAGGAATAGTATGTGAATAGCAGTTCTCTGACGAGGAAATCATTCCTCTCTAAATAAAAAGAAGATAGAATCTTTCTATTGATAGAGCTTTCACGTCTGCGCATAGAATCCTTTTTTGCTGTTCCATTCTGTTCTTATGGTAGTTGGGTCAGAATCCGTGTGATGGTTCAAAAGTCGTTTCAAATATTCTTCGCATCCTAGAGAGATAGATTGTTGCCATTGTGCCCTGGTTGTCAAAAGGGGCACGAACAGCCTTAAAGTACTGCTCCATGTCCTTGAGGTCTTCGAGCCTTGGCATTTAGAATCCCGTTGAATTTCTGTGGTTCCGGGACTCAGTTCTGGAGTCGCCAGGTGAGACATTCGGTTCACGAACCGCAAACCTATCTCCACAGCGAGCTCTTCAATTTGACCCGGTCCGTCACACTTTGGACATCGCCACCGGGATCATTGAGGCCCCATGAAGATGTCTACTTCACTGGGAAGACACGGTACTCATTAGCGAGCGTCTGGTGACCAACGATTCCGGATTCCCCTGCCTTTCTGCCATTGTCTACACTTGTCTATCCAAATGGTCGACCTTGCCATCAAGTTGGGTCACTCGATCCTTGAGTGTTTCCTTAACAAAAGCCGCCGCTAACAGCACTCCACTTTCACGCGAAAGAGAAGGTAAGGCTTGACCTTGGCTAAGCTTAGTCGGATTCTTCCCCTATGTGAACTACCTTTAGCTTTCGATAAGACAGCTCCAGCAGAATCCTAAGAAAACTTTCACCACTCCTAAAGCAAGCATTTCCCTTGCGCGTGCTATTCCCTCTTCAATAAGTGAACCCGGATCCTCATCCTCATCTCTTGAACTCTCGGCTGATAAAGAATAGGAAAAAACTCTCTTATTATAGAGGAAGCTCTTGTCTCTCTCTTGCCCATGAACAGGTCAAGTCTATGTGACCAGAATAAATCAGTCTTAACTAATCCAAAAGGCTAGCGATGTCACCTCCGGGTAGGAGTTCCATTCAAGAAGATGGATCCGTTTAAGCCGCTATTTCATCAGCATTTGGCACTGCTTGACTTGCTTTTACTTATTTTTTGAGCTTGAACGTGGCACTCAAGCTTCCATGTCAACTAAAGTCTGTCCTTCGTCAAAATGAAATGGCAATAACTCGTTTCGTCAATCAAGAAATTCAACACTGGAGTGCAGAGCAGGGCTTCCACTCAAAGAGGAAGCCCCAGCGGAAAGGTCAACTAAGAATGAGCAATTAGAATTGACTAAATAAGTGAAAGGGGAACAGTCTTATCTTAAGAGTTTGTCGTCTTGCGAATTGGCTTGACAAATTTTCGTCGGTAAATCACTCTTTGTTGTCTGTCAAGTTATCTATATACTTACTGGAGTGACCGAAGTGCTTCCTGAAACAAGCACGATGGAACGGTCAAGAAATAACTCGTATGGGGAGAGGAGTAGGAGACACCCCATATGAGCTTTTGTAGGAGCAAGCTGACCGAGTTTCAGACCCCGGATAGGAGTCCTTCTTTCTCTTTATTGACCTTGAAGTTTCGGCATACAAGTAAGCACGAACATGTATAGGAGCAGGCAATGGATTTGTATCACAATCGGAATATGTTGAATAGGCGTAATAGCCCGTCTGCCAGCTATTGGAATAGGCCATCCTTCTTAGCCACCTTATTTTGAAGGAGCAAGCCAGCAAGTCTTCCGCTGACTAATCTCCCATCGCTATCAAGTCCAACCGGATCTTCTTTCTCTTGTTTCAAAACCCCAACCAGTAACCAAGACAAACAAGCCAGCTTCGGTAGTGGTAGTAGCTTCAAAGGAACTGGTAGCATGTCTTGAATAGGAAAGCATTCAAAAGCTTGAACAATGAAGTGAAATTACTTTATAGTTCGATCTCGTTTTCATCATTGTCGACGGAAAATAAAGAAGGGAGTGTTTTAATTTCCTTTGTTTCGACTTTTAATTAGCCTAAAAGTTTTTCCATTTAATCACTGACAAAACCTACCTTTCAATTCAACTTTACAATAATCAATCGAATGGGTAAGAGCCTCTTCATAATCCCTATTCAAATTGCTTGCTTGACTGATTAAGGTGGCTTTACTCTTGTTCCAGTCACTGCGGCTATTGCTTGAGCCGAGAAGTACAGAATGCACAGAGATGTGAAGTTTTTAGTATGAAAAATGGACAGGTTTCAAGTAAGGCGAGTAAGAGAAGGTTAGAGAGAACCGTTGCTTTGACATAAAGGTTTGCCTTATAAAAAAGAATAAATAGATATACGTGAAATGAGCCCTATTCCTCCTTTCCAATGGCCAAGTCACCACTTCACTTACTTACTACTTACTTAATACCGGAAAAAAAGGCAGCATCAATTGGTATGGTGACGGTGACAATAACCTTTTCTCATAAGATGTTTGTGGAATTGACGGTGACCCTTGATGAGACTAAGGCAGCTTTACTATTAGTGTGAATATGGAGGGGAAGTATATTTGCTGAAGGCAGGTTAGTGTTCAGCGACAACGAACGCTAACATTACATGAGATGCGGTTGGAAGCGAGGCAGCAATCTTTCTATGTTTTCCACTCGAATGTAGTTTTTCTGTGTGAGCTTAGATGACCAACTCAATTCTCTTCACCCTTTGGGGAGGACTTTCTTTTTCCTGTCTCGAACCGGAGGCACCCACCAGTAGTAGGGGGCGCCCAAAATTGACCTGGGTAGGCGAGCTTCACAGCGTTAGGTAAGGCTGTATTCTGTCCGAGTTCAGGCCCGGGACTAGACCGGGACCGCGGTCCTGGCGGGTCTGCCTGTCCTGGCGGGCCCAACGGCTATTTTATTTAATTTTTTTTTTTGAAAATTGAGTAGCGACTCTTTGCAAAAAGTAGTCGTTTGGAACTTTGAAAAATAGCCATTTGGCCCCAAAACATTAATTTAACCCCAAACATTATATAATTACACTTTTTCCCATTTCTCAACTATAAATACCCCCTCATTCTTTCATTTTTTTCACAAATTCATCAATATCTCTCATTCTCTCTCAAGCCCTCTTTCAATCTTTCTAGTACAAGTGCTTAATTTATTGTTGAAAAATTGTGGAAAATTGTGAAGTTGTTGAATTGAAGTTTTCAAGTTTTCAAGTCCAACGATTTTCAATTTTCAAGAAGTTGTTCGGCAATCTGGTAAACTCGTTTCAACTCTTACGTGCTAATAATATATTTTTGTGTTTTTTAGTTTGCATAATTCTAATTAGTATGGCATTTTCTTTGAAAAAATGTTCGGCAAAAGGAAAAGGTAAAACTGGTGAAAGTAGTGGCCTTAATACTACCCTTCCCCCGGCTCCCGACCTAAAAAATATAAGCAAGTTGAAACTAGTCGCCAACCTAGACGTCCTAATCCGCCTCCCGTAATGCTTGATAGTGATCACCCTTGTTTTCAATTTACCGATAGTGAATTTCTACATGATGTTGCAGTAGGTGATAGATTAGATGATGAAATTATGAATGCTCTTTATCCTAATGAACCTATCTTAGAGGAAAATGAGGATGATAATGATGATGATGAAACCCAAGCACCAGACTTAGATGATACACCTACTAGTCCTGCTCATAACTCAGGTAACGAACCAGCACACCCACCTGTACGAACTCCCACTTTTAGTAGACAACCTGCTAAACGTCAAGAAACATCATTAGTTTGGTATTTTTTACGCAAGAAAGAGAGCACGACAAGGCTATGTGTAAAACTTGTGGGAAATTACTTGTTCATAGGTACACTGGAGATCGTAGCGGCACGGGTAGTTTGACTAGGCACATAAAATTACACCCTAGAGATAGAGCTAGATTTTTCCAAATGCAAGAGCAACAAGAGGGGGGACAAGTGTAGATTCTCAGGTTAACCCTAGTACTGGTTCAAATCTAGTTCAACCAGGAATTAACACTGTCACCGGAGGTATTTTATATTACGATCCAAATAAGGATCGTGAAGAATTAGCAAAAATGATTACTATTATGTGCTTGCCTTATACTTTTGCTTCTAATCCTAATTGGGTTCATTATATTAGAAGAGTCTTTAATCCTACTTATAAAGGTTGGCCTCGTGCAACAGTTAAGGCCAATATTTATAAATTCAGGCATGAATATGAACAATATTTGCGCTATTTATTTACTCATATACCTAATCGTATTTCTATTACAACTGATATTGGTAGAAGTAATAATGACAGTGATTATCTAACTGTTGCAAGTCATTGGATAGATGAAGATTGGACAATGCAAAATGCATAATTGCACATAGAATAATTAATTTACGGCACACGGGTAGGTTTATTGCTAACACTGTTTCAGAGATATGTAGATATTTTTACTTTAGTGATAAAATTATGGCAATTTATATGGATAATGCTTCTAGTAACACTAGTGCAATAGGCATGCTAACACAAACCCTTAATCCTGCATTTAGTAATATTTTTCATGTTAGATGTATTTGTCATATTTATCATTTAATTGTTGGTGATGGTATGCGAATATAAAACATAGAAATTGAAAAGGTGATAATGGATCTTAATTGGCTATTTTATTCAAACCGTAGAACTAGACATAGAGAGTATTTTAATAAATGTGACGAATATGGCCTTAGAGAAAGAAAGGTTCCTAAACCTTGCTCGACTACGTGGAATTACCTGTACGAATGTTTAGTAGTAGCATATGAATATAGAAACCCAATTATGCTACGTTTAACTCTAGGGCAGGTGGTGAGGATGATGATGAAATTCTAACTACCCAAGATTGGACTAATGTTAAAATTCTTTTAGATTTTTTTGAACATTTTCAAGTTGCTACAAATGCTTTTTCTGGGAAATATTATCCGACTATTTCTAACTGTTTAGTTTGTATTGCCGCACTAGCTGATTTTTTTTGTTGAATTTAGCGAGGTGGGGATATTTATGAACTTGCAATAAATGAAATGAAACAAAAGTTTAAAAAAAATGTTTTTCCTATCCCTCTATTTTTGGTGTAGCTGCTATGTTAAATCCAACAATGAAATTAGGAGGTCATCACTTTTGGTATTCTAATATTTATAAAGCTTTAGATCTTTCAGAAGACGAAATTGCTACACTTGCTGATGCGAAAGCATCAATTAAAATTAATGCTCAAACTGTTTATAATGCTTATAAACAGGCGTTAGAGCATGCTAGGCCCAATATTCCAACCCCTATTTCATCTACATCACAATCGTCTAAAAGAACTGCTGGCTTAACATCTCTCAAAAATCGTGGATGAAGTTCCGGGGTTCTCAAGCTGATAATTTTGATGAAATTTCCCATCTAAATGAGCTTCAAGTTTACTTGTCACAGGGACTAGAAAAGGAGAATCCAGACGGCTCTTTCGATCTTCTGGAATGGTGGATGTCAAGGGAAAAGCATTTTCCCGTTCTTGCAAGGATGGCTCGGGATGTTTTGTCAATTCAAGCTTCAACTGTTGCATCGGAGAGCGCTTTCAGTCAAGCAAGACTAAAAATCGGTGATCAAAGAGCATTGAAGCGGGAGAGCTTGGAAAAATTAGTGCATTTTAGAGATTGGATCCGCGCGGAAAGAAGAAACATTGGCATAGCAGAATCACAACCGGCAATAGATGAGGCATATGAAGAAATGATAGCAGAACTTTCTGAGGAATCGGCTTCACCCGGAAGTGGTGATGAACAAGCTTCATTTCCACCACCGCCAACACAACCTCTTCCCAACCTTCACGGATTTATGAGATTTGTTAGAGATACAACGTAAATTATGATGTAACTTGTATATTAGCACGTCTTCTTTTCGTTTTTTTTCCATTAATGGTGGTATTAGTACCTTGTTATGCTCATTCCATTGGGGGAAAGAAGACTAAGAAAGATATGCCATTTCGGTCAATAAATATGCTCTTTGCAAAATATACTAATTACAACAACACAATATATACATTATACACAATATATACTAATTATTACAACACAATATATACATAATATACAACACAGTATATACATAATATACAATATATACTACTTACTACAACACACTATATACATAATATACAATATGTACTAGTTACTATAAAGCATTATGCACATAACATATATCCATATATACATAACATACAATATATACTAATTACTACAACACAATATATATATATATTATACAATATATACTAATTACTACAACACAATATATACAATACTAATAACTTAGTACACCATATAAAATATATTTTACACTATACTTATGACTACTATACAAGATATTGACTTAAAAATTAAAAATTAAAAAAAAAACCATCAGGCCCGTTAGGCCCGCCAGGCCCAGGACCGCAGAGGGCTTAGGCCCGTAATGGGCCGGTCTCTACCGTGAGGACCGACAGGCCCGGGACCGCCAGGCCCGGCACACCAAGACTGTGACCGCGAAGCCCGGACCGTCAGGCCCGTTTAGGCCCGGGCTCGGGACAGAATACAGCCTTAGCGTTGGGCTATAGTTACCAGTTTTGAGTTACTCAGCGGTTATTCCCCACCAGCACGGCTTGCGTATGCGGATCTCTCTCTCTACTACCAGGAAAGGGGTTAAAATCGCCATCGCTGGAGCACTATTGGCCTCGATTATCCCCCAGCTGATCTACCCTGTAATGTGATGAGTTCCGACCCCTTTCATTACTAAGGGGCCCATTCTTACTGAATGAGTATGAAAGGAAAACAAAGTGCCCAAGAGATTGGAGGACAAGTAGTGAACTAATTTATCTTCTTAGAGAGAAGGATATGCTTGAACAACTTATTTCGTTCAAAGAGATGGCAATCACTTTCTTCCCACCCAGAAATCGTAGTAAAAACAATCATATATTCGGAAAGAGAGAATCGAGAGCCGGGAATCTTCTTCTTTAGCAAATTCAACTTCTTTCCCGGGAGCAGCAAGAATACCGGTTTATTCATCTGCACCGGAAGTCACGGAGCTCTCTTCTCTTTCAATGTGAACCGGATTTCTAAGCACTAGTATTTCCTTGTCACTAGCTAACTCATAGAAGTCTACCCATGCGCCTTTCGCGGGGTGAGCAAACAGCCTTTCCCTGGATCCTGGTATGAACTCACAAAAAAGCATTGACCCGTCGCCTGCTTCATCTGCAGAGAAAGATACGTATCTTAGGGAATAAGGAATCCGAGGATTCGTTGAACATAGTTCAACTCATTTCATACAATTCGCTCATCCGTCCCTAGTTCAGTTGCAGCACTCCTTCTCTTTCTCAGGGATACTACTGTCTCAGTAGGACAATGAATAGCTTATATAGGCCTCTTTCCTTCGCTTCTCGACAATTAGTTAAGTTCCGAGTCATGAAAACTGACTGGATTCTATCTATCTACTAGAAAGAGATATACGAGATTCACTCTCTCTAGCTCAGCTCATAAGCTATACAAAGCTGGGGAATACTCGCTTAAAAGGAGCTCTCTTATGAATTCGCTAAGGACATGAAATGAGTCTACTGAAGTATTAGAAAAATTCTAGGTAGAGAATCCGCTTCAAGTCTTATTTGCTGCGATAAAAAAAATCTAAGCGAAAAAAAAAATCAATCTATTAGAGCGGAAGTAGAGAACGGTACCAAGGCGGGCCGATTATTGATATGGGTAATCCTTAGTATACTCAAAAACTTCGTTGTGGTGTCAAGACCATTTTCGGAAGAGCGTGGAATAGTAGAGTTCTTCTTCCTTTTATTCCAAAATGAGGGCTACGCGGCCGAATCCTTCAATCCGAGGCTATCGAAGTGAGGCAGAGTTTCGTCCTGAGCAATGAAGATAGAGACCAATCACTTTGATCGTGGTTGTTCTAGCCAAGCTGCTTCGGATCCAGCTAGCCCTTGAAAGGATTAACTAAAAGTATCATTACTTAAGAAAAGGTCTCGGCGTCCCCGACCTTGGGGCCTAGTCGCTGACTTGATGGCTAATCATCAGTCTATGGTACTAAAGACCTTACCGGTCGGGTAAAGCTTGCGCGAAGGGATTCGTTGAACATAGTTCAACTCATTCACTCTAATAGTAGAAGTCATCAGGACGGTAGCACTTCAGCGAACAACAGCTACTTCTGCAGCAGCTTTAGATATACGCCTGGAATCGGTATTTCAGACCTATGTCATGGGTCCCACCTGCTTACCGGCATGCTTCTTGCAACATGGACTTCGGGTTTTGGAGGGCGCCCGTGCCTAGCCCTTAGCTCGGGACGGGATGAAGTGTTCAAGGTTCTCCGCGGTCATTATTATTATAACATATCAAAATCGTCTCGTAAAACTGCTATGCGCTCTCAAGATTTCAATAATACTTTTGAAGTAGAATTGTTAGAGATTCAACTCCCCTGCCTTTACTTCCATCCTACCACTGAGCTCAATCTCGGGGCTCACGAGGATAGGACTGCAGGCACTACACTTATCATTTATGTAATTTAGGTAATTAGGTAAGGTTAGTCATTTCACATATGCTGATCCTACTCTTATGATTTCTTTTGCTTGCTATCGCACGCGATCTAATTGATCGCATCGCAAGTTAAGATGTCGTCGCGTCAATCAAGTCAAGTATAATTGCTGTTTTATCCCTTTCTACTTAAGAATTAGAAACTAAATGCTATTCGTTTGTTCCCAAAATTGCTCAAAGAGCATGTGTGAAGAATATTATTCTGTCAGAGCTGGAGGATCTTTGGCAGGCTTTCGCGTAACCCTAGTGAACTCGAGTCGAATCACCCAAGAAAGGGAAAGACTAGAAGGATGCTACCCACGCACCATCAACAGTAGCAGAAGGTCAAGATCTAAGAAGAGATGGGAGGGAAGTCCCCAACCTCAAAGGTTTCGGATGACGTTCGGACATCAAATCCACCTCGAAAGAAAACAAGTGAACTACAAAGAAAAAAAAATTTGAAAGGAATTCCTTTATTTGTATTGGTAGCCACTTACAGCTCGATTTCACTTAGCGATCTCGACTAAGTCACCTCACCAGAGATAGGGTGATTTCCTTCTTAAACCACCTATTCTAATAGAGGATGCCATATAGTGAAACGAATCCTTCATCCTTATAAGTTCAACTCATTCGGGAAAAAGTCAGGAAGGTTGAGGAAATTCCACTATTTGTTTTGGGAAAGACCTCACTCGCACGTAATATAGTAATATATAAGGCTCTTCTTTAAATACGTAACCAATCCAATTAGTCTTTCTGGCTGGATCTCCCCCAATAGACTCTTTTTAATAGGTGTCCCCGAGAATGCCTGTCATAAGCATAACAAAGCTCGATCGGAGGGCATTAGGAACCTATTTCCTCTGTGCAGATGAGCCCCGCCTTTCTATTCTCTTTCAGATTGAAACTTCTTGGTGTCCATGACTTCTAAACCTTCGCACGTCTTCAGATCTGACCCAACATTGATAGTGACCTCCAACTATACGTCTTACCAAAAAGTATCCCTAAAGAATAATTATTTAACAACAAACAACCAGTTCAGATATTCAATGGATAGGCCCTGAAAGGAGAAGGAAGGCCGGAATGCCAACAGGCGTCTATTCTATTAAATTTACCCGTTTGGGAACGCCCAGTGACAGGGTATACTTTTCTTTGTCTACGACAATACCTCTTGTTGAGACAACCCATTTCGAAATCCTATTTGCAATTCCCGGGGTGTGAAGTCTACCTATAGATAGAGAAGGCGCATGGAAGACAAAGCCTACAAGAATTCTTTTCGTTCTACCTTGCATGGCGGATTGAATAGCCTCTTCCCCAGGTCTATTGATGGATCGCCTAGAATCGTCTTCCCTAGACATACTAGGAAGTAGCAAGAAAGAATAGATATATAAGAATAAGGAAGGGATGGGGCTCCTAACTGGAGAAATCAGTCTTTCAAATAGTATTTTATACCCAGAAGTTCAATGTCATATTAGGGGTTCGATCTCTGTCTTGACTCCGGCCTTAGAATCAAACCAAATATTTTGTTGGTTGCGCCCCCTTCAGTGGTTTCCATCTTAAAAAAGAAAGCTAGTTTGGGTCTTAACGAATACGAGTGAAAGCCTCCTTTTATCTTCATCGATCGTGATGGTTAATAGTTAGTTGATAAGGGAACAACTAAACGAAAAGTAGAAGAGATCTTATTCGCCGATGAGGTCGAAGTGGTAGTCAACTTAAGCTTTTCAACTCAAGTAAAGCGAATAAGCTAGTCACTAAACAACTATTTCAACCTTCCTTTCTTCCTTTAGGGGTGGTTACGTTCGTCGTACCTACTATGAATAGAGAAAACTATCCCCATTGCACTCATTAGCAGCCCATGTCTTTCCATTCTATATGTGGAATTGTCTACTGGTTCGCGTTCACTTACTGTAGACCTCGAGCAGTAGCGTTGGCATGTAATAAGTTTCTGATCCAACTTCTCCCCTTTTGTTGGTTTATTTATTTTCTAAACAAGATGCCAATTTTCCCCCTTTGGTACAGTCACTTCCGCATTGGGGGTTTGGCCGTACTCCCTTTTCTCGAGTTACTCACTGGACGGATTCCATTTCGTTCTTCGTTACAGACTACGTTCCTTTCCTCTTTTCAGAACTCAAAACAAAAGTGAGTTATTCCTATCTCTTAATGAGAGCCGCTTATCGAATAAATAATCAATAAATCATCAACTATTTAACCGGGGATGATATTCTATTAATTTCCATCAGTCGGATTCTAGTAATGAGATGGGCTTTCTCGTCTGATCTCTGCATTAACAGGAATGTGGGAAAAGCTTCTTCTTTCGCCTGTAAGCTTGAACTGGTTGCTATGAATCTTAGCCAGTTTCTTCTTACTCCTATTGTTCTCATTCCGGGCCAACCGTGCCATGAAGAGTCGAGCAAGAGCAATTGCAACTTTCTCTCAGCCTTTCCAAACATGTGCCATTGAGGGGAGCTTGCCTTCGAAGCGTAATCGACCCTCTTTATTCTTAATAATAGTGAACATTGAGAATATTGGTCTTTCCCTGGAGCAGCAAGAATACCGGTTTATTCATCTACACCGGAAGTCACAGAGCTCTCGTCTCTTTTAATGTGAATCGGATTTCTAAGCACTAGTATTTCCTTCTCACCAGCTAACTCACAGAAGTCAACCCATGCGCCTTTTGCGGGGTGAGCAAAAAGCCTTTCCCTGGATCCTGGTATGAACTCACAAAAAAGCATTGACCCGTCACCTGCTTCATCTGCAGAGAAAGATACGTATCTTATGGAATAAGGAATCTGAGGATTCGTTGAACATAGTTCAACTCATTTCATACAATTCGCTCATCCGTCCCTACGACTACTTACCATTCGCCTTTATTGATTCTTTTCAAAGATTGGGATCCTTGCCTATGATTACTGTCTGACCTGCTTTGTTACCTCACCTTATCACTTGGACTACTGCTCATTCCCTAACTACCTGACCAGGGCTACCTCTTGCTATTGCTACTCTGACTAAAGCCCCACATCAAAGAAGGCCGCAACTTTTATGCTTTTCACTAACTGGCATGGCTATTGCAACTACTGCTAGCTGATCCATTCAAAGACCGGGATTTCTAACCTTACTACTCTTATTGATATAGAACTACCCATGAACCCTCGCTGCACCATCTGTTGTCCGCTGCTTGGCTTGCTATCGGGATATGCTTGCCGCCGAAAACCGAACCGATTGGCCCATCCCTTTCCTGCCAACGACTGCTGCTCGTGGAATTGTTCGTCGTGCCACTGGATTAAAGTTTCAACGTGTTTTCGGGGAACTGAGATACGTATTCTTATTTGACTTGAATGAGTTTCCCAGTTAGTGAGTCTTCCTTTCTCAAAACTACGTATCTTTCTGTTTCTTCAGTAGATCTGCCCAGTTGAACGCTTTCTAGCAGCACCAAAAGCTTAGGAGATTAGATACGTAGTGAAGCGAAAGTAGCCATCTTTATATCTGGTTTATTGACTGGTGCGCCTTATATACTGCTTTTGGGCAACCTTCTCAACAACTAAGAGATCCGTGGGGACTAGTTGAAGTAATAAGCCTCCCACAGACTCTGGGTTCCTTGCGGCGCTGCTTGCTATTCTATCAAGGAAGAAGGAGCAGGTAAGGTTCGGGTCTTCGCGATCCAAGGCCTGTCTTAAGAGAAGTGACCTTCGGATACACGTCAAACAGTAAAGTGCTTTCTCTGAGGTGAATCTAATAGTTTAGATATCCTCGCACAGATGTTCTCGAATGCGCCGTTCTCTTTGTTAGAAAGCCCTCTTGCTGCTTGAAAAGGAGCTCATGACATAAATTGACACTATTCAATGTCTCGAGTAGGCCAATTTCCTTTCTTACCTTTGCTGGTGCTTGAGTTGGATTGGATGAGGATAGAGGATTAGCAATGATTCTCTAGCCTTTTTTTTTTACCTGGCCAGTCTAACTAGATCTTTATCTCTTGCTTGCTTTCATTCTTTTCAGCAACTCGCCAGACTTGAACTGGCAGGGCTCTGATCAAGCCTATTTTTCCTACAATAGAGTTTCTTTTGGTACGCAGTTCGAGACGCTTAAATTTCAGCCTTCCTACATCTACGGGCAGACCGCTTAAAGGAGTCTTCTATCCGGACTCCCCCTAGAACCTCTGTCTGGTCTATGGACTACTTTAAGCTTGATTGCTCCTGTCTTCTCACTTAAAGCGTTAGCGGGTCACCAGTCCACCCAACCTTAACTAAGAAGATGCAGCACCATTCACTTTTTTTATAATAGAATTGGAGCTAGCCCTGGCTAGGTGGCCCTCGTATATAGTAGTAAGGATTCTTTCCAGTTTTTTTAAAGAAAGATCTTGTTTGACAAAGAATTTCTAACTAATAGAGCTTTAATTAAATTTACCATTTCTTGCGAAGTTTTCTCTTGTTTTGAGAAGTTTTTGATAAATACAAGACTCTTTCCCTTATTCGGTTTCTAATTTAGTAAAATATTCCATCAGCGTCTTCCTAGTAAACTCTGGATCTTTATTAAAGATTCCGTTAGCGACCAAGCTCTCTTTTTGCTGAGTCCAGAATGGATTGGGATCCAAATGGTCCGTGCGAGCGATAATACCTCTCTTTATCCTTATTATCGCATCAATTTCATCGTCGTTTACGTCACATTGTGGAGTCACAGTTGAAAGACGATGTTTAATGGTGTCGTGTTGAAAGATCCAAACAGGATCCTTACATGGATTGGGATCCTTATGTGCTGGCGAGTGCGGTTCATTTTTAGCATATTGAGGTTTGATTGGGGCCGGTTGATCCGCAAAATCCCCCTCTCCCGGAAAAGGAAGTTGTGGTTGGGCGGAGGCAGGGATCTTCTCCAGTGGTCATTAGTAATGCACTTTGTGGTCCTTATTGGGTCCTGGCGAAGCATAAGAAGAGATTCTTAACGTCAGGAATATCGGCCTTAGCATCTTTCATATTAAAAATTAGATTTTCTTTCTTTACTTGAGAATGTTCTTACCAGGCATACTACTCATCACTTATTTTGCCCTTTGGGATCGAAACAACCTATTAAGGGTTGTAACCTACATAACCTACCTCCGGAAGAAGGTCACTGTAGTTCGAGCCCTTTTGATAAAGCAGTTCCTGTACTTTGAATGAATTCAAGCTTGCCCTCCTCACCTCTCCCCCTTCCCCTTATCAGAGAACCAAAAACTAACCATGATACAAGGGCCTGCCTCTCAGTACGTGAAAACGGAAGTGAGACTCTTTCATTGTCTTACTTTTGCCCCTCTCTAGCCTAATCAAAAAATTTGAACAACCCCCGAGACACCAAACAAATCCCCTAGAACTCACGCATATACCATGTCAGCCTCCACCTTCAGATCCTTACTATCCATCTTTATCAGCCAACTCCCCCGTTTCAAAAAACTTTATCCACCACAAAGAAAAGGTGCCTTAGCGGCTATGCTTCTCCAGTGCCCGACCATAGACGTCGCTCTCCCCCGGATGTTGTAATTCTTCTAGTCTTTAATTCCCCGCAAATGAAGAGAACAAGTCCTAGTAGGAGAAGAAAGTGGTCGAGTCGCTCGATCCTCCCCTCTAGCCACTCCAGGTTTGGAAAATGCGGCAAAAAGTACAATAATGCCCCAAAAATTAAGGGGACTAGAGGTTGTTTTGCGTGTAGGCTATTCCTTTGAAAAAGGAAGAAACCTAAAAAGATAAATATATGACAGAAGATAAAAAAGAAAGGAATGGGGCAAGATATGTTATCCCCGCTCCGCGCCGACGCTATGGAAATTACCCCTAAACTTGTACTCGAAAAAAAATAAAGCCAAAATGCAAAGAAAAATCCAACCCTTCCGCGTTTTCTAAAGCAAAGGAAAATTATGCAAGCCCCCAACACAAGGGCGGGTAGCCGTGCCGGTTCATGCAGAAAATATTCACTATAATTGACTTTTCCTAAAAAATAAAAATATAACATAAGTAGAATAAGGGGATAAATTGACTGTTTGGGGCGAGCTTCCAAAAAGAAGCACAGGGCATAGTATACAATTAGCTGGAAGAGAAGAAAAAAGGCCCATTACACCAGTCCCTTTTCCAATGAATAAAAGAGAAGGATGGAAAAAGGAAGAACGCCGATGGAAGACAAAAAAGAAAGAAAAAAAAAGTGGAACCATGATGAATAAAAGACCCTCGAGACTTACGAGGTTCATTAGAAACAGGGTCGCTATCACAGAATAAAAAGCGCTAATGATCATAAGCCACTTCGACTCTTTCCCCTGTCATGTCAGAATTCAAAAAAAGTGTTATCAAATTGGGGAACACCCCCCCCCCCCCCCGCTGTATCGAATTCTTTTAGTATCCAGCCTGCTCTCTTTGTTCAGTCGGAAGACTTTTCTTTTGAAAAAGACTTTTTAGTCCCGTCTAACAAGAGAGGTAAAGCCTTTCTATTCAAATGAGACGCACTCCCATTGTCTCGCTAAGGTCAGCAGCAGGACATAGAGCAGGGATTTAGTAGTCTTGGGAGGCGGACTTATATTCCCCAGTTAGGAGTTGACGACGTTTTCACTACTCAAACTTGAAAAAGTCTTTTACACCTTCGGGAAAGCATAGTGGAAGACCCAACTTTTGCTTAAAATCCCAGTTTTGAAGCGAGAGTTAGGCTCGATTTAAATTCATACTAAAAAATAGGTGAATAGTTGATAGAAGATGGGGTCAAGCTAAAGGCAGAGCTTGAATTGGATTTTCCACTTGTAAATCCGTTAGAAAAGTTGTACCTTGACAAGCCCCACGATGCTTCTGCCAGCCCTCATCGCAGGGACGAAGAGATTCCCAAGACCATAACTATAGACTCATTCTGCACCAGCCCACTAGAAAAACAAAACGCAAGGAACTTCTTTAACTTGTATATTATAGGGAACATACCTAGAAGAGGATTTCAGAATTCTAGAGGCGCGCAAACAATGCCATGCTTACTTCATCTTCCCTTCATGCTTATACACCTGCTGGACTGTCTATCCTTTCTTGCTTTTGACTAGATTGATTATATGATCCAAGAGCTTAAACTAAGAGGCCAATACTTCAAGGAACGAACTTGCAGGCCTTATCTTATACCTGACCTTAACTAAAAAAGCTAACGAGAATGTCGATTTCATGCCATAAGGCTGACTGACGCTTCCATCTTTCCTGGTCTCCATTACCCTTCTCTCGAAAATGATTTTTCATCGCTCTGAACTCATCAAGTGGAATAGTTAATTACGTTTAACAATCTTCAGCAGCTTCAAGGTAAAGATGCAATTTGCATGATCCAAGGCATTCCCTGCAAAAGGCTGTTGGAAGTCTCGTTCTCGATCACGGAGCAAATTACTTCTGTCTTAAGATTTGCAATCTGGCACTTGAGGCGAATCTTGCCCATAGCTTTCTGAGACTCAACGTTGTACCCTGGGTCTTAATGCTGTTCAGGTTCCTGGTGGGAATCCCGAGCTTCCTTACCGTTTTTAGGGGTATAACATTTATAGCTGACCCCGGATCTACATGCACTTGTTGGAGTTTTACTTCACCAATATATCCTGAAAGGTACAGTGGACGATTATGGCGAAGGTCCCCTATCAACAAAAAAGTCTTCTCGAGAAAATGTGAGGTCTGGCTCCTCCGCCTTCATCTTCTCTTGTATGCCTCGGTTCTCTTCTTGAGGTACATCATTCACCTCTATCTGGTGTACATGGGGTGCATACTTATCGGCTTCTGATAGAGCCTTGACACTTGTCGGATGTCAGGTGACAACCTCAACAAGGTAATTCTAGCTGGTACATTAGCTAGTTGTGCTAACAAATCATAGTCGAAAGGCTCATATAAGCCGGGCAATGCTTTCTTCTTCACCCTAGAGTTTACATTCTACCGTCTCGGGATATTTTTGGTGGTAATCAAGCCCGGAGCGGGTTCTGTCTACATCATTTAGACTGACTAGGGTCGGTGTCTCTCTCTTCAGAATCAGACTTTGAAGCCAAGATGGATATGGCACACTTACCATGTTAGAGGACTGTACAAGTGACATAGGCAAGCAATCTCCAAGTGTCATAGTGATTCTAGCAGTGCCCCCAGACTAAGGAACCATACAAGACTTTTCGACCAAAGGACAATTCTGTTCCTGATTTTTTTTCGGTTCCCGATTCAATCTTCACCTTTCCTGAATGAAGAAAGAGAGTGAAAGAGAATATATTAGTGCAATAGGTACAGAGGTATGAGAAACAGTCTTCGTTCAGTTTTGTAGAAGAAAGCCGAGAAAACAAATAGGAAGAGCACTATGCAAGCTTATAATTAAGCAAATATATAAAAGCTATCATCAGCTCAAGGAGTAAAACAAAGTCGTTATGGCTATGTTACAAACATAGACAACTATGAATGGTATTCATTGACTAGAGTGACCGCTTTCTAGTCGTAGTTGGTACCGCCCCTGTTCACTTCAACATGCAAGGAATACCTTCGAGAAGAATCAAAGTTTTTCTCCTCTGCAAAGCTATTAATGCTTTATTCAAGATCATTAGCAGCCTATTGTTCATTCTCGCTCCCCAGTGGTTTTCGAAAGCTCGACATGAAAGAATAAAGAAAATAGGAAAAATGAGTACCGAGATATTTAGCTATTTAGCCTTAAAGAAAGGTGACTTGGTAAGACTAGAATCTGGAACAGAGATTGGATGATGAATTGCTTTCTCTTTAGCAGGAATTGCGCCACCTTTTTATTTAGCAACTTCCGCCCCGCTTAATAGTAATAGCATTCACTTACCGACCGGTGAAAGGAAAGAGCGGCGTCAGCCATCGACAAAGGAATACCAGCTCTACCCGTGTGAGGCCTTGTAGCCAGAGAGAACCATAGAATCGGAAGGTTATATTAGAACATCAGTGGAAAAGTCAAGAGGTAATCTAAAAATAGCTTTAGAAGCCAGATTAGGAAAGTGTTTCCCGAGTTCGAGCAAATGAAATGCGACATCCAGGCAACAAAGGGCTGTTGTCCGATCTGCGCATACATCACTAAAGAAGATAAGAATCCACATATATGGGGGAACACATCAAAGGCCCATGTTATGGAAGTAGCAGAGTGCAACCGACATTATAAAGCAGCTTGCGGGACAAAATTCGTGGCCGGAAGTGTTCAGGCACGAAGAGCTTAAGCATATTGTTCTACAAAGGTACCCGATCATGAAGGGCTCCTATGAGGACATACAAGTCCTCGAACTAATGGAAGCAGGACCATAATAGAAAGAAAAGTATATGGAAGAAAAAGAATGTTCCAGTTGTTATGATAGAGAATGAACTACCAGAGTGCGTTGCTGCGAATGGGCCTTTCCACGAGAGATTCATGGTCTTACACTTCCGCAAAAAGGTAAATGATCTCCAAGAAGAGAGGGTGGTAGCCACTTTATGGGGCTGCATACAACGAAGAATGGAGAGAATGAACCTAGAGAAAGGAAGTAATCCCCAAGTGAAGATGAACTTCAATGATGATGTCCTTAGGATATAATATAAAAAAGGAAGTGAGGACAGAACAAATCATCGTGCAGAAACCTGGAGCTCAGGAGAACAGATGCTTGTGCAGGAAGGCACGGGAAGGCTCATCATAAAAAATAAGTAAGAAAAGGCTGAAGGAGGACTGGGGAGCCTCTCGAAGTCTCCGATCTCACAGATGGTTAGGCTGCAATTCCTTCACTTGTGAAGAAGCTTAGCTAGTTCTCGTTCCTCGGACATTCTGTTCGCCTGCCCCTGCTTCAAGATTGAAGTTTTCACCAGAAATCTCTGTTAAAAAAAAAAAGAACGTTGTAGCGAGATCGCATAGGTCCAACATAATCCTCCTAACAGGCAGCCAAAGATGGGTGAGGATCAATTAGTTAGCTAACGAAGTTGATGTTGAAGTAGAAAGAAGGCTAACAAATAGGATCGGAGTCGGGGAATTCTAACTCTTAACTTGCTCCTGCGACTTCCTTTTCATTTGGTAGGCCATGCCAATGAGATCTCATGAGAGCTTTGAATCAGTAAGCTCATATTCTAGGGTTCAATTAGCGCCTACTTCAGGGGAGGGAATTCACCCCAAAGCGGATTATGTTCGCTCTGCTCCTCTTGATTCTGTTGTTCTAGACAAAAAGATGAGAGTTTTTAAAGGTATCCAGTTAGACCCCCGGGTAAATGATATCTATCCATTTTAGCCACCCTTTCCATTACTGATCTAGTTGCTCTTGCTATCTAACCCGCCACTTTATTTTATGATCTTTTATTGACTTCAAAAAGTAAATTTTTTTCTTTTTCTGGGGCCGACTTCATACATTCTATTACTTATAGAAATAGTCGTGCCAATCTTCTCGGTAAAGAAGAACACTTCCGCACGATCTTAAGAGAGAGTAGTTCCACAAGAGCCTTATCACGAGCCTTTACTTGATGAAAGGCGCCCTGTAAGATGCGCTATATCGACAAGGGGAGGAGAAAGCAGCCTAATGGGAAGAGCTCCAAACCAAAGCAGCCCTCCATCTCGCATATAGAAATGGTTTACAGGCATACCTATTCATGATATCGAATAGGAAAGATCATTATAAGGGGATACCGATATGCCATGCTAGGATGAGTTAGGCTTTCAACAGCATAAGCCACCTCCCAAGCGGCTTCCCTCCAGTGCCTTTGACTATTGCTACGGTCATCAACCGCAACATTGAATTGAGACTTTCCACCTTGCTTTGGACTTGAATGGATCTACTTCTCCTCTGCCAGATCGATCTTCATTAAGGGGGTCAACCCAAGCTATTGCTCTACCTCCTCTCCTTATGTTATAGTAGATTTTGAATTCCTATTGGATTTCTTACTCCAGAAAAAAGAGAGAAATCAACAATAATGCGCACACGTGAAAAGGCTTACCCCGCAGGCTGACTCTTCCAATCCAACTCTATCGAAGGAGAAAAAAAGCTGGGACTACAACTTGCTTAGTGCCAGGCTTCTTGTCGTGATTGGTTGGACACTCTTTTCGTCTAAGGTTTTAGCTTGGTCACTTTATTATGCTTTCCCAGCAAGTCTATTGAATGGGGTACAAAAGATTGCTATTCAAAGTATCGTTAAGAGTTCTGTTTTCTAGGGAGTAGTCAAGATAAGATGACTCTGATATTTCCTTCTATGGAGCCGGATGTGAGATTATCGCCTACTGATCTTACTCAAAAAGAATCAATGGGAGTAGACACATCAATAGCAGCAGACGCAGAGGAAGAAATCTGTGCTCTTTGGGCTAAGATGCTGACTTTGCCGTGGAAAGAGTAATGAGAGGAAAGCCTTGACCTTGCCTTGTTCTACCCTTCGAACTCGGAGATTGAAGAATATCACTCTATACAGCGACAGAGGCAAGATCTCTACATGTTGATAGATACCCGAGAGACTGAGTTCTTGGGGGAGAGAGAAAGGAGGCATTACTCCCAGAAAACGTGCAACCAACCTTTCCTTCCCGCTTCTTCCTTGAGAAGAGAAGGTGGGGGCTCTGTTTCCGCATCCATCCATTCAGTATTCATTGTTAAGATTTCCCAGTAGAATCGAATGGTAACTGAATCATTCTAATAGTTCCGAACAAGTCCTGCATGGGCTGTTTGTCGAATGAGTTTGCATTCTTCAATCCAATCTTTAAACTTCTGACATCTAGAATAACTTGCTGGATCACCCCTCTATTAACCTTTCGTTCCTATATGCATCGGCCTTTTCTAAATCGACATATCTAGGTTCCCATATTCAAAGGCTTGACAGGAGAGCTTTTCCTAGCCCTATTGTCTTTCTCCGTCAAAAATTTTTCCAAATCAAATGATTCAAGACCTGAACTGAAAGAGACTCTACAAACAAAGCTTTCTGACTCGGCCTTGAGAAGCTTGTATCCTTTGGATTCTTGGGACCTAATGAGCCAGGACAACCTATACCGAAGGAGAGAAATTCATACCCTGCCGATTTCTAGGGCATTCGTTGGTTGGATGTTAATGCCCTTGCCCCCACGCCAGCTTGCTCTCTCATCCCTCCCACCTTTGCCTATACCTAGGATTCCTATTTGGTTCGATTGTAGTTTCATAGATCTACATGGGAATCTTCGTCAGATCGATCATGCAGTTACGGCCAATCAAGCAGAGATCGATTGGCCTACCAGAAAGCTGACATTAGAAGACTTACACACACAGCACCAACAAAGCTAGACGACATACGATCAAATGTTCGAGATGATGTGATCCAAGTCAACCTAGAGGCAAAGCAGTTCCTTGAGTTTTTTTTTTCTGAGTGTTGAAACGATAGATTTTTCTTTTGCCAATGAATTGGATCCACCCTGATTCGATCAATAATGGGATTTTTGGCTAGAGAAAGGTTCTGTGACTTGGACGCCCAGCCCAACTTGGTCGGTCGGTTGGCCCACCTAACAGATGATGAGATTCTCGATCGATTTGATCAAATTTCAAAAAGTCATTCTCACTATTCAGAAAGTTGGAGCTTTCGATCAAGATCTTCTCATCTCACCCGTTTGGGCTATTGCTCGAATCGGAACCTTTATGTGTTGGTAGGATTTTGACTCAATCTAATAGCCTAACTATCGGGCGCCAATAAAAGAGAAAGTTTTCGCATGGGCTCATCGTCTGATGCAGAACCTATAGGTTTGCCTACTTTACTTATAAAAGATAATGAGAATGGGTTATTCAAACAAAAAGGAAAATGCCCTACTTAGTTGACTGACAATGACAAAGGCTTGCGAAACTAAGTAAGGCCTGAGGCCCCCTGCGAATCCGTAAATCTGAGGTGTATGCCACAACAAAAGGATGGTCACCTTTGCATTTTATTTTTTCCTTAAGGGAAAAAAAGTACCCCCATCATAGTGAACCTCTCCTTGTGATCGTGATGAGGTAGATGCCTCCCAGCCGGGGGGCGGAACGAATCGGAGTTTTGTTAGGTAGCCACCGACCTACATTTATCCTTAAACTTCCGTGCTTGGTGGAGAAGAAGCGAACAAAAGTACGCTGGCTTGCTATCTTGTTCTCAGTCACGAACTGGGATCGCTCGCCAGCTAGGTTAGATTGGGGCAATATTTAATGAGAACATATTCCCCATATTCGGGGACAAGGGGCGGAACGACCTCTCGATCTACTTACTGCAGCATAGGAAGAAAAATGTCGTCTAGGCGTTCCCTGTTGCTCCGATCTCCACTACGCCTAGGACGTTATCTGGGCCAAGAGCCATAGTTACTTGTTGTTTCCATTTGGTTATTTCTTCCTTGTTGTTGATACCGGCAAGACCCAGCCAGATGATGTCTGCTGGTTGGTAGTGAGAGGACTCTTAGTACTTGCATACCCAAAAGAGGGCGCTGGTTAAAAAACAATCATTTTATTTTATTTTCTTTCTCTCCCTTATCAGCGGGAAAGGAGTATATCTATCTGCCTAGCTTTGGTAGATTTCCCCCAACGCAATCCACAGAAATTCCACGAATCCCTTGGTGGATAAGTCCGACGACTCAGCAGCAGTGCGGAATTGAGTTTCTTTTCTGGTGGATCTGATCTATAGTATGGGGCAATACATACCAAAATGTTTGAAGAAGGAAGGCACATAAGAGTATATAACCAACCTACCCTTGTATATAACCTATTCATATTAGTGAAGCGGTTGGATGCATAAGGGAAGTGCACCTTTGTGAGACCTTAGTTGGGATGCATAGGTGAGTCAACCTACGAGCACGGAAGAGCATGGTACTGATACCCCTCTCTAAGTAAAGGTAAGATTCTTACCCCTGTAGATGACTCCATCAAAAATACAATAGGGACAACCATTTTTGGCTGCGCGTTTCGTATCTTGAAGAAAGAGTAGGCTTAAGTAATTTTATAGGGGTCAGGTCAATAATACCTATGCTATTGCCCTACTAAGGGAATCTCACCAGTTCTTGGAATAAGAGCTCTGGGACTTCATGGCTTTGAGGGAGGTTTAGCCTAGCCCTAAGCCTTTACGAAATATAATTCTTCTTCGACAGAGCTTTATGCAAGAAAGAGGAAGGCCCTCTTTTCGCCAAAGGATCACTTAGTCGGAATAAGCGGGCATAGGTTGATGCGGAATAAGCCATTTTTCCCATGTTTCCATGGAAAGGTGTCGAAGGAATAGGCACATTTAGAGCTGTGGGACTTGAAGGAATAGAATGCCCGTTTAGAATGGGCAGGGACAGTCGATCGTCGGCTTAATTTCTTGGAGGACTCTAGTATCAAAAATTCTTCGTATTTCATCATGAAAGTGTCACATTTAGATTGTTCTTATTAAAGGAAAGAGCCGAATAGACAAAGGGTTTACATGACCGCTCGCTTTGGACAAGATGCCATTGTATAAGAAGAAGGCCTTCGTTTGTAAAGATGACTTTCCCGCTTTCCTTTGTGAGGGAGGTTTGTGCACATGAATTAATAGTCAAAGTATAAGGAAGATGGCATAGAGCATAGAATGATATTGATGCTTCGAATGCCCAGTTTTTAGGGGTTGTGATAGAAGGAGATGTGGCACTTTCGGAAGGGGGAATAAGACTAGGCTGTCACTGTTCTAGAAGAGGAAGCGTAGCTGGCACGTTGAACCATGTCTGCCAACGGTGAAAGATACCCCTAAAGTGAGGGCCCCGGAGATAGTATTTATCAACTGTCGATCGACGTGACAATCATGCCTGCTTGACAAAGCCTTTTTCATTCAGTCTCCCAATAAATGAAAAAGGATTTCTGGTGACACAAAAGCTGTGCTCGACGCTCTCTTTCCTATTCCGCTGCGCTAAGTTGTCTTTCCCTTTCTTGCTGGATGACTACTATGGAAAAAGATGACGACTACTCCCAGTCTCTGGTCAATCCATGCTGATGCTAGAAGAGCTATTCCCGCCGCCCACCCGAAAGAGACGAAGAAGACTAACTGCCATCCTGCTCGAACCTTTGCTGCCTTAGTTATATAGATGACTGCGAGAAGGAAGGTTCAAGCTATGGCTGCCCCATAGGATGCTCATTTGAAACCTTTGTCCAGTCAATGCGAGAAAGAGAGAAATGATGTAAACATAAGAATAGAAGGTTTGCTCGTCAGCTGTCAGGCCAATGAGGCTCTTATAGCTTTACCTACATGGCAAGGGAAAGATCCAAGGCGGGGTGGGAAATGCCCCACACGAATTATCTGATAAAGTTTTCTTTTTCCTATCACAGTCAGCTGGCAAAGCCGTGTTTGATCGTCGCGTACATGATCAGTTACAGCTTCATTCATGCGCCAATCAATTGTTAGTGAATTAAAGAAGGAAGAGTTTTGATCACTGTGTGGGTAGTCTCTATTAGGGTTTCCTTTCTTTCGGGGCTATTTCCTTCGCCCTTTCTTCTTAGTCTGAGGGATCTCCTCTCGTCCTATTGTGGTAAGTTAACCGTAAAGTCTTGGAAGTTAGGGTTTTTCAATCATTCCAATCCCTCTAGTCTTGGCAGTTTCATTAAGCCATTATGCAATCATTCTAGTTGTTAGTGAAGTGACTGCCTGATGTTCGATCGTGCAACTGGCACCGCAGCCAATGAATGTCCTCAACTCGGACAAAGGGAGTAAAGTAATTCATCATCAACCAAGGCAGGAATCGTTAGAGTATTATAGCCCTCCAATAGGACTATACAGAGCAGCGGGAAGGTCGGAATCTAGTGAATCTCTCTTTAGAGCTCCGATTGCGCCTTCTGTATCTGTAACTATAAGTGCATATGCATACACTAATTTATATGTGGGCTCCGCTTCGGGGAAGACAAGTTGACTCCACAAAGTAGAAGATTATTGCCTCGTATATTCCATTAACGGTTCCCTAGCCCAGGAAAGGAAAATAAAGGGCAATCTGCTAGAGGCACCTTCCTATTCCTTGCCGCAACGTATCCCAGGTTGGCTACCTTTCCCTTGCAAAATCCTAGGAGACTCTTGCTTGTAGGCGTAAGGAGGATTTCTGATTCACCGCTTGGACCTAAAAACAATCTACTAAAGGTCTTCCAATTCTGCTGCGGGTATTTTATTTTCTTGGATTTTATCGATCTATGCCCTTTTGGTCTATGGGGTATTCCGCTTTTCTTTCTTTCATCTTCCGAATTCCTCTGGTAAGCTTCATGCCAGTCTGACTAAGGTAAGGGGGAAGACCTCATTTCGTCATTCATATCTATTTGTCTTAGCCCTGCTTCGGCAATTCAATCCGACATTTCATTTCTCCCTTAATCATTTGATATTTCGCATATATGAGCTAATCTTGCAAAAGGAGTACAGTGTGATAACAAGCGATTTGTGATCAATAAAAAGTACCACCGGATTCTAAACCCATCAGTCTTGGATCCTCACCTTAGACAGTTTCATTTGGTTATGAGAGAAAGGCTTTATCCCTAGCGTTAAGGTCTCTATCAAGCACTCTTCTAAAGCTGTCTTCAAGCCCTTATATTCAAATCGCTACCTCATCCACATAGCATGAACTCCTCGAAGTGCTTTCTCCTACTATGGTGGAGTTTACCAAGAACTCTAAACGTCCGGAGTGCCGGTTCTGTTTCAGAAGAAGCATGATGATAGTTTAAGGTTTTGCATCGATTATAGAGCGGTGAACAAAGTGACCATCAAGAAAAAGTACCTTATGCCTCTTATTGCAGACCTTTTCGATCAGTTGAGTGGAGCACGATACTTCACGAAGTTTGATTTGCGGTCGGGGTATTATCAAGTGCGTATTGCCGAGGGTGAACATATTTGTTTTCTCTTGTGTTGGCTTTGCAAGTTCCTGCTGTGCATCCCTGCCCGATCATTTTCTTCTGATTGTCTGTTTTTTGCCAAACTAATAGCTTCTGGGAGGAGGGTTATAGACTCATTCAGGTTGAGACGAACTCCCTTGTTCTATACAGAAGCTGCACTATGGCTGGGCCTGAGGATCCACATTTCAATATTATCCTTAGAATCAGAGAGCTAATGAGAAGGGATTGGAGGTGTGAATTGAGAAATTTGGAGGGAAGGCAATGTGAAGATGTGTTGGCTAAGAAAAGACACGGTTCTGCTCCTAGCTTAACCATTCTACGTGAACCCCTACTGCAATCAGACAGTGGAAAAAGAATGATAACTTAGGCGCGACGACACCTAGAGTTTTTATAGTGAGTTAGAGCATAAAGCCTTAACATGTTCCAAGTCATCTAAGTAAACAAGTCATCGAATTAGGCCCGAAAGTTTCCTTCCCAGAAGGAAAGATTCGCCAAATCTGGAATGAATGGAGGTATCCTGAGCCAAAAACCGTAGTGCAAGATCAGACTAACGGTGAAGTAGACCCGAAATACTTCGTCTGGTTTGGCAATAGGTTTCAAATTCCCGAAAGGCCTGCCAAGAGACTGCATGCTCAACACTTCAAAGACGAGGCACAGGTGCAAGGAGATTGGTTAGCTAAAGCAAAGTAGTACAGCGGCTGAATAGGGGCATTGGAAAAATAGGTTCAGGATCTTCGGTTTGAAAATAGCTTGCAAGCCGTGGCCGATGAAGCTGACAAAAAGAAGTTGACCCAAGAGAATGAAGCCCTCAGGGCCCAAATCCAACAAATGATAATAGATGCTAAAAACCAAGAGAGAAGCTGGCGCGATGAGAGACTGACAAAGGGCTAAAGAAATAAAAAATACATTAGAAGAAATTACAATTTAAGGAATTTTACAAATAATAACAAAAAACGAAGATATATAAATAAAAGAAAATATAGATGGAATTATTGTATATATAGATGACATATTATTATTCACTAAAACGAAGGAAGATCATATAAATTTATTAAAAAGATTTAAGAAAATAATAAAAGATGCAGGAATAGCTCTAAGTGAAAAGAAAGCAGAAATATTAAGGAATAAAATAGAATTCTTAGGAATAAAGATAGATAGAAATGGCGTAGAGATGCAAGAACATATATTAAAAAAGATAGCAGAACACATGGAAGAATTAAAAGAAAAGAAACAATTACAAAGTTTTTTAGGCTTAGTAAATCAAATTAGAAATTATGTACCTCATTTAAGCGAAAAATTAGTACCACTACAAAAGAAATTAAAAACAAAAACAACAGTATTTGAATGGACTATAGAGGATAAAGAAAACCTGAAGAAAGTAAAGGAATATTGTAAGAAATTACCCAAATTACAAATCCCAGAAATAAATGAAAAAATAAAATGGATAATATATACAGATGCATCGGATTATGCTTTTGGAAGTATGTTAACATATGTAAATATGGAAAATAATACACAACATATTACATCATTCAACTTAGGAACTTTCAAAGAAAATGAGACAAAATGGGAAATAAATAGAAAGGAATTATCAGCTCTTCTTACTCTTATACAATAAAAGTCTCTCTTTGAAAAACACTCTCTCTCACATACTCTTACACTTGCAAAAATCTAGCATCAACTAAAGAAATAATGGAGCAAAATAAGGTACGTAATACTATGACTAGCTAAATTTTCTTTGGCAAGATTTTAGGAAAGTAGTAATAATACTAACATGATAATGATCCTGTGAACACCGGGAGTTCGGCGTAACACCTGTTTAAAGGTTTAATAACAGCAAGTATTTAAAGCTAAAGTGGATTTAGCCGTGCACTTTATCCGCTCCAGGCAGGAGGCCGTTATGCGGTGTTGTGGTGCTTAAATTGGCTTGGGATCCTTACCTGCTTTACTTACCGCTACTGATATTGTACCTTTAGCCCTTCGTTATTCCGTTCCCTTCCCTTTTGGTATCAGAGCCTCAGTATCATATTGGTATTATCATTATCGTCCTAAAAACTTGCCTTATTAAAAAATTTGGACTTGTCAAAAATTTGAATTAATTTTGCCTTATTAATTATTTTGACATGGATTTAAATGCTTGTTTGTATGCTTACAATAAAATACTTGTTTATACTGGAGACATAGAATTTGCTAATGTTACAAGAAAATTAATGGAAACATATCCTATTACTTTCCAGATTGGATTAGCAACTACTCCTTATTTGCATCAATTAGAGAATAACTTTGGAAAATTTTTAACACACTTAAAGTTAGGAATAGAATATTTAGGTATACATCAAATAGTTAGAAAATATTTAGGAACCCGACCTAGACATATTGGAATAACTAATGATTATTTTACATACTGTCAAAGTATATTTACTTTCATAAACCTACAGGATAAAAATAAAGAACATAAAATTAAAGAAATATTCCATAAATATTTTAGAAATCATACAGTAGAAGAAAAAGATATAAAGTTTTTCATTGATATTATTTATAAATATACTCTAGAAAAATTAACTATGGATGAAAAAGGTGAAGATAAATTAGTAGAAGAACATATAGAAATATTATATAACATTATAGAAAATATGGAACATAGAGATGACACTACTACCTCAGTATCTACTGAAGACTACCTGAGTGATGGTTAAAATGGAAGCCATAAATAATAAAATAGAAATAATAAATAATAATATTTTAGAATCAAATAAAGTAACATTAGAACAGATAAAAGAAATAAGAAAAAGGATAGAAAATATAGAAACAGAAATTAAAAATATAAAATTAAGAATATTACAAGAAAATAATAAAAAAGAAAAAGAACCTATAAATAAAACTGGCTATGTTAATATACCAGGATTAGGATGGATGCCAATTAAAGTACCATTAACTACTGAAAAAATAAAAGAAGAATTATGAAAAGAGGAGAATATGTAAAAATTACATATATGGAAAATAACAAAATAAAAGAAATGTCAAATTTGAATAGAATATTCATTAAGCTAAATGATAATTATAGACTTATGCAAAAACAAGATAATATTATAGAATCACCTTTAGAACAAATAGTAAGATTAACCAGAGAAAATAATGAAGAAAATAATAACGAATCATATAATAATAATAGTGATAGTAGTACAACCAGTTATGAAATCACTAAAAGAAAAAATATGAGAAAGAAAAAGGTGACCATGGAAGATATTTTTGAAAAATTAGATAAAATGGATAAAAGAATACAAAAATTAGAAAAACATGTATTTAAAAAGAAAAAACAAACAATAAACTCTGACCCTGAAATATCTAGAAATAGATTAGATTCAGATACAACAACAAATATAAGTTCAGAAGAAGAAAAAACTGATAAGAAATTAGTAGAAGTAATAAATAAAATGGAAAATGATTCGGATATTAATATAGACGAAGATAGCACTTCGGATACATATACTGACTTGATAAAGAAAACAAATAAATTATATATAGAAACTAATAATTTAAAAGATACAATTAAAGATGAAGATATAATAACAAATCATATCAATATGACTAAAGCAGATGGCCTAGAAAATAGAAAAGGATTTTATACAAATGTCGCAACAGGAAGAGATAAAGACTATAAAAAAAGAAGTTATTATGAAAAAACAGATTATTCAAAACAACATAGGAACGATAAAATATGGGGATCAAGATTAATAAGAGGAATAGCAGAAATGGTAAAAACAACTACAGGAGAAAATACTAACTCTTTTTTAGACTTAGACTGCTCTGAAGATATAACAAAAGAAATACAAAAATGGTCAGCAAAAAAAGAGAAAACGATTTTAGAAACAAAATTACCAATAGAAAAAGTAGGACAATATATTGTAACCACCTTAGTAGGAAATGTTAGAGAATGGTATGAAAATTTAGGAGAGGAAATGATAAAAGCATTACATGCAGCTACAGATGCTAATGCACAGCCTACAACAGATGTGAGTAAAATACTTCAAAAATTTGTAATATCAATTACAGCCGAATTTAGCACGCCAGGAGCAGAAAATTCAATGATTTGTAAAAATATAGAAAAAGCAAGAAATAATCTATTAAACTTAGTTATTTGTGATTTATGCTACTATGAAGAATATGTATGTGAATTTAGTAATTATTTTCATAAAGGAAGATTTAATAATAATGAGAAACCTATGATCTTAGACTTATTCCTACATAAACTACCATATCCAACTAATTTACTAGCATTTAAAGATTATAAAATAGAAGCTAAATCAATAGACACCTTAGGAACTAGGATAGAATATGTAAGAAATTGGATAAATGATAGATGTACTCAAGCAACAAATCTTAGAAATTTATTACAATCAGATATACAATTATGTTGTGCAAAAGATAAACCAAGTAAATACGGATGTAGTAAAAAATACCCTAAACAAATAAGAAAACACTACAAGAAAAGAAATAAAAAATACATTAGAAGAAATTACAATTTAAGGAATTTTACAAATAATAACAAAAAACGAAGATATATAAATAAAAGAAAATATAGAAATTATTTCAAAAGGAATCCTAAAAAATGTAAATGTTATAATTGTGGAAAAATAGGACACATATCCACAGAATGCAAAGAACCTAGACAAAAACAAATAAAAGAAATTCAGTTAGATAATGATGAATTTATAGACATAGATATAGTTAAGCAAGAAATAGATACGGATAACTTTTCTAGTGAAGATGAAATAATTGAATCAGATATAACAAGTGAAGAAGAAAATGAATCAGACTAAAATAGGAGAAACAAGCGACAAAGATATAATAATAAATTATACACAAGACATAGATTATGAGAAACAACAGATAATATTTGATGAAAAAATTTATGAGAAAATTAGGAAAGAAGAATTAGACCTTACACCAGACTTAGTTTTTAAAAATCAATTTTGGAATGAAACCTTAAAAATTAAAAAACAAAATTATTATATAATCACTAAAAAGGAATTTGTATTAGACATAAAACATTTAAATGGAAAAACAATGATATCTTTAGTATCTAAACAGCTAATTGAAGAAGAAACTAAAAGTATTAAAAATAAACATAATCTAAGATATTGCTATTTTGGAGGAATACAAATTATGTTATATGCACATTTTAAAGAAGGTATAGATACACCAATAGAAATATATTTAGCAGATGATAGAATAACTCATCCTATAGAACAATCCATATTAACACAATTAACCGGAAATCTAATATACCAAAAAGCTAAATTTTTATTTAAACCTGATTTTAATATAAGCATGACGGAACAAAATATAGACAAAGCATTAACGATTTATTGGAAAATTAATGGAATAGAAATGCTACCAGGAAGTAAAGTACTAACTATCAAAGCAAAACAATTATACGTACTAAGTAATAAACCAGGAATAAATAAAAATAAAAGAAAAGGATTAACACATATAAGTAAAATCTTTGAACCTATCCTAAAAGAAATCCCTAGGAAAGAACAATTATATATACTACCTAACCAAAACCAAGACTTAGAATTAGTAACTTATAATTTAGAGCAACGAAGAAATCTTCTTAATAGAAGTATGAGTAGAAGGAATCTAAACATAATACCTAGAAATAGGAAAAATATATCGGACCAATATTACGAAAACCAATATTACATAAAAGGAAGAATAATAAGAAATGGAATAAGAATATTAGTACCAATCTTAATTGCTACTAATGCAGGAGAAAATTATATAGCTAAACAACTAATAAATGAGATTGACAAAATAGAAGAAAGTAATCATACATATACTAATTTCATTACACAACAAGAAGTAACAAGTATGGGAAAAATAAATAGCCCAATAGAAATAGAAGGATTATTATTCAACATAAATCTAGAAATAATGGATAATGAACCAGAAATTATATTAGGAATTAAATGGTTAAATATGGTAGAACCATGGAATCTAACAGAATCAGAATTAGAAATAACAGTTAATACAATAACAATTAATATAAAAAGAGAAACAATTAATGTTATAAATATAATAAAAGAAAGTATATGAGTCATGAAGAAATACATATCTTAATTAAAGTAAAATGTGAAGGATATAATAGTAGATATTATACAGCATATATAGATACAGGAGCTGGAACTAATATATGTAGAAGAAAAGTATTACCAGAAGAATATTGGAAGGAATTAAAAAATCCAATTATAATTGCTGGATTTAACCAAGAAGGAAATCTAGTCCGACACAAAGCTACAAATATAACAATACAAATATGGGATAAAGAACTAGTACTAAATGAATTATACCCATGTGAGGAAATATTTCATGATATAATATTAGGTTATAAAAAATTCTTAAAAAATTATGAACCCTTTACAATCACAAGAAATTATTTATTATTAACTACCCCTTGCAAGCAAAAAATAATAGCTAAAAGAACCTTGGAAAAACAAAGTGAACTAATACCTTGGATTAAAGGAGATAGTAAAATTAAACAATCACTACCTTGTAAAAGTAAAAATAATAAATTACAAATAAGTGAGATTAGTATTGAAGAAGAATTAAGTAACGAATTTAAAGAAGTATTTAGTGAAGACCCATTAAAATTTTGGCAAAAACACAAAACCCAAATACCAATTAGATTACTAAAAGAGGATGATTTAGTCTATAAAAAACCTATGAAATATACTGAAGAAGATATGGTTCAATTTAAGTTACATATAACAGAATTATTAAAAGGAAATTTTATTAGATCTAGTGAATCTAAACATAGTAGTCCCGCATTCATAGTAATGAAACACAGTGAACAAAAAAGAGGAAAATCTAGAATGGTAATAGACTATAAAGACTTAAATAAAAAGACAGAAACATTAAATTATCCAATACCAAATAAAGCAGTAATATTAAATAAAGTAAAAGGTTATGAATGGTTCAGTAAATTTGATTGTAAATCAGGATTCTATCATATTAAAATAATAGAAGAATATAGACATTTAACAGCCTTCTCAATACCCAATGGATTTTATGAATGGAATGTATTACCCTTTGGATTTAAAAATTCCCCAGGATATTTTCAAAAATTTATGGATACACATCTTGGAAATATAGATGGAATTATTGTATATATAGATGACATATTATTATTCACTAAAACGAAGGAAGATCATATAAATTTATTAAAAAGATTTAAGAAAATAATAAAAGATGCAGGAATAGCTCTAAGTGAAAAGAAAGCAGAAATATTAAGGAATAAAATAGAATTCTTAGGAATAAAGATAGATAGAAATGGCGTAGAGATGCAAGAACATATATTAAAAAAGATAGCAGAACACATGGAAGAATTAAAAGAAAAGAAACAATTACAAAGTTTTTTAGGCTTAGTAAATCAAATTAGAAATTATGTACCTCATTTAAGCGAAAAATTAGTACCACTACAAAAGAAATTAAAAACAAAAACAACAGTATTTGAATGGACTATAGAGGATAAAGAAAACCTGAAGAAAGTAAAGGAATATTGTAAGAAATTACCCAAATTACAAATCCCAGAAATAAATGAAAAAATAAAATGGATAATATATACAGATGCATCGGATTATGCTTTTGGAAGTATGTTAACATATGTAAATATGGAAAATAACACACAACATATTACATCATTCAACTCAGGAACTTTCAAAGAAAATGAGACAAAATGGGAAATAAATAGAAAGGAATTATTGAGCGTATTAAAAGCATTATTATACTATGAAATATATATAGCACATACACATTTTATATTAAGAACAGATAACACCCAAGTTAAATTTTGGTTAACAAAGGATTTAAAAAATCAATCAATTACTACCAGAAATATTAGAAATATAGTATGTCAAATATCTTTATTTAATTTTGATATTGAACTAATCAGTACTAAAGACAATTTTATTGCAGATTTTTTATCTAGACATATGATACAGGAATAAGCTATGAGCTTATAAAGAAGCATTTTATTATGATTGACAGGTACAACCTGAACAAGGGGAAATAGTACAAAAGCTATTACAAGACATACTACAAAAATTACAAGGTATGGAAAAAAATATTGAAAAGCTGGAAAGCAGAATTATTCAAATGGAAGATAGTAAAAAAGAAGAAATAGACCTGCAAGAATTTAAAGAAATAACGATTAGCCAAGAAAAATATGACAAAAAAGATAAAGGAAAAGGGATAGAAATTACTACCCACCAGGCCAAAAAACTTAAACCTTTCAATATCCAACTTAGACCAGAACAACCTATTCCAAAAAGAACAGACTTTATTTACCAACTACCAAAACCTCAAACAAATACCTACAGTGAAATAACCAAAAAACCTACACAAAACCAATTTGTACAACGGATACACAACTACCTCAACCAGTTTATACAAGTTGCCAATTACCTAAATAAAAATATACAATCACCAGACTTCAACCCAGAAGAATTAATTGGATGGCAAACTAAACCTCTAAAAGGATATAATAAATTAATTGCCCTAAATAAGTCAGATCCAAAACTAGTACAAACTATGTATAACTATGGACTATTACATGCAGTGTATACACAAAATGGAGATAACCTACAATACATACCCGAATTATACCAAGTAGTAAAAAAATACTTGGGAATTACTAAGGCAGACTTAATATTTATTAGGATCTATTCGGCACCCTGCGAAGTTACACCACAAGAAATATATCATTCTATTACAGCAGTAAAGCTAGGACTAACAAGAACAATTATGTGTGAAGAACCTATGGAACAACCTGATTTAACCATTCAAGAAATAGTAGAATTTCTACAAAATAAAAGAGCCATTATGACCAAAGTCATTATTCAAGAGCTGATAAGCAGCTATGAAGAAGGAGGAAAGTGGATCTACAACAGCAAAAATAGCACAATTATCTACTCAAATGCCAAGACAACAAAAGACATAGAAGAACTACCAAGATGGATCACTACCCTGGCAAATTGGGAAGCTACACCAACAACTAATGCACTAAGAACTTATCCAAAGCAGCTGACAGAAAAAACAAAATATCTACTATGTCAACAATTAAAGGATTTATTCAACCTACACCATTGCAAATATTGCAATCAAAAAGAAGACATTCCCAAAGTTTATCTTCCACCAACTATGGCAAAAGAAAAAGGAAAAGAAAAAGAAGAAGAGGAAGAGGACAAGCAAATTGAAGACAAAAGAAGTGAAGACTAAAACTTTCGTATAAAGTCTTGCAAACAAGTTTCAAGACAATTGAAGTAAAGTCTTGCAAACAAGTTTCAAGACAAATGTAGTATTTAGGCTAACATTTTCCAATGTTTTTGTTTTTTAGTTTTGTTTTTTAGTTTTGATTAATGATTTTGTTTTATAGTCTTGATTAAGAGTTTTGTTTTTTAGTATTGATTAAAAGTTTTGTTTTTTAGTCATGTATTATTTCAAGAAGTGTAGTATTTTTAGGATAGATTTTAGTCTTATTAAGAGGAGTTTTTTATTGTTTTTTTTTTTTTTTTTTTGTCTTGATAGTGGAGTATTCATTCCTTGCCTATATATGTAAGACTTTGTAATTTAGAGAGGGAATTATCAGCTCTTCTTACTCTTATACAATAAAAGTCTCTCTTTGAAAAACACTCTCTCTCACATACTCTTACTCTTGCAAAAATCTAGCATCAACTAAAGAAATAATGGAGCAAAATAAGGTACGTAATACTATGACTAGCTAAATTTTCTTTGGCAAGATTTTAGGAAAGTAGTAATAATACTAACATGATAATGATCCTGTGAACACCGGGAGTTCGGCGTAACACCTGTTTAAAGGTTTAATAACAGCAAGTATTTAAAGCTAAAGTGGATTTAGCCGTGCACTTTATCCGCTCCAGGCAGGAGGCCGTTATGCGGTGTTGTGGTGCTTAAATTGGCTTGGGATCCTTACCTGCTTTACTTACCGCTACTGATATTGTACCTTTAGCCCTTCGTTATTCCGTTCCCTTCCCTTTTGGTATCAGAGCCTCAGTATCATATTGGTATTATCATTATCGTCCTAAAAACTTGCCTTATTAAAAAATTTGGACTTGTCAAAAATTTGAATTAATTTTGCCTTATTAATTATTTTGACATGGATTTAAATGCTTGTTTGTATGCTTACAATAAAATACTTGTTTATACTGGAGACATAGAATTTGCTAATGTTACAAGAAAATTAATGGAAACATATCCTATTACTTTCCAGATTGGATTAGCAACTACTCCTTATTTGCATCAATTAGAGAATAACTTTGGAAAATTTTTAACACACTTAAAGTTAGGAATAGAATATTTAGGTATACATCAAATAGTTAGAAAATATTTAGGAACCCGACCTAGACATATTGGAATAACTAATGATTATTTTACATACTGTCAAAGTATATTTACTTTCATAAACCTACAGGATAAAAATAAAGAACATAAAATTAAAGAAATATTCCATAAATATTTTAGAAATCATACAGTAGAAGAAAAAGATATAAAGTTTTTCATTGATATTATTTATAAATATACTCTAGAAAAATTAACTATGGATGAAAAAGGTGAAGATAAATTAGTAGAAGAACATATAGAAATATTATATAACATTATAGAAAATATGGAACATAGAGATGACACTACTACCTCAGTATCTACTGAAGACTACCTGAGTGATGGTTAAAATGGAAGCCATAAATAATAAAATAGAAATAATAAATAATAATATTTTAGAATCAAATAAAGTAACATTAGAACAGATAAAAGAAATAAGAAAAAGGATAGAAAATATAGAAACAGAAATTAAAAATATAAAATTAAGAATATTACAAGAAAATAATAAAAAAGAAAAAGAACCTATAAATAAAACTGGCTATGTTAATATACCAGGATTAGGATGGATGCCAATTAAAGTACCATTAACTACTGAAAAAATAAAAGAAGAATTATGAAAAGAGGAGAATATGTAAAAATTACATATATGGAAAATAACAAAATAAAAGAAATGTCAAATTTGAATAGAATATTCATTAAGCTAAATGATAATTATAGACTTATGCAAAAACAAGATAATATTATAGAATCACCTTTAGAACAAATAGTAAGATTAACCAGAGAAAATAATGAAGAAAATAATAACGAATCATATAATAATAATAGTGATAGTAGTACAACCAGTTATGAAATCACTAAAAGAAAAAATATGAGAAAGAAAAAGGTGACCATGGAAGATATTTTTGAAAAATTAGATAAAATGGATAAAAGAATACAAAAATTAGAAAAACATGTATTTAAAAAGAAAAAACAAACAATAAACTCTGACCCTGAAATATCTAGAAATAGATTAGATTCAGATACAACAACAAATATAAGTTCAGAAGAAGAAAAAACTGATAAGAAATTAGTAGAAGTAATAAATAAAATGGAAAATGATTCGGATATTAATATAGACGAAGATAGCACTTCGGATACATATACTGACTTGATAAAGAAAACAAATAAATTATATATAGAAACTAATAATTTAAAAGATACAATTAAAGATGAAGATATAATAACAAATCATATCAATATGACTAAAGCAGATGGCCTAGAAAATAGAAAAGGATTTTATACAAATGTCGCAACAGGAAGAGATAAAGACTATAAAAAAAGAAGTTATTATGAAAAAACAGATTATTCAAAACAACATAGGAACGATAAAATATGGGGATCAAGATTAATAAGAGGAATAGCAGAAATGGTAAAAACAACTACAGGAGAAAATACTAACTCTTTTTTAGACTTAGACTGCTCTGAAGATATAACAAAAGAAATACAAAAATGGTCAGCAAAAACAGAGAAAACGATTTTAGAAACAAAATTACGAATAGAAAAAGTAGGACAATATATTGTAACCACCTTAGTAGGAAATGTTAGAGAATGGTATGAAAATTTAGGAGAGGAAATGATAAAAGCATTACATGCAGCTACAGATGCTAATGCACAGCCTACAACAGATGTGAGTAAAATACTTCAAAAATTTGTAATATCAATTACAGCCGAATTTAGCACGCCAGGAGCAGAAAATTCAATGATTTGTAAAAATATAGAAAAAGCAAGAAATAATCTATTAAACTTAGTTATTTGTGATTTATGCTACTATGAAGAATATGTATGTGAATTTAGTAATTATTTTCATAAAGGAAGATTTAATAATAATGAGAAACCTATGATCTTAGACTTATTCCTACATAAACTACCATATCCAACTAATTTACTAGCATTTAAAGATTATAAAATAGAAGCTAAATCAATAGACACCTTAGGAACTAGGATAGAATATGTAAGAAATTGGATAAATGATAGATGTACTCAAGCAACAAATCTTAGAAATTTATTACAATCAGATATACAATTATGTTGTGCAAAAGATAAACCAAGTAAATACGGATGTAGTAAAAAATACCCTAAACAAATAAGAAAACACTACAAGAAAAGAAATAAAAAATACATTAGAAGAAATTACAATTTAAGGAATTTTACAAATAATAACAAAAAATGAAGATATATAAATAAAAGAAAATATAAGGAATCCTAAAAAATGTAAATGTTATAATTGTGGAAAAATAGGACACATATCCACAGAATGCAAAGAACCTAGACAAAAACAAATAAAAGAAATTCAGTTAGATAATGATGAATTTATAGACATAGATATAGTTAAGCAAGAAATAGATACGGATAACTTTTCTAGTGAAGATGAAATAATTGAATCAGATATAACAAGTGAAGAAGAAAATGAATCAGACTAAAATAGGAGAAACAAGCGACAAAGATATAATAATAAATTATACACAAGACATAGATTATGAGAAACAACAGATAATATTTGATGAAAAAATTTATGAGAAAATTAGGAAAGAAGAATTAGACCTTACACCAGACTTAGTTTTTAAAAATCAATTTTGGAATGAAACCTTAAAAATTAAAAAACAAAATTATTATATAATCACTAAAAAGGAATTTGTATTAGACATAAAACATTTAAATGGAAAAACAATGATACCTTTAGTATCTAAACAGCTAATTGAAGAAGAAACTAAAAGTATTAAAAATAAACATAATCTAAGATATTGCTATTTTGGAGGAATACAAATTATGTTATATGCACATTTTAAAGAAGGTATAGATACACCAATAGAAATATATTTAGCAGATGATAGAATAACTCATCCTATAGAACAATCCATATTAACACAATTAACCGGAAATCTAATATACCAAAAAGCTAAATTTTTATTTAAACCTGATTTTAATATAAGCATGACGGAACAAAATATAGACAAAGCATTAACGATTTATTGGAAAATTAATGGAATAGAAATGCTACCAGGAAGTAAAGTACTAACTATCAAAGCAAAACAATTATACGTACTAAGTAATAAACCAGGAATAAATAAAAATAAAAGAAAAGGATTAACACATATAAGTAAAATCTTTGAACCTATCCTAAAAGAAATCCCTAGGAAAGAACAATTATATATACTACCTAACCAAAACCAAGACTTAGAATTAGTAACTTATAATTTAGAGCAACGAAGAAATCTTCTTAATAGAAGTATGAGTAGAAGGAATCTAAACATAATACCTAGAAATAGGAAAAATATATCGGACCAATATTACGAAAACCAATATTACATAAAAGGAAGAATAATAAGAAATGGAATAAGAATATTAGTACCAATCTTAATTGCTACTAATGCAGGAGAAAATTATATAGCTAAACAACTAATAAATGAGATTGACAAAATAGAAGAAAGTAATCATACATATACTAATTTCATTACACAACAAGAAGTAACAAGTATGGGAAAAATAAATAGCCCAATAGAAATAGAAGGATTATTATTCAACATAAATCTAGAAATAATGGATAATGAACCAGAAATTATATTAGGAATTAAATGGTTAAATATGGTAGAACCATGGAATCTAACAGAATCAGAATTAGAAATAACAGTTAATACAATAACAATTAATATAAAAAGAGAAACAATTAATGTTATAAATATAATAAAAGAAAGTATATGAGTCATGAAGAAATACATATCTTAATTAAAGTAAAATGTGAAGGATATAATAGTAGATATTATACAGCATATATAGATACAGGAGCTGGAACTAATATATGTAGAAGAAAAGTATTACCAGAAGAATATTGGAAGGAATTAAAAAATCCAATTATAATTGCTGGATTTAACCAAGAAGGAAATCTAGTCCGACACAAAGCTACAAATATAACAATACAAATATGGGATAAAGAACTAGTACTAAATGAATTATACCCATGTGAGGAAATATTTCATGATATAATATTAGGTTATAAAAAATTCTTAAAAAATTATGAACCCTTTACAATCACAAGAAATTATTTATTATTAACTACCCCTTGCAAGCAAAAAATAATAGCTAAAAGAACCTTGGAAAAACAAAGTGAACTAATACCTTGGATTAAAGGAGATAGTAAAATTAAACAATCACTACCTTGTAAAAGTAAAAATAATAAATTACAAATAAGTGAGATTAGTATTGAAGAAGAATTAAGTAACGAATTTAAAGAAGTATTTAGTGAAGACCCATTAAAATTTTGGCAAAAACACAAAACCCAAATACCAATTAGATTACTAAAAGAGGATGATTTAGTCTATAAAAAACCTATGAAATATACTGAAGAAGATATGGTTCAATTTAAGTTACATATAACAGAATTATTAAAAGGAAATTTTATTAGATCTAGTGAATCTAAACATAGTAGTCCCGCATTCATAGTAATGAAACACAGTGAACAAAAAAGAGGAAAATCTAGAATGGTAATAGACTATAAAGACTTAAATAAAAAGACAGAAACATTAAATTATCCAATACCAAATAAAGCAGTAATATTAAATAAAGTAAAAGGTTATGAATGGTTCAGTAAATTTGATTGTAAATCAGGATTCTATCATATTAAAATAATAGAAGAATATAGACATTTAACAGCCTTCTCAATACCCAATGGATTTTATGAATGGAATGTATTACCCTTTGGATTTAAAAATTCCCCAGGATATTTTCAAAAATTTATGGATACACATCTTGGAAATATAGATGGAATTATTGTATATATAGATGACATATTATTATTCACTAAAACGAAGGAAGATCATATAAATTTATTAAAAAGATTTAAGAAAATAATAAAAGATGCAGGAATAGCTCTAAGTGAAAAGAAAGCAGAAATATTAAGGAATAAAATAGAATTCTTAGGAATAAAGATAGATAGAAATGGCGTAGAGATGCAAGAACATATATTAAAAAAGATAGCAGAACACATGGAAGAATTAAAAGAAAAGAAACAATTACAAAGTTTTTTAGGCTTAGTAAATCAAATTAGAAATTATGTACCTCATTTAAGCGAAAAATTAGTACCACTACAAAAGAAATTAAAAACAAAAACAACAGTATTTGAATGGACTATAGAGGATAAAGAAAACCTGAAGAAAGTAAAGGAATATTGTAAGAAATTACCCAAATTACAAATCCCAGAAATAAATGAAAAAATAAAATGGATAATATATACAGATGCATCGGATTATGCTTTTGGAAGTATGTTAACATATGTAAATATGGAAAATAACACACAACATATTACATCATTCAACTCAGGAACTTTCAAAGAAAATGAGACAAAATGGGAAATAAATAGAAAGGAATTATTGAGCGTATTAAAAGCATTATTATACTATGAAATATATATAGCACATACACATTTTATATTAAGAACAGATAACACCCAAGTTAAATTTTGGTTAACAAAGGATTTAAAAAATCAATCAATTACTACCAGAAATATTAGAAATATAGTATGTCAAATATCTTTATTTAATTTTGATATTGAACTAATCAGTACTAAAGACAATTTTATTGCAGATTTTTTATCTAGACATATGATACAGGAATAAGCTATGAGCTTATAAAGAAGCATTTTATTATGATTGACAGGTACAACCTGAACAAGGGGAAATAGTACAAAAGCTATTACAAGACATACTACAAAAATTACAAGGTATGGAAAAAAATATTGAAAAGCTGGAAAGCAGAATTATTCAAATGGAAGATAGTAAAAAAGAAGAAATAGACCTGCAAGAATTTAAAGAAATAACGATTAGCCAAGAAAAATATGACAAAAAAGATAAAGGAAAAGGGATAGAAATTACTACCCACCAGGCCAAAAAACTTAAACCTTTCAATATCCAACTTAGACCAGAACAACCTATTCCAAAAAGAACAGACTTTATTTACCAACTACCAAAACCTCAAACAAATACCTACAGTGAAATAACCAAAAAACCTACACAAAACCAATTTGTACAACGGATACACAACTACCTCAACCAGTTTATACAAGTTGCCAATTACCTAAATAAAAATATACAATCACCAGACTTCAACCCAGAAGAATTAATTGGATGGCAAACTAAACCTCTAAAAGGATATAATAAATTAATTGCCCTAAATAAGTCAGATCCAAAACTAGTACAAACTATGTATAACTATGGACTATTACATGCAGTGTATACACAAAATGGAGATAACCTACAATACATACCCGAATTATACCAAGTAGTAAAAAAATACTTGGGAATTACTAAGGCAGACTTAATATTTATTAGGATCTATTCGGCACCCTGCGAAGTTACACCACAAGAAATATATCATTCTATTACAGCAGTAAAGCTAGGACTAACAAGAACAATTATGTGTGAAGAACCTATGGAACAACCTGATTTAACCATTCAAGAAATAGTAGAATTTCTACAAAATAAAAGAGCCATTATGACCAAAGTCATTATTCAAGAGCTGATAAGCAGCTATGAAGAAGGAGGAAAGTGGATCTACAACAGCAAAAATAGCACAATTATCTACTCAAATGCCAAGACAACAAAAGACATAGAAGAACTACCAAGATGGATCACTACCCTGGCAAATTGGGAAGCTACACCAACAACTAATGCACTAAGAACTTATCCAAAGCAGCTGACAGAAAAAACAAAATATCTACTATGTCAACAATTAAAGGATTTATTCAACCTACACCATTGCAAATATTGCAATCAAAAAGAAGACATTCCCAAAGTTTATCTTCCACCAACTATGGCAAAAGAAAAAGGAAAAGAAAAAGAAGAAGAGGAAGAGGACAAGCAAATTGAAGACAAAAGAAGTGAAGACTAAAACTTTCGTATAAAGTCTTGCAAACAAGTTTCAAGACAATTGAAGTAAAGTCTTGCAAACAAGTTTCAAGACAAATGTAGTATTTAGGCTAACATTTTCCAATGTTTTTGTTTTTTAGTTTTGTTTTTTAGTTTTGATTAATGATTTTGTTTTATAGTCTTGATTAAGAGTTTTGTTTTTTAGTATTGATTAAAAGTTTTGTTTTTTAGTCATGTATTATTTCAAGAAGTGTAGTATTTTTAGGATAGATTTTAGTCTTATTAAGAGGAGTTTTTTATTGTTTTTTTTTTTTTTTTTTTGTCTTGATAGTGGAGTATTCATTCCTTGCCTATATATGTAAGACTTTGTAATTTAGAGAGGGAATTATCAGCTCTTCTTACTCTTATACAATAAAAGTCTCTCTTTGAAAAACACTCTCTCTCACATACTCTTACTCTTGCAAAAATCTAGCATCAACTAAAGAAATAATGGAGCAAAATAAGGTACGTAATACTATGACTAGCTAAATTTTCTTTGGCAAGATTTTAGGAAAGTAGTAATAATACTAACATGATAATGATCCTGTGAACACCGGGAGTTCGGCGTAACACCTGTTTAAAGGTTTAATAACAGCAAGTATTTAAAGCTAAAGTGGATTTAGCCGTGCACTTTATCCGCTCCAGGCAGGAGGCCGTTATGCGGTGTTGTGGTGCTTAAATTGGCTTGGGATCCTTACCTGCTTTACTTACCGCTACTGATATTGTACCTTTAGCCCTTCGTTATTCCGTTCCCTTCCCTTTTGGTATCAGAGCCTCAGTATCATATTGGTATTATCATTATCGTCCTAAAAACTTGCCTTATTAAAAAATTTGGACTTGTCAAAAATTTGAATTAATTTTGCCTTATTAATTATTTTGACATGGATTTAAATGCTTGTTTGTATGCTTACAATAAAATACTTGTTTATACTGGAGACATAGAATTTGCTAATGTTACAAGAAAATTAATGGAAACATATCCTATTACTTTCCAGATTGGATTAGCAACTACTCCTTATTTGCATCAATTAGAGAATAACTTTGGAAAATTTTTAACACACTTAAAGTTAGGAATAGAATATTTAGGTATACATCAAATAGTTAGAAAATATTTAGGAACCCGACCTAGACATATTGGAATAACTAATGATTATTTTACATACTGTCAAAGTATATTTACTTTCATAAACCTACAGGATAAAAATAAAGAACATAAAATTAAAGAAATATTCCATAAATATTTTAGAAATCATACAGTAGAAGAAAAAGATATAAAGTTTTTCATTGATATTATTTATAAATATACTCTAGAAAAATTAACTATGGATGAAAAAGGTGAAGATAAATTAGTAGAAGAACATATAGAAATATTATATAACATTATAGAAAATATGGAACATAGAGATGACACTACTACCTCAGTATCTACTGAAGACTACCTGAGTGATGGTTAAAATGGAAGCCATAAATAATAAAATAGAAATAATAAATAATAATATTTTAGAATCAAATAAAGTAACATTAGAACAGATAAAAGAAATAAGAAAAAGGATAGAAAATATAGAAACAGAAATTAAAAATATAAAATTAAGAATATTACAAGAAAATAATAAAAAAGAAAAAGAACCTATAAATAAAACTGGCTATGTTAATATACCAGGATTAGGATGGATGCAGTGTATACACAAAATGGAGATAACCTACAATACATACCCGAATTATACCAAGTAGTAAAAAAATACTTGGGAATTACTAAGGCAGACTTAATATTTATTAGGATCTATTCGGCACCCTGCGAAGTTACACCACAAGAAATATATCATTCTATTACAGCAGTAAAGCTAGGACTAACAAGAACAATTATGTGTGAAGAACCTATGGAACAACCTGATTTAACCATTCAAGAAATAGTAGAATTTCTACAAAATAAAAGAGCCATTATGACCAAAGTCATTATTCAAGAGCTGATAAGCAGCTATGAAGAAGGAGGAAAGTGGATCTACAACAGCAAAAATAGCACAATTATCTACTCAAATGCCAAGACAACAAAAGACATAGAAGAACTACCAAGATGGATCACTACCCTGGCAAATTGGGAAGCTACACCAACAACTAATGCACTAAGAACTTATCCAAAGCAGCTGACAGAAAAAACAAAATATCTACTATGTCAACAATTAAAGGATTTATTCAACCTACACCATTGCAAATATTGCAATCAAAAAGAAGACATTCCCAAAGTTTATCTTCCACCAACTATGGCAAAAGAAAAAGGAAAAGAAAAAGAAGAAGAGGAAGAGGACAAGCAAATTGAAGACAAAAGAAGTGAAGACTAAAACTTTCGTATAAAGTCTTGCAAACAAGTTTCAAGACAATTGAAGTAAAGTCTTGCAAACAAGTTTCAAGACAAATGTAGTATTTAGGCTAACATTTTCCAATGTTTTTGTTTTTTAGTTTTGTTTTTTAGTTTTGATTAATGATTTTGTTTTATAGTCTTGATTAAGAGTTTTGTTTTTTAGTATTGATTAAAAGTTTTGTTTTTTAGTCATGTATTATTTCAAGAAGTGTAGTATTTTTAGGATAGATTTTAGTCTTATTAAGAGGAGTTTTTTATTGTTTTTTTTTTTTTTTTTTTGTCTTGATAGTGGAGTATTCATTCCTTGCCTATATATGTAAGACTTTGTAATTTAGAGAGGGAATTATCAGCTCTTCTTACTCTTATACAATAAAAGTCTCTCTTTGAAAAACACTCTCTCTCACATACTCTTACTCTTGCAAAAATCTAGCATCAACTAAAGAAATAATGGAGCAAAATAAGGTACGTAATACTATGACTAGCTAAATTTTCTTTGGCAAGATTTTAGGAAAGTAGTAATAATACTAACATGATAATGATCCTGTGAACACCGGGAGTTCGGCGTAACACCTGTTTAAAGGTTTAATAACAGCAAGTATTTAAAGCTAAAGTGGATTTAGCCGTGCACTTTATCCGCTCCAGGCAGGAGGCCGTTATGCGGTGTTGTGGTGCTTAAATTGGCTTGGGATCCTTACCTGCTTTACTTACCGCTACTGATATTGGAGAAATTCGAAAGGAACGTGGCAAAGGTTCGGGCACAACGGGCCAAGAAGACACAGGAAAGAGCCCAGTTTGTGCAACAACCGAAAAGGAAATAGAGGGGACCATTTCTAGTATGAGGAGAAATATGAATGCCTCCGAAGATAAAGCAGCCTGACAAGATAAAGAATTTCAGGCGAAGAGGGACCAATGCTATAGGCTAGTCGCAGACATGGAAAAAGAAATAAAACTGCTACGAGACCATCACTTCCGTGACTCCCATATGATAGAAGCCCGTAACCAACAGATAAGCCGGCTACTCCAAGAAAAGGGCCAGATCAGGGAAAGAATTAGAGGCATCGCAGATTATATCGTCGTGAAATGTCAGGCTAGTGAACTAATGGTTCATGCTACTTTCTTTGCGACGGTAATGGTATTTGTTTGTCAGGTGATGAATGATTTGGAGTAGTTACAAAGGGGTCTTGCATGAAGGCCCGCAGCGATGCTGAATGATGCCCCGCGGGCCCTAGGATTTGAAGCTTTCATGTACTCCTGACCTAGTTCTAGTATCGAGTCTCTATTTTGTAATTTCGAGTCTGTTTTTGTAATTTTCCATTAAAAGAAAAGCAAATAGTTTAGCATCTTTTTAATCAGAGTTTTATTAATGAAAATTTGAAAACCCTAAAATTGTCTCCTTACTTTTGCATTTATTTTTATGAACTACACTCGGCCTGATTTATGCGGGGGCATGATACATAGGCAATTTTCATAGGATTCGACCATAATCTTATAAACGAAAAAGGAAGCAAACAAAAAGAGAAAAAGGGAAGAAAGAAAGAAAGAGAGAGAAAACACTAAAAGGAAAGCAAAAGAGGGAAGAGAATAAAAGAAGAACCAGAGAGGAAGAAAAACAAAAAGAGGGAAAAGCAAGAAAAATGAAGACTGGAAAGCAAAAGAAAGAAAATTGGAATAAAAAAGCTAGGACTGTTAGAAACTACGCTTTACGCTAGAGGGGGGTGAATAGCGTATTAATAGAATTTAGCGTTTTCTTGCGGAATTTAAACTTTGCAGGAAGTAAAATAAATGCAGAAAAATAAACTTACACAAAGATGTATACTGGTTGGCCACCAACGTGGTTAGTCCAGTCCCCGAGAGACTCTCTCGAGATTTTTCACTATCTTGTTAAGCTTAAGGGTGCTCAACAAACCGTTACACACTTGAGGACACAAGCCTCAAACAGTTGCTCGGAGATCGCAATCTCAAAGACTTCACCCAAGGAAACGCAAGTTCCTTGAAACAAGAGAATCGCAATTCTCTTACAAGTATATCAAATACTTGGACACTCACTTAACTAAAGTACTCCTTATTGAGTAGATATGAGTAAAAGAATATGTTCAAGATCACAACAACTTTAAGCAATAATATGGCTCTCAAAAGCTTTATGAAATGAGTAGAAAATGAAGAACAATTGAATGAAAGCTTATAGCAATGTAATGATCAGTTTGTGTATGTTGTTGTTGTTAAAACACTGAAATGAAGCTGTATTTATAGTTGAAAAAGTTGGTTCAACCATTGTCTAATTGCCAATTAAGAGTTGCTGCTTTTACTCACTGACAATCGATTGTCAAACCCCAACAATCGATTGTCTGCCAGTCAGATCAAAATTCAATCCAGATTTTACGCTTGATAATCGATTACTTACAATCCATAATCGATTACTGGCAACGTTCAAAAAATCCTTTCCAGATTTTACCACAAACAATCGATTGTCCAGACTCAACAATCGATTACTCAGCAACGTTCAAAAAATCTTTTCCGGATTTTAATCAAAACAATCGATTATACAAAATCAATAATCGATTACCCAATAACGTTCAAAAACTCTTTTCCGGATTTTAATCAAAACAATCGATTATACAGAATCAATAATCGATTACCTGACGGTATTTGAAAACTTTACGACAACGGTCAGCTTCACAATCGATTGCACAAAGTCAACAATCGATTACTTATCAGTTTTTGAAAAATATTTTAGACACTGCCTCTTGACAATCGATTGTTATATACTCACAATCGATTATTTAATAAATTTGAAAATCACTGGAAGTCACTGCCTCAACACAATCGATTGTCATTAGTTCTCAATCGATTATTTTGTGACTTTGAAAAATCTGAAGGACACTGTCTCTTCACAATCGATTGTCATTAGCTTCACAATCGATTATTCTGAGTTTTGAAAAACTTTAATGGACACTGCCTCATCACAATCGATTGTCATAAGGTTCACAATCGATTGTCATGCAGGTTTGAAAAAACCTGATGTTCACTGCCTTAACACAATCGATTGTCATTAGTTCACAATTGATTGTCATGCAGTCTTGACTTAAAACAATCGATTATCATTAGTACATAATCGATTATCTTAGTCCAGTTTTCAGAGGCATTTAAAAATCATTTTGACTAATGAAAATATGCATGATTTAAAATCATTTAGCATTAAATTAAATATGCATGATTTTGGAAAATAGTTTTATGAGAGAGGCCATACTATGAGTCAAGTTATAGGATCGAGATTACAATTTTAGAACAACTCAATAACAATTAAAAGCTATATCTTGAACTTCAATCTTATTCGCAACCATTGTGCGCTTGTACTTGAATTCCGTCATATATCAATTTTTGCTTCGTTTGGCATTCATCAAAACCTACAAAAGAGTACACGTTTAGTATATTGCATTGAGAACGTGTTTCTAACAATTTCCCCCTTTTTGATAATGGCAAACATTAAGCGGGATATGCAATTTAGGCAAAAGATATTGACAATTCAAGACAAGTAACAATTATGCAATTTTGTTCTTGTTCCCCCTCAATTTAATAGTTCCCCCTCAATTTTAGCTTATAAGCAATCAATGAATTAAGAGGTGGTGCATACCCGATATCCCGTTTTCTTCCCCCTTTTGCCATTAGCAAAAAAATAGTAAGGAAAGATGCAAAAAGATGAAATAAACAAGGTTTATTTATTGGAAAAAAAAAGAGGGTACATCAATGGGAACCAAAGAGAACAACAGCAAAAACCACACAAAACACAAAAAAAATTTATTCATTTCCGTCGTTATCCGCCTCGTTATCCGGCGCTGCTTCAAAAGGAACGAGAGCTGCATATGGATAATTTACATGATCAAAGTATCCATGGATCTCATGAGTGAGTTGAGCAAGCTGGTCCGATATGGTTTGGAGAGTAGGCTCTTGGGACGAACGAGCACGACGCGGTGGACGACTTGAAGAAGGAGCTGGAGCATGATCACCATCATGATGGAAAGAAGACTCCGAGATTTCCCAAATTTTGGTACTCCTTTTGAGAGGACCATTTTCCGTGACAAATCCGGATGCTTCAAGGAAGTTCATAATGAGGAGGGCATAAGGAAGAGGCATGTCATCATCAATGGCATGCAGAAGTTTGGTATCCTCCTGGGAGATGGTGGTGTGATTGTGCCGTCTAGGCTTGAGGACTCGGGTGATGAAGTAAAGAATCAACCGGTAGTTTGGATCCATTCCCGTTATGGTAGGACGACGGGTAGAGATAGATGGACCATAGGAGGTTATACCGGCTTGGTGGAGAAGGATGGTTTCATCAAAGAGAGCCCCGGCCTTATCAATATACCGGTAAAGGTCTTCACCTTCATTTGGAAGGCGGGCAATGGTGTGGAGATTCTCTTCAGAGAGAAGAATTTGAACCCCATTAATGGAGGTGACAAGTTCGCCATCTTCATCTTTATGGAGGTTTGAGTAAAAAGCTTGAACGAGAGTTGTGTTTATGTGAGGATGAGTGAGAAGCAAGAAGTCATATAGTTGACACTCCTTTAACATATTTGCGGCAGGGGTGAAAGGCTCAAGGAGTTTACTATTTGAGAACCGAGGAGGAAGAATGGTGCGTTTCTCAAATTTTGATAGGAACCTTGTGAGTTTATTTTCAGTTTCAAAGAACAAGACGGAAACGTCTTGGTATGGAAAATTTAAAGGAGGAGGGGCGGTTGAGGCTGATGCGCCATGTTTGGATCGGGAACGTTTTGAAGATCGTCCAGACATGTTAGGAGAAAGATTGCTGGAATTTGGCAAAGAAAATAGAAGAGATTTAGCTTTTGAATACTAGAGATAGTGCTTGAGTGGGTGAATGTGAGCTCTTATGATGCCTATTTATAGAGGAAAGGATTATCAAGCATTGAATGGAGACATTTGCTGAGATTTTGGTTTAGGAGCAGTCAGAAAACGGTAAGAATTAAAATTACTGACCGTTAGATAATCGATTATTGAACTGAAATAATCGATTGTATTTACTGTTTGATTGAGATTTTGAATCTGACAAATCGATTCTTGAGTCAAACGGTAAAAAATTTGAATGAAATAATCGATTGTTAAATTTTGGTAATCGATTATGGAGCATTTAAGACCTGACAGGAATCGATTGAGGAGCCAAACGGTAAAAAAAAATTAATATGAAGTAATCGATTGTCAATTCTTGATAATCGATTAGTTAGGGAACTAATTTGATACAGTGAACTTGGAGAATATCAGAATTTGTCAAATAATCGATTGTATGAAAAAATAATCGATTGTTGTAGAAAGCATTGCTGAATGACTGAGGCGGAAATCGATTATGCAATTTAGGAAGTAAAAAATTAAACACAGATGCATAATAGTAATAATCAGTCATAAACAATCGATTATTGATACTGATAATCGATGTACTGCACAGAAAATAATCGATTAGTGGCTTGAAATAGTCGATTATTTTGTGCTAAAACTTCATAATTCCCCCTACCTTTGTGGTGGTACCTGCAAAATAGATTTAAACGTCTCCGACGCTCAAGTTAGTAATTTATAGCGAAATTAATAAATTACACTAGTGTTATCAAGTAATGCCGTGAACTCTTAAGAATTGGGTCCTAGAGTGTTCTTAAGAGAGTTTCGGGTACTTACCTTTTCTCCAACATCGCCAATTACCTGTTCGAGAGGATGATCCTTGATCGTTCTCCACTCGTTAGGCGTATTTATTCCTTTTTCTAATTGTGGCGCTTCTTCCGTTGGTTGTTCCCCAATTTCATTTTTGTTTTCCTTTGAAGGTTCTTCTTGGATTTTATCTTTCAAGCTATCCAAGATACCTGCAAGATCAAAACCGGATTCCTTTCTCGCCAAGCGAGTATTATCTTCGGAAAACACAACATGAGGGGATTCCTCCACAATTTGGGTTCTTTTGTTAAAGATCCTATATGCTTTGCTACGTGAGGAATAACCAATGAAAATACCTTCATCCGATTTAGCATCAAACTTACCCAATTGGTCCTTCCCATTATTATGAACAAAACATTTACAACCAAAAACACGTAAATGAGAAATGTTGGGTTTTCTACCCTTATAAAGTTCATATGGGGTTTTCATGAGTATCGGCCGAATTGCTGCTCTATTTAAAACATAGCAAGCGGTACTCACGGCGTCCGCCCAAAAATATTTGGGAATCTTAGCTTCGTCGAGCATGGTTCTTGCCATCTCTTCGAGACACCTATTTTTCCTTTCCACCACCCCATTTTGTTGTGGTGTCCGTGGAGCGGAAAAGGTGTGTTCGATTCCGAGTTCGTCACAAAAATCCGCAAAGAGAATGTGATCAAACTCTCCCCCATGATCACTTCTAATCGAAGTGACGGTCGATTCCTTTTCGTTTTGAACACGCTTAAGGAAATACTTGAAATTTTGAAAAGCATCACTTTTATTTGCAAGAAGTAGAGTCCAAGTAAATCTAGAAAAGTCATCAACAATTACAAAAACATATTTATTTTTACCAAGACTTTCAATACGAGAGGGACCAAATAAATCCATGTGAAGTAATTGCAAAGGTCTAGACGTTGAAACAATATTCTTGGATTTAAAAGATGCTTTGGTTTGCTTCCCTTTTTGACAAGAATCGCAAATAGAATCATTTTCAAACTTTAAACTGGGAAGACCAACTACTAAGTTTTGAGAAAGAAGCTTGTTCAAAAGATGCATGTTCATGTGTGCTACTCTACGATGCCATAGCCAAGAGTTATCCTCTTTGCTTACTAAACAATCAACATATTCGGGTGAGGAGTTTGCAAGATCAACCATATAGATATTATCAATTCTAAAACCACGAAGTATGATCTTGAAATCACTACGTCTAAATACAAGGCATTCATCCGAATTAAATAGAGCAAAATTTCCCTTGTCACATAATTGGCTTATGCTCAACAGATTATGCTTCAAACCTTTCACAAGTAGTATATGTTTAATAGAGGAGTTTTCGTCCTTACCGACCGAACCAATGCCGATGATTTTTCCTTTATTGTTATCACCAAATGTGACACTTCCTCCTTCTTTGTGCTCTAGTTGAAGGAATTTGGATTCATCTCCCGTCATGTGTTTGGAGCATCCACTATCAAGGTACCATAGTACACTTGATCCCTTCAAGCACACCTACAAAACAAATTAATGTTCTTTAGGTACCCATGCCATCTTGGGTCCTTGAGGGTTAGGCATGTTATAATGATGCAATTGATTTATATGTCTATGACGAGTAAAGCAAGCGGGAGCAATATGACCAATACGTCTACAATAATGACAAGTCACGTTGGGATTATGCATTTTTCTAGGTACATAGTAACTAGATGAATGAAGGTTGCTTACTCTACTTTGAACACCATTGTTTCTCCTATTATGAGCTCTAGGAGGTTCACAAGTTTGTCTAAAATATGCATCATTTCTAGAATATTTATTTCTAGGTGGAGGGTCATTTCTTGGTCTTCTAAATTGTTCAAGGTTTGGCCTAAAATATGCATCATTTCTAGGTCTTCTAGCATTTTCACTATTTGGTCTAACATGCAAGTTATTTCTAGGATTTCTACTTCTAGGATAAGCATTTTGGTTATTAGTCCTAGGTTGAGCTCTAGGTTGTTGTGGTTTAGCACCAACCTTTTCTTCATTCTTGAATCCTATTCCATGTTTAGTTGATTTTAGATTAACAAGCACATCATTCAAGTATTTATGCGAAGAATTAAACTTATCTAATGTGCCTTTAAGTCTAGCTACTTCATTCTTAAGAAGCACACAAGAAGAACAGTTTCTAGTAGAACCTTCAGGTTTATCAGCACTTCTTTTTCCATAAAACTTGTTTTCCTCTTTTAGCTTCTCATTTTCGAAAACCAGTTTTTCTAATTCTTTTTCTTTTAATGAAAGCTGTGTTTGAAAATCTTTTTCTTTTAGAGAAGCGCTTTCTTTAACACTTTTGACAGTTTTTGAAGCTTTGATAAATTCAGCATATAGTTCATCAAAAGCATTTCTCATTTCATCAAGAGTAAAGAAATTTTGAGAAGAGATTTGACTTACCTCGTCTTTGCCGTCTTCTTGAGCCATGAGACATAAATTTGCTGCTTCATCGTCTTCTTCTTCGCTTGCTTCATCTCCGGAATCTCCTCCCCAAGAGATGTATGCACGTTGCTTTTTGAAGGGTTTCTTCTCCTTTTTGATGTTAGGGCAATTTGATTTTATGTGCCCGGTTTCTCCGCATTCATAGCATTTTAGTTGATCGCCTTGCTTTTTGTTCTTGCGTTCATACTCTTTGCGCATGAATTTTTGAAACCTTTTGATAACGAGTCCAAACTCGTTGTCACCTTCCTCATCAATTTGTGGTTGGCTAGCCTTTAGAGCAATCCTTTGCCTTCTTTGATCATCAACAAACGGGTTAAGTATAGTTGGTTCATAGGTTTTGAGATTACCTCTTAATGCGTCAATTGTGACATTTGTGATGCCAATGGATTCTTGGATTGCATCGGCCTTTGATCGCCATGCCGGAGTGAGACTTCTGAGGATCTTCCGGACAAGTTCTCTATCCGTAAACGTCTTTTTGAGGGCGTGTAGATCATTCACGATCATTGAGAATCGCTCAAACATTTCGTCTACTTTCTCTCCTTCCTTCATGTGGAATAGTTCATAAGAGTGAGTTAAGAAATCAATTTTAGCTTCTCGTACCTGGTCGGTTCCTTCGTATGTCACTTCAAGCTTATCCCACATTTCTTTTGCTTTTTTGCAACATGATATCTTTCTGTAGTCGTTAGCATTAACAGCACAATATAATAAATTTATAGCTTTGGCATTATTTTGAACCTTACGAATATCCTCCGCGGTATATTCCTCTTCGGTCTTTGGAACCCATTCATCTTCCACCTTCTTGGTTGGAATTTGGTTTCCATTGGTGAATACTTTCCACAAATGAAAGCTATTTGATTGCACAAAGATTTGCATCCTCTCCTTCCAGTATGAGTAGTTTGTGCCGTTGAATAGAGGAGGTCGTGTAGAGCATTGTCCTTCTTCAATTCCTGCAAAAGAGTCAAGAGTAGAAGCCATGGATGGTTCTCTCAAACGGTTAAGTTTTCAGAGAGTTGGGCTCTGATACCAATTGTTAGAAACTACGTTTTACGCTAGAGGGGGGGTGAATAGCGTATTAATAGAATTTAGCGTTTTCTTGCGGAATTTAAACTTTGCAGGAAGTAAAATAAATGCAGAAAAATAAACTTACACAAAGATGTATACTGGTTGGCCACCAACGTGGTTAGTCCAGTCCCCGAGAGACTCTCTCGAGATTTTTCACTATCTTGTTAAGCTTAAGGGTGCTCAACAAACCGTTACACACTTGAGGACACAAGCCTCAAACAGTTGCTCGGAGATCGCAATCTCAAAGACTTCACCCAAGGAAACGCAAGTTCCTTGAAACAAGAGAATCGCAATTCTCTTACAAGTATATCAAATACTTGGACACTCACTTAACTAAAGTACTCCTTATTGAGTAGATATGAGTAAAAGAATATGTTCAAGATCACAACAACTTTAAGCAATAATATGGCTCTCAAAAGCTTTATGAAATGAGTAGAAAATGAAGAACAATTGAATGAAAGCTTATAGCAATGTAATGATCAAATTGTGTATGTTGTTGTTGTTAAAACACTGAAATGAAGCTGTATTTATAGTTGAAAAAGTTGGTTCAACCATTGTCTAATTGCCAATTAAGAGTTGCTGATTTTACTCACTGACAATCGATTGTCAAACCCCAACAATCGATTGTCTGCCAGTCAGATCAAAATTCAATCCCAGATTTTACGCTTGATAATCGATTACTTACAATCCATAATCGATTACTGGCAACGTTCAAAAAATCCTTTCCAGATTTTACCACAAACAATCGATTGTCCAGACTCAACAATCGATTACTCAGCAACGTTCAAAAAATCTTTTCCGGATTTTAATCAAAACAATCGATTATACAAAATCAATAATCGATTACCCAATAACGTTCAAAAAATCTTTTCCGGATTTTAATCAAAACAATCGATTATACAGAATCAATAATCGATTACCTGACGGTATTTGAAAATTTTACGACAACGGTCAGCTTCACAATCGATTGCACAAAGTCAACAATCGATTACTTATCAGTTTTTGAAAAATATTTTAGACACTGCCTCTTGACAATCGATTGTTATATACTCACAATCGATTATTTAATAAATTTGAAAATCACTGGAAGTCACTGCCTCAACACAATCGATTGTCATTAGTTCTAAATCGATTATTTTGTGACTTTGAAAAATCTGAAGGACACTGTCTCTTCACAATCGATTGTCATTAGCTTCACAATTGATTATTCTGAGTTTTGAAAAACTTTGATGGACACTGCCTCATCACAATCGATTGTCATAAGGTTCACAATCGATTGTCATGCAGGTTTGAAAAAACCTGATGTTCACTGCCTTAACACAATCGACTGTCATTAGTTCACAATCGATTGTCATGCAGTCTTGGCTTAAAACAATCGATTATCATTAGTACATAATCGATTATCTTAGTCCAGTTTTCAGAGGCATTTAAAAATCATTTTGACTAATGAAAATATGCATGATTTAAAATCATTTAGCATTAAATTAAATATGCATGATTTTGGAAAATAGTTTTATGAGAGAGGCCATACTATGAGTCAAGTTATAGGATCGAGATTACAATTTTAGAACAACTCAATAACAATTAAAAGCTATATCTTGAACTTCAATCTTATTCGCAACCATTGTGCGCTTGTACTTGAATTCCGTCATATATCAATTTTTGCTTCGTTTGTCATTCATCAAAACCTACAAAAGAGTACACGTTTGGTATATTGCATTGAGAACGTGTCTCTAACAAGGATGACACATGCAACCATTGCAAACATGTAGACATCCATTAACTCTATAGGTGCATCACACCCCAATGTGCGATTCTCTATCTGTTATCTGTCTCAAACTAACCGTTTGTTGTTGTAATCCCAGCTCAGGTTTTGAGAAACCGTGGTTGGTTTGTGGTACGCTGGCATCACATCTGTATTTTACCAGAGCAAAAGAAAGTACAGGAATGTCATCTGAAATGACCTTGCCGGCAATTCCCATCTTAGAAGATAGCCCAATTCAAGGTATCCCGGCCTCAGAGTTTGCGGCAACAGAGGAAAACAGGATCCTATGCCTTAGGGTCATGGAGATGTGTGATGCATGGACGAATGGAAAGGAGCCTCCGAGTGCCACTGCTGGATTCCTTGAGCTCTTCCCAAGATTGGAGGGTACTTCCACTATTCCCATTAGTCATCCAAACATCCTATTCTGACATCCCACAATACCAGCCAATTTTGTTGGAGCACCTTCTGATGTCTGCCCTCGGGTGTGTGTTCACATTCGGCGTTGTAACCAATATTTTTATGGCTCCCCGATGTGCGGCCACCACACAACCCACAATGCTAAGGCCCATGTTTTATCTGCCGACTTTATATTCCAAACCCCCACTTACCAAACTGAGCCTCCTCCAAACCCCACCTACACTTATCCTCAACCACCATATGAGCTCACACCGTTATAAAATAAAACTCCCAAAGTTCCTGAACCAGATGAGATGGAAAAAAGTATATTGACCTGTATGGGATTTAAAACAACAAAGTTAAAAAAGTATGATGGTCATGGTGATCACATTGCTTACCTAAAGAAGTATTGCAACAAATTACGCGGAGCGGGTGGAAAAGAAGAGTTGTTGTTGACGTACTTTAGAGAAAGCTTAGTGGGCATTTCTTTAGAGTGGTATATGGACCAAGACGTCTTACGATGGCACACTTGGGACGATCTTGCCAGAGATGTTGTGAGGCAATTTCAATACAACAATTACATCGCACCTGAAAGGAATTCGTTTGCAAATTTGAAGAAGTAACCTTCAGAGAATTTCAGAGAATCAAGGGTGAAGCCGTCCATGGATGAAATAGAAATGGTCACTGTTTTCCTCCAGGCCCTGGAAGCGGATTACTTTCAAAACATGATGTCGGCCATGGGCAAGCCATTTGCATAAGAAATAAAGATTGGTAAAATGGTAGGAAATGGTTTTAAAACGGGACGGATTTTGAGTCAGTCCGCCATCACAGCAACTTCCCAGGCCATCCAAGGCGGGGCGGGAGGTGTCACAAGGAACAAAAAGAAAGAAGAAACCTCAATGGCAGCATCAGGCATGAGAAGGCATCATGCTCCTTGGCCCATGTTCTTGGGAAGAACCCCGCAACTCTATTATCCTCTCTAAGACATGTCTTATGCTCCCTAGCCTTATGCGGTTATGAACGCTCAACCATTTGCATGATTGCAGTAGTAGGCCAACAGGAACCAGGCTGCAAGAAATCAGCCCCTCTAAAACCACTATAATCCCCGCCTTCCTCAAAACAACTTCCGCCCCAGGGAGTGGACTACCCAGAAGGCAAAACATTATGCTAATCGGTGAGTCCTATTCTAGCCTGTTCCAAAAACATGTCCAGTTGGGTTTGTTGCAGCCGATACCCTTCAATAGACAAAACCCCGAATCGAATTCCTACAAATGTTTGCTCGGTGTGCTTATCATTCAAGGACTGAAGGACAGGACACAAAAATTGTTGGACTCTGAAGCGAGCTATGGAAGATCTAATAGAGCAAAGGAAAATAATGTTGAGGGATGAAGATGTCCCGAATGTGACTACAAACCTGTTGTCGGACCACAACAATGGACCAGTAATCGGGATGATCTGTGAGGACCAAGAATTCGACCTGGCTTTGAAAGACATAGTCGCCATTAGCGACGTGGATAAAAAGCCAAGAGCCGCCTACCAGAAAGCTGAATAGGAAAAGAAGAATAAAACCATGCACCCTGAACTGAAAAGAAGGTTGAGGTTAAAACAGAGGCGACACTTGTCAAAGAAACTGTCCTTTATGTCCCACGAGGTCGTCGGGAAAAGCAGTTTACCTTGAGTCCCTCGAAGAGATTTGAGTTGCACAGGAATATGTACGTACCCAAAGGAACCTATGTGGTGCGGGGGCCAACTAATCCGCCAAGGCTGAGTGAGTCTGTGGTGGTTGGTCGCACACCTCACATGCCTATGACAGACCCATATACAGTCTCTTGGATCTATTAGGAAATGGTAGTGACATATAAAGGCAAAGAAATCTCTGGAGAAACTCATGAAAACTACCCTGTGAAGAAATAGTCTGACTCCGAGGAAGTGGACAGTGCCACCAAGAAGCGATTCCGACCCAAGAAGTCAGTAAGCGCCAATGAGGTGGAAGTTTTCTTTCAAAAGATGAAAATGCCAGACTATGAAGTATTGGACCAGCTTCGGAAGTCCCCTGAACAACTCTCCTTACTATCCTTGCTGATGGAATCTCCTGAGCACCAGAAGGTATTAGCCAAAACTCTCAATGAGGCCTATGTGCAAGCTCAATCCTCTGTAGAACAATTGGAGAGGATGGCTGACAGATTCTTCGCCGTCAATCAGATCAAATTCAGTAAAAATGACTTGCCTCCAGAAGGAGCTGCCCAGAACAAAGCCCTGCATATAACTGTCAAATACGAAGGCTACTATGTCAAAAGGGTAATGGTAGATAGAGGCTCTAGGGTGGACATAGGCCCACTCTCAACATTAAAGAGAATGGAAATCATGACGGAGAGGATTCGCCCCAATAATGTATGTGTTTGAGCTTTTGATGGAATCAAAAGAGAAACAATCGGAGAGATTGATTTGGTGTTGACCATTGGCCCAGTTGATTTTGAGGTAACCTTTCAAGTGTTAGATATGGACACATCGTACAATTACCTCCTGGGAAGGCCATGGATTCACCTAGCAGGAGCTGTGCCTTCTACTCTGCACCCGATGTTGAAATTTGAACATGAGAACCAAGAAATCGTGGTCCATGGTGAAGATGAACAGTCAATTTATAGCCATCTGTCCCATGCCTCGAAGCTAAAGAAGATAGTGAGAATATCGTGTATCAGGCTTTCGAAATTGTGGTGGCTGATCAGCATGAAGACGACCAACCCTTTCCCCAACCTTTCCTCTCCAATGCCTCAATCATGGTGGCAAGAGAGATGATACGACAAGGATTCAAACCGAGGAAAGGACTCGGCAGGTATTTACAAGGGATAGCTGAGCCGATTGCGTTGCAAACTACATAGATGTTTTTTGGGATAGGCTTCCACCCAACACCAGAGGATATAACATGGACGAACTATAGAAAGCATGATTGATGGGCTTTACCTCAACCCCTTCCGCACTTGTATGAAACATTTGTGAAGCCAAAGTACAGTGAGAAAGAAGAAGATGAGACCTTCACAACTGAAGAAATCGAGGAAATATGTAGGGCCATGAGAAAACTATTTGTATGAAACCCACGTGGTCCAATTGGGAGAAGGCTCGAGCATCGCTGAGGTGCTATTCATGGGACCAGATGCCAAATTTCAAAATTGGAAGGCTACGCCATTTCCAATTAGGAGGGAGGCCGGTATTCCCGTCTTGCCATCTTCTCTAAATTACGAGTTATCTCAGGGTGTAACTCGGATGTTTTCCTTTAGTGATTTGTCCTTTTAATTTTTTCTGTGTACACCCTTTTATCTTACAATTCCAAAGAAATGAAATCAATATTTCTTCGTCTATATTCCTTTATTCTTTCTGATTTTGTTTTTTCCTTTTATTCATTTCTTTCAGTTTTAATAATGCGGCTATAAATAACATGACATGCTTGCGGACTTCATGCCCCGACCCTAACATGCAGCCTAATTGTGAAATAACGAACCAAGAATCAGAGTACCACGAAGAAGACGCATTTAGGGAAATCAATCGAGAACTGGAACATTTCGAAAATAAACCTAAGCCAAATCTAAACAATACCGAACAAATTAACTTGGGAGGTCCCGGCGAAACCAGGGATACTAAAATCAGTGTTCATGCAAATGAGAAAATCGGGGACGCACTAATCTAACTCTTATTTGAATTTAAAGTGTGTTTGCTTGGTCATACAATGATATGCCAGGGCTAAGTGTTGATTTGGTGGTTCATAAGTTTCCTACCTACCATGAATGCCCTCCAGTCCAACAAAAACAAAGAAAGTTCAAGCATGATATCGGTGATAAGATCAAAGAAGAGATCACAAAACAGATAGGGACGGGAGTAATCCGAGTGGTCCGGTACACCACATGGCTGGCCAATGTAGTCCCGGTGTCGAAGAAAGACTGGAAAACCCGACTGTGTTTGGAATACAGAGATTTGAACAAGGCAAATCCCAAAGATAACTTCCCTTTACCCAAAATCCACATCATTGTTGATAACTGTGCCAAACACGAGATACAGTCTTTCATGGACTACTACGCAGGATATCACCAGGTGTTGATGGATGAGGAAGATGCCGAGAAAACAGCCTTTACCACACCTTGGGGTACTTATTGCTACAAGGTTATGCCTTTCGGTTTAAAGAATACTAGGGCAACATATATGAGGGATATGACCACTTTCTTCCACGACATGTTGCATCAGGAGATAGAAGTACATGTGGACGACGTGATTATCAAGTCCAAGACTCAAGGTGATCATGTGTGGGACCTAAGAAAGTTTTTTGAAAAGACGCACAAGTGCCATTTAAAGTTAAACCCAACCAAATGCACATTTGGAGCAATCTTCTGGGGTTCACAGTCAACAGGAGGGGTATTGAGCTAGATCAAACAAATATAAAATCCATTCGAGATCTACCTCCTCCAAAAAGCAAGAAGGGTGTAATGAGCTTGCTGGGGAGACTGAATTACATTAGCCGATTTATTGCCCAGTTGACTTCTACATGCGAGCCCATATTCAAGTTACTAAAAAGGGATGTAACAATCAAGGGACGGGTGAGTGTCAAGAGGCTTTTGATAAAATTAAAGATTATCTGTCTAATCCACCAGTCTTGGTCTCGCCGCAACCAAGAAGACCATCATTTCAATATTTGACACTCCTGGAAAACTCTTTTGGTTGCATTCTCGGACATCATGATGTCACTGGAAAGAAGGAACATGTCATCTATTACATGAGAAAGAAGTTTACCAGTTACGAGGCCAAATACACCCTGTTAGAAAGAACCTACTGTGCCTTAACATGGGTGGCTTAGAAACTGAGGCATTACTTGCAAGCCCACACTACCTACCTTAAAACCAGGCTGAATCCTTTAAAGTACATATTCTAAAAAACGATGCCTACAGGGAGATTGACGAAATGGCAAATCCTGCTCACCGAGTTCTTCGTAATCTATGTCACTTGCACATCAATGAAGGCCCAAGTGTTAGCAGATCATCTAGCCAAGAACCTTGTTGATGATGAATACCAACCTTTGAATACTTATTTCCCAAACAAAGAGGTGAATTCGATTGAGATAACGGCTGAGGACATCATTGCTTGGAAAATGTTCTTCGATGGAGCTGTAAATGCAAGAGGTGTAGGAATTGGGGCGATCTTATTTTTACCCACTGGTCAACATTACCCGGCCAGGGCTCGGCTTTGGTTTTTCAGCACAAACAACACAGCCGAGTAGTAAGCTTGGATCATGGGCATGAATATGGCTATCGACCAAGACGTCGAGGAACTATTGATCATGGGGTATTCAGATCTAATTATCCGACAAGCCCAAGGGGAGTGGGTAACTTGAGATGTCAATCTCATCCCTTATCAGCAACATGTGGAAGATCTCAGAAACGGTTCAAGTCGGTACAGTTCAGGTACATTCCCTTCTATCACAATAAGCTAGCCGACGTACTCACTGCTTTGGTCTCGTTGTTGCCTTATCTAGGAAATCCCTACATCGATAACTTGGAAATCAAAATCAGGGAAAGGAATGGGTACTATAATGCAATCGAGGCAGAGTTCAGCACTCAGCCATGGTATTATGATATCAAGAGATTTCTTAAAATACAAGAATATTCTGAGCAAGCCACTAGAGATCAAAAGATAACCATTAGACGGCATGCGAGTGGTTTCTTCCTGAGCGGTCATATGTTGCATAAAAGGACCCCCGATCTTAACTTGCTAAGATGTGTTGATGCTAAGAAAGCCGGAAAAATTATGCATGAAGTACACGCGGGAGTGTGTGTGCCCCATATGAACGGGTATGTGTTGGCAAAGAAAATACTTTGAGCAGAGTACTACTGGATAACCATGGAGAAGGACTGATTAAGCTTCGTCCGGAAATGTCATCAATGTCAGGTGCATGGTGACTTGATTCATGCACCACCAACTGAATTGCATCCCATGTCAGCACCTTGGCCATTCGTCGCCTGGGGCATGGACGTCATTGGACCAATCAAGCCAAAAGCCTCAAATGGACATAGATTTATATTTGTTGCTATTACTTTACGAAGTGGGTTGAAACCATCACGCATAAGTCAGTAACCAAGAAAGCTGTGGTACACTTTGTGCATTCCAAACTCATTTGCCGCTTCGGTATTCCTGCAACAATCATCACTGACAACGCGGACAACCTGAATAGGCGTTTGATGGGAGAAATATGTGAACAATTCAGGATAACACATAGAAACTCCACTCCTTACCGGCCCAAAGCCAATGGTGCCGTCTAAGCAGCTAATAAGAACATTAAGAAGATTTTGAGAACAATGAATCAAAGCTCGAGACAATGGCATGAAAAGCTTCCTTTTGAATTACTTGGATATCGCACCACGGTGTGCACATCTGTAGGAGCAACCCCATACTTATTGGTCTATGGAACTAAAACTGTTATACCCGCAGAGGTAGAAATTCCTTCGCTACGGATAATCATCGAAGAAGAGGATAGCGAGTGGGTCAAGACTCAGCTGGAGCAGTTGTCATTAATTGATGAAAAACGAATGGTCGCGGTTTGTCACGGGCAGTTGTACCAACAAAGAATGGCTCGCGCTTACAACAAAAAGGTGCACCCCAGGAACTTTGAGGTTGCACAACTTGTATTGAGGTGCATTCTCCCTTACCATCAAGAAGCTAAAGGTAAATTTGCTCCCAACTGAAAGGGCCCATACATTATCAGAAAAATACTGCCTAAAGGAGCATTATATAAGGACGACGTGGAAGAAGAAGATCCTGAGGCAGCAGTGAATGGAGATGCAGTAGAAAGATACTACGTCTAGACTCCCTAGAACAATAACTCAGTCCGGTTGAAATGACGAAGGCTTTTCTTTCCTGCTACCCCAAACACTATCAATCCTTCGCAAACCCTTTGAGCCGGTTATGTTTCTTTGATCACTCTCTTTGGAACCCGAAAGTATTATTAAAAAAAACAAGTACAAAAAAAAAAGAGAAAAAATAATGAAAAATAAAGAAGCAAAACTACAAAGCAAAATAAAATCAGTTTAGGAAACACTTCCTGAACTACGTCTGACTTGATTCCAAAAGGATCCGTAGGCAGCCTCTCCCAGAGGTTCAGTCACACCTAAACAAAAATCCCACTTCACTAAAAATTGAAATCTTGGGAAGATGATGTAATGGTTCGCCCATGAACCCGCCATAATCGTTCCAAAGTTGTAATTCCCTCCAGATTTCTTTTATCCAAAACATGGCCCAAGTCCTTCTGATCGATTGGCAAACGCAGGTGAGTGACAAGTATCATTGTTGGGATTTGACACAATTCAATGTGAGAAATAAATAGAGAGAAATTTAAAATGAGAGAGTCCGCTTACTGAAAACTCGTAAAGAGCACTGTCGGGCTATGGTGAGAAGACAAATCAGAGAGGTGGATTGGCGAAAACTTGCAAAGGTCGCTGTCGGTGGAAAAAAGATATATCACCATCAAAAAGTCCAGGCAAGGTTCCCTAGTTTCGAATGGTTGAAATACGGTTCACGAGGAGCAGGAAATGTTGTACGGGTTGGGAATCCAGTCCAAGAAGCATGTCATGTCCATCTGAAGTCAGCATGTACCCCCAGATAAGTCCTCATCTCTTCCCCGAAAGAGATGTTTCTCTTTAAACCCATATGATTGCTTTTGTATACTGTTTCCCTGAATCACTTTGGGTTTATCTATGATTCCATGACTATTCCACAAGAAAAGGTGACAAGATTAGTTTCATAGGGCTCCCCTGGCAAGGACTAAAGAAAATACCTAACCTCAGCGGGCGCATCTAACCGATCCCGGCTGGCCATGATGCCTGATGTTTCAGAAGCACAAAAGGTTTGAAAGAAAGAAAATCGAAGTCAAAATGACCACGAAGGCAAAATGGAGTTAGAAAGGTTGAGTCCCGATGAGATAATTGTAATGCCAAGGGCACCCAAAGATTCTGAAAATGGGAATTGGGGTATAGAAATCACAATCGAAAGGCCTACGAAGGAGAAATAAATCTGAAAGATGAGTTCTTGCAACCAACCAACAAGTAAAAGTTTGGAAAGCTAAAGGTCTTCTCAACAGAAGTGAGGCCGGGATCAAGCAATCAAGGCCACAAAACCAACAACCGTTTCAAACTAACAATGGTGCTTTTGTTTGAAAATCTGAAACATGTTATCCAAAGCAATTGGAAAAGTAGAAGACGTAACCAAAGGAAATGCACAGGATCTAGGAATAGCTTCGCAACAATGATCAATCAAAAATGAAGTCCCCTTTAAATCCTTTCTCGAAGTTTTAATAAAAGAAAAGAAGAAAAGCAGAGTCACACATATCATGGTAGCATAGGACCCCCGATCCTTAACTCCATCCCTCCAAATTTAGGACCACATTCCCTAGCAGTCCCCAGCACAACCTGTGGACCTCCTCGGCATAACCCGAGGATTATTTTCCTTTCTCCGTAGCATAACCTGAGGATTTCTTTCTTTCATTCCCAGCATAACCTGAGGATTCCTTTCTTTCATTCTCCGGCATAACCCGAGGATCAGTTTCCTTCTATCCCCAATATAACCTGAGGACTCCTTTCTTTCATTCCCTGGTATAACTCGAGGGTTCTTTTCTCTCTATCCCCAGCATAACCTGAGGACCCTTTTCCTTCTTCCCCCGACATAACCCGAGGGTCATTTTCCTTTTTATCCCTAGCATAATGTGGAGGCCTTTTCTTTTCTTCCCCGGCATAACCCAAGGATCATCTTATCTCTACCCCAGTAGATTTTATTTCCTATCCCGGCATAGCCCGTGGATCCCCTGGCATATCCCATGACCCTTTTTCTTCCATTCCCGACATAACCCATAGATTCCCCTGGCATAACCTCCGGGCCTTTTTCTCACTATCCCGGCATATCCTGCGGATCTCCTAGGCATAACCCAGGAGTCTTTTCCTGCCTATCCCGGCATAACCCGTGGATCCCCTATATAACCCAAGAACCTTTTCTTCAAATCCTGGCATAACTCGTGGATCCCCTGGCATTGCCCAAGAGCCTCTTTCCTTCCATCCCGGCATAACCCGTGGATCCCCTGGCATAACCCAAGAGCCTATTCCTTCCATCACGGCAGCATGACCCAGGAGTCTTTTCTTCCTATCCCGGCATAACTCGCGGATCTCCCTGGCATAAACCAGGGATCTTTTCATTTCTTCCCAGCAGAACCCATGGATTTTCCATTTCATCCCTACCAGGAACTATTTACTCCATACCCGCCATAACCGTGGATTTTCCTCTTATCCCCAACAGGGACCCGTTTCCTTTCCTAGCATAACCTGGCATCTTTCCAAAAGAAAAAAAATTCTGACTTTTATTATTTTCAATATAGATAGCTTAGATTTTTGTTGCAAATAACTCACGAAATTTTCCTAGTGATAACTGGGGCAGAAAAATTTCATTCGGTAGTTTGTTTTGGTGTCCGAACAGGTTTTTCTTCAGGGCACAAGATTCGACACGATTGGAAGGGCGAATCTCAATCCGGAATAAAGGAAAAAGAAGAAAAGAACAAAAAAAGGGAACTCAGAGTGATTGACAAAGAAAGATATGGAGTGGTTAAATTTGATTCGAAATCGCAAATCGCGCATGTCCTGCTTAGTTTCAATGCTGAAGAAGGAACCGAAACCTACATCTTACTAGCATCAAGATTCTGGTCGGGGTCCACAACGAAATCAGCTAAGGCACAAGATCAAGCTTCAAGAAATTTATAGACAGGAATCTTGTAACTCATAGTTGATAGGCATAGCTAGCTTAGCTTTTGATTTTCCTTTTGGTGTAATAAGAAGGTCAGCAAGCAGTAGCCGGAGCATCAACAGTGAAATCACAGCTCATGGTTGTCCCAACTACCAAAATACTCTAGAACTACACTGACCCGATTCCTTTGCAGCGAAGGATATGTAGGCCAACTCTGAAGCAGGGTTCGGTCAAACGGTTTTAAAAAATGCTTCTCATGGAATGCCAATCAGGAAAAAATCTCTCAATTGCTCATTTATCTATGCCCGAAAACCCGTCGTGTCTCCAAGCAAAGAGGGGCAGCTATGAGCATGTGATTTTTGCCTCGCTCGAAATATTCCGATAGAATTCTTAAAATTAGGACTCAATTTTTATATTTTTCTTGGTTAATTATTATAGCAAAAATAAAAAAATAACAAAAGTGTTCAAGTTTTTTTTACATTTGTTTAGTTTTCTTTTTAAATTGGGATTTAGGTCATTTAGAAATTAATTAGTTTTGTTTGTAGAATTCAAATTTGGTCTTGTCTATTTTTATTTGTTAAAACCTGGATTTAAAAACAAAGAGAGAAATAACTAAAAAAAAGAGAGAGGAAAAGAAAGAGGTTTAAATTTGGGCCACCTTTCAACCCAATTACCAGTCCAAATTAAAGCCCCCCGGTCCAAGCCAAAAACCCCACACCTTGTCCGTCCTAATAACACCCGAAACGACGTCGTCTGGCATCGAGCTAATCTCGTCTGTTCACTCCTTATCATCGAACGACCCAGATTCATCCTCGATTTTAAATAAAACTGTATGAAATCGCCTAGAGACCGTGTCATCCTCCTCATAGTTATTCTCCGCCATCCTCTACCTCACCGCTGCTGGTCAGAAATCGTCGCCGCCGGCCGGCCTCCAAACTCACCAAAAAATACACCCATTAACCTCCTCTCTTACCTCATACCGAATCCCACCTTATTTTCCTTCAACTCCCTCTCCAATTCCTCAAATGTTCAAAATCAGTGCCAACATCTCCGCGTGTCCGGCGGTGATCAATAAAAAAGCTCCCAAATTAACACCCCGGGTTCCCCTTTGCCTCCTCTACTAAATTTTGAACCACACTTCCCTCAAATCTCCCTTGAACCTATTGAATAGGCTAAAATATGTCCATCGTCTCCGCCGCCCACGCGGTGTTTCATCCAACCCCGCCCAAATTAACACCTCTGTGTTGGAAACACGTTCTCAATGCAATATACTAAAACGTGTGTTCTTTTGTATAGGTTTTGATGAATGACAAACGAAGCAAAAATTGATATATGACGAAGTTCAAGAAACAAGCGCACAATTGATATACAACGAGATTTAAGCTCAAGACAAAGTTTTATTGTTTAATTGAGTCATTCTTAATTGTGATCTTGATCCTACAACTTGACTCGTAACATGGCTTATGTCATAAAACCATTTTCCAAAATCATGCATATTTAATTTAATGTCAAATGATTTTAAATCATGCATATTTACAGTAGTCAAAATAATTTTTAGACATGCCTTAAAAATCTGGACTAAGATAATCGATTATGTACTTATGATAATCGATTGTTTTAACCCAAGACTGCATGACAATCGATTGTGAACTAATGACAATCTATTGTGAGTAAGACAGTGAGAATCAGGTTTTTCAAACCTGTATGACAATCGATTGTGAACTAATGACAATCGATTGTGACTGAGGCAGTGTCCATCAAAGTTTTTCAAAACTCAGAATAATCGATTATGAACTAATGGTAATCGATTATGTTGAGACAGTGTCTTCCAGTGATTTTCAAATTTATTAAATAATCGATTGTTACATTGGACAATCGATTGTCAAAGAGACTATGTCTAAAATATTTTTCAAAAACTGATAAGTAATCGATTGTTGACTTTGTGCAATCGATTGTGAAGCTGACCGTTGTCGTAAAATTTTCAAATACCGTCAAGTAATCGATTATTGATTCTGTATAATCGATTGTTTTGATTAAAATCCGGAAAAGATTTTTTGAACGTTGCCGAGTAATCGATTGTTGATTCTGGACAATCGATTGTTTGTGGTAAAATCTGGAAAGGATTTTTTGAACGTTGCCAGTAATCGATTATGGATTGTAAGTAATCGATTATCAAGCGTAAAATCTGGGATTGAATTTTGATCTGACTGGCAGACAATCGATTGTTCGGGTTTTACAATCGATTGTCAGTGAGTAAAATCAGCAACTCTTAATTGGCAATTAGGCAATGGTAATGCCAAGTTTTTCAACTATAAATACAGCTTCATTTCAGTGTTTTAAACACAACAACATACTACAACTGATCATTACATTGCTATAAGCTTGCATACTTTTGTTTATCATTTTATATTCAATTTCATAAAGCTTTTGAGAGCCATATTCTTGTCCAAAGTTGTTGTGATCTAGAGCTTACTTCTTTTACTCATATCTACTCATTAAGGAGTATTTTGTTTGAGTGTTTAGTGTTTTATACACTTGTAAGAGAATTGTGATTCTCTTGTTATAAGGAACATGTGTTTCCTTGGTTGAAGTCTTGGACTGTTGTATCTCCGAGCAAAGGGGTTAAGGCTTGTGTCCTTAAGTTGTAAAGGTTTGTTGAGCACCCGTAAGCTTAACAAGTTAGTGGAAAATCTCGAGAGAGTCTCTCGGGGACTGGACTAGCCACGTGTTGTGGTGAACCAGAATATATCGGTGCGTTCTTTCCTTTTTGTTTATTTAATGCACTTATTTATTTCCTGCAAATTTTAATTTCCGCAAGTTTACGCTAAATTTTATTATTGCGCTATCACCCCCCCTCTAGCGTTAAGCGTATTTTCTAACAATTGGTATCAGAGCCCAACTCTCTGAAAACTTAACAGTTTGAGAGAACCATCCATGGCTTCTACTCGTGATTCTTTTGCAGGAATTGATGAAGGACAGTGCTCCACACGACCACCTCTATTCAACGGTACAAATTACACGTATTGGAAGGTGAGGATGAAGATCTTCGTTCAGTCCAACAGCTTTCACCTTTGGAAGGTGATAATGAACGGAAACCAAATTCCAACAAAGAAGGTGGAAAACGAATGGGTTCCCAAGTCCGAGGATGAGTATGACGCGGATGACATCCGAAAGGTTCAAAATAATGCTAAAGCAATTAATTTATTATATTGTGTTGTAATGCAGACGATTACAGGAAAATATCGTGTTGCACAACGGCAAAGGAGATGTGGGACAAGCTAGAAGTTACGTACGAAGGTACGGACCAGGTAAGGGAAGCAAAAATTGATTTCCTAACCCATTCTTATGAATTATTTCACATGAAGGAAGGTGAAAAGGTGGACGAAATGTTTGAGCGATTTTCAATAATCGTAAATGACCTACATGCTCTCAAGAAAACATTCACGGATAGAGAGCTCATTTGAAAAATTCTTAGAAGTCTCACACCGGCATGGAGATCAAAGGCCGATGCAATTCAAGAATCCATTGGCGTTTCAAACGTCACCAACGACGCACTAAGAGGTAACCTTAAGACCTATGAATCTACTATTCTTAACCCTTTTGTTGATGATCAAAGGAGGCAAAGAATAGCTCTAAAGGCGAGCACAAGCCAACCGCAAATTACTGAGGAAGGAGACAACGAGTTAGGACTCGTTATCAAAAGATTTCAAAAGTTCATGCGCAAGGAGTATGAACGCAAGGGCAAAAAGCAAGGCGAACAAATCAAGTGCTATGAATGTGGTGAAACCGGGCACATCAAATCAAATTGCCCAAACATCAAAAAGGAGAAGAAACCTTTTAAAAAGCAACGTGCATACATTTCTTAGGGAGGCGACTCCGGATATGAGTCAAGCGAAGGAGAAGAAGACGAAGCAGCAAATCTTTGCCTTATGGCACAAGAAGACAACAAAGATGAGGTATGTCAAATTTCGTCTAAAAACTTCTTTACTCTTGAAGAAATGCGAACTGCTTTTGATGAATTATATGCTGAGTTTATTAAGGCTTCAAAAACTGTTAAGGGCATAAAAGAAAATGCTTCATTAAAAGAAAAGGATTTTCAATAACAGCTTTCTTTGAAAGAAAAGGATTTAGAAAAACTGGTTTTAGAAAATGAAAAGCTGAAAGAGGAAAACAAGTTTTTTGGAAAAAGAAGCGCCGATAAGCCCGAAAGTTCTACTAAAGATTGTTCTTCTTGCTTGCATCTCAAAAATGAGGTAGATAGACTCAAAGGTACCTTAGATAAGTTTAATTCTTCCCACAAGAATTTGAATGAGGTCCTTGTTAATTTGAAATCAACCAAGCATGGCATAGGATTTAAGAATGAGGTTAAAGAAAAGGTTGAAGCCAAACCCCAACCACCTAAGGCTCAACCTAGGACTAATAAAACAAATGCTTATCCTTGAAATAGCAATCCTAGAACCAATATGCATGCTAGACAAAATGTTGAACATTTTAGGAGACCTAGAAATGACTTACCACCTAGAAATAGTTACCCTAGAAATGATGCATATTTTAGGCCAAATGTTGAACCTTTGAGAAGACCTAGAAATGGCCTTCAACCTAGAAACAATCACTCTAGAAATGCTGCCCATCCTAGAGCTCATAGTAGGAGAAATAACTCTCATGAAATGCGAAATAGTCATAGTGTTCAAACTAGAGTAAGAAATTTTCATCCGTCTAGTTACTATGAACCTAGAAGGATGCATAACCCAAATGTGACTTGTCATTATTGTAGACGTATTGGTCATATTGCTCCTGCATGCTTTACACGTCATAGACATATTACTCAATCGCATCATTATAATATGCCTAACCCCCAAGGACCCAAGATGGCATGGGTACCTAAAGAACATTAATTTGTTTTGTAGGTGTGCTTGAAGGGATCAAGTGTACTATGGTACCTTGATAGTGGATGCTCCAAGCATATGACGGGAGATGAATCCAAATTCCTTCAATTAGAGCACAAAGAAGGAGGAAGTGTTATCTTCGGTGATAACAATAAAGGAAAGATCATCGGCATCGGCTCGGTCGGTAAGGATGAAAATTCCTCTATTAAGCATATATTACTTGTTAAAGGATTAAAGCATAATCTCTTGAGCATAAGCCAATTGTGTGACAAGGGAAATCTTGCTTTATTTGACTCAGATGAATGCTTAGTGTTCAGACGTAGTGATTTCAAAATTATCCTCCGTGGTTTTAGAGTGGATAATATTTATATGGTTGATCTTGCTAATTCCTCACCCGATTATGTTGATTGTCTAATGAGTAAAGAGGATGATACTTGGCTATGGCATCGTAGAGTAGCACATATCAATATGCATCTTTTGAACAAATTGATTTCTCAAAACTTAGTTGTTGGTCGACCATTGCAATTGCTTCATATGGATTTATTTGGTCCCTCTCGCATTGAAAGTCTAGGAAGAAATAAATATGCTTTTGTGATTGTTGATGATTACTCGAGATTTACTTGGACTTTATTTCTTGTCAATAAAAGTGATGCTTTTCAAAATTTTAAATATTTTCTTAAGCGTGTTCAAAATGAGAAAGAAACAACCGTCACTTCAATTAGAAGTGATCATGGGGGAGAGTTTGATCACAATCTCCTTGCGGACTTTTGTGACGAACTCGGAATCGAGCATACCTTTTCCGCTCCACGTACACCACAACAAAATGGGGTGGTGGAAAGGAAAAATAGGTGTCTCGAAGAGATGGCGAGAACCATGCTCGACGAAGCTAAGATACCCAAACATTTTTGGGTGGACGCCGTGAGTACCGCTTGCTATGTTCTAAATAGAGTAGTAATTCGGCCGATACTCATGAAAACCCCCTATGAACTTTATAAGGGTAGAAAACCAAATATTTCCTATTTTAGAGTTTTTGGTTGCAAATGTTTTGTTCATAACAATGGCAAAAACCAATTGGGTAAATTTGATGCTAAGTCGGATGAAGGTATTTTCATTGGATATTCCTCACGTAGTAAAGCATATAGGGTCTTTAATAAAAGAACCCAAATTGTGGAGGAATCCCCTCATGTTGTATTTTCCGAAAATAATGCTCGCTTGGCGAGAAAGGATTCCGGTTTTGATCTTGCAGGTATCCTAGATAGCTTGAAAGACAAAATACAAGAGGAACCACCCAAGGAAAATAAAGATGAAACTGAGGAACAACCAACGGAAGAAGCGCCACAATTGGAAAAAGAAACAAAAGTGCCAAATAAGTGGAGGACGATCAAAGATCACCCTCTTGAACAGGTAATTGGAGACGTCGGAGGAAAGGTAAGTACCCGAAACTCTCTTAAGAACACATTAGGACACACTTCTTAAGAGCTCACGTTCTCACTTGGCAACACTAGTTTAAGTTATTACTTCTTTAAAAATTACTGACTTGAGCGTCGGAGACGTTTAATTCTATTTTGCAGGTATCGCCCTAAAAGATAGGGGGAATTATAAAGTTTTGGCACAGAACAATCGATTGTTCCAAGCAAATAATCGATTATTTTACTGTGCTGAAAATCGATTACCAGTATCACTAATCAATTGTTTATGGTTTATGTTCATTATGCAGTTTTGTTTAATAATTGATTCCTTAAATTGCATAATCGATTTCTGTCTCAGCCATTCAGCAATGCTTTTCCAAAACAATCGATTATAATCGATTACAAAGGAAAGGGGAATTATAAAGCATGACGCGCAAGAATCGAGTCTTCTTCATAAAAATCTGTTTCCCTCATCTAATAATCGATTATCTCATATCAATAATCGATTGTAATGCTATCATTTGAGCTATTATACTCTCTTTAAATAATCACACCTTCTTTCCAATAAATAAACAAGGTTTATTTCATCTTTGGCATCTTATTATTATTTTTGCTAATGGCAAAAGGGGGAAGATAACGGGTATGATGCACTCTCAAGTTATAAGCTTAATTTGAGGGGGAATTCTCAAATTGAGGGGGAACAAATTGCATACTTGTTGCATGTATATACTTGTCTTGAATCGTCATTATAAATTGCTTGTCTTGCATATCCCGCTTAATGTTTGCCATTATCAAAAAGGGGGAAATTGTTGGAAACACGTTCTCAATGCAATATACTAAAACGTGTGTTCTTTTGTATAGGTTTTGATGAATGACAAACGAAGCGAAAATTGATATATGACGAAGTTCAAGAAACAAGCGCACAATTGATATACTACGAGATTCAAGCTCAAGACAAAGTTTTATAGTTTAATTGAGTCATTCTTAATTGTGATCTTGATCCTACAACTTGACTCGTAACATGGCTTCTCTCATAAAACTATTTTCCAAAATCATGCATATTTAATTTAATGTCAAATGATTTTAAATCAAGCATATTTACAGTAGTCAAAATAATTTTTAGACATGCCTTAAAAATCTGGACTAAGATAATCGATTATGTACTTATGATAATCGATTGTTTTAACCCAAGACTGCATGACAATCGATTGTGAACTAATGACAATCGATTGTGAGTAAGAAAGTGAGCATCAAGTTTTTCAAACCTGCATGACAATCGATTGTGAACTAATGACAATCGATTGTGACTGAGGCAGTGTCCATCAAAGTTTTTCAAAACTCAGAATAATCGATTATGAACTAATGGTAATCGATTATGTTGAGACAGTGTCTTCCAGTGATTTTCAAATTTATTAAATAATCGATTGTTACATTGGACAATTGATTGTCAAAGAGACAATGTCTAAAATGTTTTTCAAAAACTGATAAGTAATCGATTGTTGACTTTGTGCAATCGATTGTGAAGCTGACCGTTGTCGTAAAGTTTTCAAATACCATCAATTAATCGATTATTGATTCTGTATAATCGATTGTTTTGATTAAAATCCGGAAATGATTTTTTGAACATTGCCGAGTAATCGATTGTTGATTCTGGACAATCGATTGTTTGTGGTAAAATCTGGAAAGGATTTTTTGAACGTTGCCAGTAATCGATTATGGATTGTAAGTAATCGATTATCAAGCGTAAAATCTGGGATTAAATTTTGATCTGACTGGCAGACAATCGATTGTTGGGGTTTGACAATCGATTGTCAGTGAGTAAAATCAGCGACTCTTAATTGGCAATTAGGCAACGGTAATGCCAAGTTTTTCAACTATAAATACAGCTTCATTTCAGTGTTTTAAACACAACAACATACTACAACTGATCATTACATTGCTATAAGCTTGCATACTTTTGTTTATCATTTTATATTCAATTTCATAAAGCTTTTGAGAGCCATATTCTTGTCCAAAGTTGTTGTGATCTAGAGCTTACTTCTTTTACTCATATCTACTCATTAAGGAGTATTTTGTTTGAGTGTTTAGTGTTTTATACACTTGTAAGAGAATTGTGATTCTCTTGTTATAAGGAACTTGTGTTTCCTTGGTTGAAGTCTTGGAGTGTTGTATCTCCAAGCAAAGGTGTTAAGGCTTGTGTCCGTAAGTTGTAAAGGTTTGTTGAGCACCCGTAAGCTTAACAAGTTAGTGGAAAATCTCGAGAGAGTCTCTCGGGGACTGGACTAGCCACGTGTTGTGGTGAACCAGAATATATCGGTGCGTTCTTTCCTTTTTGTTTATTTAACGCACTTATTTATTTCCTGCAAATTTTAATTTCCGCAAGTTTACGCTAAATTTTATTATAACGCTATTCACCCCCCCCCCTCTAGCGTTAAGCGTATTTTCTAACACACTGACCCTCCTCACCTCCCTCTTCCAGAATCCCTGATTAGTTTCCTTCTAACTTCACTGGAGGTGCTCGAATTTTAAGTCAAAGACCGACAGAACCCTACAAGGTTCATAACTAGAGAACTTTCCTCGAGTTTTGAGGCAAAGCTCAAATCCTATTCCAAGTCCTGCATAGATAAGTTCTTCTCCTATTCTATTTCATTTAAATTTTTGTTTTTAAATAAAAAAAGGAGTTTCAATCTAGTCTCCTAAATATCAGTTCAATCATGCGTTGTTTTAGGGTCACTAATTTTGTTTATGTTTTCATTTTGATTTCTTATCGATTAATTTAGTTAGATAGGATAGCATTTCTGCTTGTGTATGGATTTTTGTTCTTAAACCAATTTTCCTTCATACACATTAGTTTTCTTATTCTGTGTGATCTTGTTCATCTCAGTGTTTCATTTCTTTTAGGATTAATTTAGGGTTTTATTTCTGTTTTGATGATGATCATTCCTTAATTTGTTCTGATAAGTAGTTTGCAATCCGAAAATTTGTAGTTAGTTAGTGTTAAGACTTGTGTTGGAATCTGTTAGCTGATTAATGTTCAGAATTATCAGAATAACCACAGCAAATTAGAGAGGCTAGAATAATTAGCATAAGTTTGTAATTGTAAGAACAATTCAAGGGTATTTTGGGTAGTTTAGCATGGAATCTTTGGTAACTGATTTAGGAAGCTTCTATTGGGGGTTCTTATTGAATCATAAAAGTATGATAGGGAAAACTTGAGTAACAAATCTGGATCTAAAGGACTAATTGAGTAAAGTCTGAAAATAAGAGAGGGACTAAGAATAAAACAGAAGTAAAGGGGTTGCCCTAAGTTTTTTCCTATAAAAAGGCATGTCATTGCCTTGTTAAATAGATTTTGGACTCTGAAAATTCCCAGAAGTTAAACAATTCCCAAAAGTTGTAAAATCCCTGAAAATTCACAAGTTTTTTAAGTCTGAAAAAATCCTTAAAAATCTCTCAAATGTCAAGTTTTTGCAAGAGCCCCAAAGGTCTAGAGTTTTGAAAACCTATGAAAAATTTAAGCTTTAAGCTCCGAAAGCCAGATCTGCAATTTAGAGTTGGAAAGCTCTTTTAGTACCCAAAATCTTCAGAAAATTCCCAAAAAATATCGTTTTAGTTTCAATTTCCATCTGTCAATTCGAATGTTTAGCTTAAACAAGATAAGAATAACCTGAACTACATGTGTTTGAGGTGTTAAAAACTTCTGGAGTTTCCTGGTTCATTTTCAAGTGTTTGTTGGTTTCAATCAAAGGCTTTTATTGTTCATGTTGGGCTGATGCAAGTTTGTTTTCCAAATTAGTCCTGTTGTTGTGGTTTTATTGTTGAGTTTCGACTGCTATACTGGTGAATCAATGCTGATTCCTTCCTTTGTTTCATTGTAATTCCATGTACATATATGAACTCGACTTGATGAAGCTTTTGAGTGAACATGAAATGAAAAGTGTCCTACATCTGCTCTTTGAATTGTACCTGTTTGGATTGCTGTGTTTAATAGTAAATAGGTCTTAAATGCTATGTAATGGTTAATATAGTTTAAATTTTGATGTGTACTTATATAAACTTTGAACTGTATAATTTGGAATAAACAGGATTGTTTCGAATTTATGGTTTGAACTGATTGTAAGTGACGGTATTCTATGGTCATTACTGATTTATTTCCAGGTCTTCATTAGTTGTATTCAAATGTGAAACTCAGGAGTTGGTTTAAAATTTATTCTCATAGTTTATACTGTCTCTCACAATCATTGGAGGATTTATTAGTTACTTTAATTTCTGTTAAATTCGAGATTAAATCTTTTGGTATACAAATGCGCAGAAGAATGTAGTGAGATTTGAATTCAAATTGTGTTTCACCTTCATTCTGAATAATCGTTGTTATTCCTTTGTTTTAAATATTGTTAGGACTAGCTTGTTTAAAATTGGTACATTTGAGAACTAAGTAACATCATATGTTGGGTTTGGGCTCGTTCAGGAGCCTAGCGTGGCAGGTTCTCATGAAAATAAGACTTGGGCCCAGCTATGTACTAACAAGCCCAAGTATCAGTAGCTCACTAAACCCATGTAATTTCCTGAGTATTCTCTTATAAACGCTGAATAAGCTCAGCTTTCTTCTTACGCCAATTTTGTGGCCCAATACACTGAAGCTCGAATTAATATTTAATGTTTTGGTTTAATATTGCAATGTAAGCTTGGGCTTTCGAGTTAGGTAACAGGTTCAAATTAAGAGGGTCTTCCCTTTTTTTGAATCCGGACATGAACTCAAGGCCCGAATTTCATAATATTAATTAATTAGAGCTATATTAGAGATAAATTCAATAGAAAATCCTAGTTTGCTCTATTTTGGCCTTTAAACAATAAATTGAGGTGCGTCGTGCCAAACGAAACCCATAAATTGCGTGGACCTCTTTGAATTCTTAGATTAAAATACTTAGAAATTCGGGACATACCGTTTAGCGGATTTCATGGCTTCTCACATAGATAATAATGCGTTAGTCGCTTTAGGCGCATCTTTAATGACTTTACCTTTCTAAATACGGGTGTGCATTTCATGTGACCCAAATCCAAATCCCAAAATGTTGGATAAAATGTGTTCCGGATCCGGGTGCATTTCATGTGACGTGATCCAAAGACATGTTTTAATCAACGTTCACATTCCTAAAATTTAATTAAAAGCAGTAAATAATCTAAAATTTGTGCTATTGGATGAACATGTATAAAAATCAGAATTTTAGCCATTTTTAACAGTATAAGTGACCATATTAGAACCATGAAATCAGAGGGTGCCTAACACCTACCCTCTAGTCAACAGAGTTGCTTACTTACAATTTGTGGTTCGCATACTCCATTTGGGCAGTCCGAAATTTCCTCGAGTTGGGATTCGAAACAAACCGTAGACTTGGAACACCAAAAGCCAAGCCTATCCAAAGTGGTGAGTCTAAATAAATAAATAATATCATTTCTAATAATGTCACTTTAATTGAAAAAACTCCCTTATACGTTTATCCTCTGCGGTAGCGTGTAAAAAGGAGGTGTGATAGGAGGTGTGGCAAGTATTGCATTGGTGGTGGGGAGCAGGGTGGTTTTGTTGCTTAGGGATGTTTTATGAAGGTACATGATTCTGAGTAGTTGGGAAAGTAACCTCTGGAGTGGTGAGGTTAAATGACAAAGTTGCCAAATTCCGGACTTGATCAAGTTCTTCCTGAAAATTCAACAGCTTTTGTTCCAGTTGGGATGCATTTTCCTTGGGAACCAGAGCACCATGAGTGACCTCTACCTGTTCAGTTGAGTTACTAATATCTTCCATCTTCCTTTTGTTTTTGTGTCTAACAAGACTGGGAGGAGGAGTTGGTGGAGGGCCCATGGATCTCGAAAAATATGATGATATTGCCAAAGTTCAAGAACTAACCTTTGGGGAGGGGAATAAACAAAAAGTAAAAAAAACAAAAAAAGGTAGAAAGTTAGTGAGGATCATTAGAGAAATGTGAGATATTTAAACACGTAGTGCTGAAATATAAAACTCGTCCTAATTTTGGGGGCCTCGTTGTGCCCGAGGTAGGCCTAGCGACAAGTTGATTTGGTGAACATTGAATGCTAAATGCCTCATTTTATTGATAAAAGTAGACGAATCCCGAAACGACACTAATAACAAAAATAAAAATCACTAATGGCCATTGGCCTTATTACATTTTATAAAGCGGAAATGGAAATTCCTATCTATTTGGTCCTACCGGAACCTTTCATAGACTCGACATCATCAACTCCATCGAAAAACTTCGCTATATCACGCAGTCCCAACAACAGGTAAGCTCTGGACAGAAGTTCACCTTCATTTCCTTCAGTAATCCGGTAGTCTTCGACCCTCTTTAGAAACTCCCTTTCCAACTCTACTATACCTCGCTCCAAATATACTAAACATTCGTTGGCACTGACGGCCATATCCTTCCATTATTCAATTAGTTTCTGATTGGCTTTCTCTATCTCACGGTGCTCGCTTTCGCATCCTCGGATTCTCTTGCGCAGATGGTTGCACTTGACCTATGCTTCGGTCTTTTCATCTATGATCTGGTTACCTCAAACAAACCTACATTTACCCAGAGCATTATGATTATCCTCTAACCAACCTGAATAATAGGGATCACAACCCGCATTGTATCTATGTGGTTCAATGGTATCCCTTCCCATGACGATTTTACAATGCCACATATGCTGAGACTCAAAGATTAAAAGTTAGTCTTAAAGAATTAGAGTTTTTTTTAGCAAGGCAGGCAATAGAATCGAAATCACATTTAGAATTTTCACAAAAGAGCATGATTCTTCCACAACAGAACTCATGAGAGAACGTGATAGCAAAAATAACATCCAAATAGTTGCCGGATTCAGAGGACAAAATGGAAAATACTCATGAGAACAGTACAGGATACGTGCGTAAGAGGCTCTTTCTAGAACAACTCAAAAAAGGTTCAGTAGAAGGAAAACAAAGAAAGTTTAGGAGCTTGGTAGAAAAACACTGTAGAAGAACACAAGAACACCAAAAAACTGTATCAAAAGAACATATAGGAAAATGGAGTAAGATAAACATGCGAAAGCATGATAAAAAGCAAAAGCGCAAGAACACAGTAGAAGAACGGAATATAGAAAGCACAGTAGAGGAACACTCGTGGCAGAATGAAACATAAGAACAGAGTAGAAAAGCATACGCGATCATAATATAGGAAAACATGGTAAGAGAAGCATATAAGAACATGATACAAGAACACTATAGAGACAAACACATATAAATGACAAATAAAATCATAAAACATTAAAAAAAAATTCAGAAAACCCTAGATCGTAAAAAGAAAAAAGACCATGGAAAGTAAATTTTAAAGAAAAGTTGGAGAAATCATTTGAAAACTCAAGTAAAGCACAAACACACAACGGATTTAAGAAGATCGGAGAAGAAAACCTTGATGGATTTCAGAAGAACCCTAAAAAGAGAAACGCTTTGAAAGGTCACTGATCAGAGTTGGAGAATTCAGAATCAGGCTCGAACAACCCCTAATACGCCAGAGCGAGGATGATGATGACCTTGAGACCTCAAATCGGCAAAGGTCTGAGTGAAGACCTTTGAGGTCTGGTCTCGAATCTTCGAGATCAAGCTCATAGGAGCAATAGGAGGTGAGTATAAGACTCCCATGGTCGGAGAAGCCATGGATTCCGGTGGGTTTCGAGGTGGAAGTGATTAGTGGCGGCTAGGGTTAGGGAAAGTTCGAGAGAGTTTGAGAGAGGAGAGGGGTTTCAAGGGTGGCGTCTCTTATGAGAATGATTTAGAGTTGGGGGTTTGAGAAATTAAAAAAGGCAAGGGAATTGTGGCCATTAATCAAAATGATCAACGGCCTGGATCAAAAAGAGAGTCGGGTGGGTTGAATAAGTGGGTCTGGGGCTGGTTAAATTGAAATTGGACCGGTTAATTTTAAATTTGAAATTAGGTTACTTGGGGTGGTCAAATTGGGCTACAATTAAAATGAAATAGACAGTATTTAAATAGACACTTTTAACTTTTTATTTTATAAAAAATAAAAAATAATTTTTAAAAACAAATTGAAGATACTAAATTGATTAATAATATATAAACCTTAAATCAAAAATACTAGAATAAAATTTATAGTTATAAATGCAATTAATTGTTAAAATAGGCTAATATTGCAATTCAATGCAATTTAGCTTTAAAAATACCAAATCAATTTATAAAAATGTGAAAAAATTAACTTAGCTATACATTAGCATAGATATGAGAATACAATAAATTAATCACCAAAATAATAATTTGAGGAACAATTATTGGTTTTTGTATTGCTAAAATATGGCGATAAATTGGTTTAAAAATCTTTTAAAAACTAGAGAAAAATAATAAAACACTTGGACTTGCTTATTTATGCTTATATACACTATTCTGGAAGTATTTCTCATATGAAAATATACAAAAAAAAAAGGTATCAACAATAGCTTTGAAGTCTGAGTAAAAGCCCATGGAATAAAGACGAGATCATATTCGAGGATCAACAGATGGTGGAGCAATAAAATGAAGAATTGAGTAGTTATATTGCATACGCATACTGTCTAGTAAAATACACATAACATTTTGATCTGAACTTCATTTGGGCTCCAAAATATTTGGTTGGAAAGCTAACTCAAAGGGCTACGACTTTCATATTTTACGTTTTTCTAGATTTCAAAAGGAACATGGTGAAAAATGCGACCGCGGACCTGAGGCAAGCTGAGGCAGTACACTTCCAATGTACCATGCCACGACCACGGCCGCGGCGTCCGGACCTGAAAAAATTATCCTTTTCATATATGAGAAGGTATAATTATTTGACCCCGACCTTACTTGATATATATACATGAAAAATATGGTATTTTAAGAGGTTGTACACATTTTTAACATAATGTAGACCTAAGGAGGAAGAGGAGACAAGTTTTTAACACAAATTCGACCTAAGGAGGAAGAGACACAATAGGAACAAGGTTGGGAATTCTTCAACGTGTTTTTCCTTCCTTTTCCTATTTTTCATTGTTTGTTATGATTTTGGTATTCTAGTTATACATACTATTATGAATAGCTTATTTATTATCTAGGGTTTTGGTGGAACCTTTTGTAGGATAAATTATTGTTATGTTTTTATATAATTGAGTCGTTGGATTTCTCTACTTGTTCGACTACGTGTTTATTAGTATTGATTGAATGACCATCGATTGATTGTGCCTATGTATTATGTGTTGCTTGATAAAGTATACATATTTAGGTGGTTGTTGAACAAAGTCACTCCTAACGTATGTGAGAAATCAATACATCGGGTTTAAAGGAAGGTATAGAAATAACAAAGTCTTGATATGGTCATAATGAGCGGCTAGATAAAGTCAACTCTCGTAGTTCAAGAGAATATATCTAGTAAATTGTTATGGTTTCTCGAGAGATAATTACGGCACCCAAAGTGCTCAGGATCAGTAAAGAATACATTGGCAAAATTGTAGGGAACATAGCAAGAAGGATTCGACAATTGGGGAATAATAACTCTAGACCTTCTTTATTTAGTCTCCAACCCTTTTGTCTCGTTAGTTGATAATTTTACCTTTTTCTAGTATTTGCTAGTTAATTAGTTAGAAATATAAATCTCAATCTTTATAATTTAGAAAATTTTTCAAACTTGTCTTTTTAGTGATATTAAACAGATATAGGTAAGCCTTAGTTCTCTGTGAGATTCGACTCCGGACTTTTAGATCGGATTATATTTGCAGCGACCGCTTATCCTTTTTAGGACTTGAGTTGGGCGTTATCAAATTTTGGCGCCATTGCCGGGGAACTAGCGGTCTAGTTGTAGCTATACATATTTCTAGGGTTCAAGTTTGAACTTTTGAACCAACCAACCCAATACCATATAATCCAATTGAAAAAGATATAAAGAAGAAGAATTGGGGGAAACAGAGCGGTAACTCATGAAACGACTGGTTGGGTCATTACATCATCATTAAAATCATATTCTATTTATATAATGAGAAATAAACCCTTGGAAGGCCAAAACGGGTGTCATTAATATTGACGATGAAACTGCTAATGCCCGAGAGCTGGAATCAATTGCTCTAAGACGCCTCCCCACTTAGCAAAATGAAACTTACCCTTCTGGTTCCTGTTCCTAGTTCTTGGGAACCAAGGAGGAACTTGAAAAGAATAATGATGAAGGCCAAGATTTCCAGTTGACTGTAGATCCACCTACTTCTCCTGGGTGTGCTGATGCTTCCCTTCCCCCCAGTTCTTTCGGCTATTTAATTTAGCTTTTTTCTTTCTTTTCCTCTCTTATTTTCTTTTCTTATTTTTTTACTTGTTCTTCTTGGCATGTTTGATAAATAAGAGTGATTTCTTTAAGAATTGCGGAAAATATACTTTCTTGCATCAAATTATAGAAGGATTCTGGTTTATTTTTCTTCGATTGCAATTGGGTTTCGGTCATAAACTCTTTTGGAACCATGGCTTTACTATGAGGGATAAGAGAGGACCCTCATATGTTTATGATGCTCTTGAATGGGACCTCTCATGTTTATTCCAGCACTAGCATTTGAAGTAGTTGGTTAACGGTCAAATGATAAAAGTAATTCATCATTTGGAGAAGAAACAAGGAACAAATAAAAGGAGTTTATTTTTTTCCTTCTATCTTCATAAGTATATGTCTGTTTTGTTGAAAGAAAAGTAATTTCCATTACATGTGGCAAATTTGTACAACTTGTTTCTATGGGGCCGATTATGCAGTCCCTCGTCTCGATGAGACATTTTTGCTCCCGAATTTTGTAGTCCCAGTTTCTGTGGCAATCAGGTTGCCGTATTGTCATATCATTCCCCCCTTAGTGTTAAAGTACGAAGAGTGCAAATTGAAACATTGGAAGTCTTGCTCCTTTGAGGATTCCACTAGTGAATAGTTGGATAATCTTTGGTCCGATAGCAAGCTTCGTTTATTGTTAGGAACTTTTCTATCAAGCCAAATATATCTAACCACCCCAGTGGCTTATTAGAAAAATACTTGTAAGGAGTTGCATGGCCTTCGGCCTGGTGGCAAGTTTCACTTCCCATTAGGAATTTTCTACGGAGCCAAAGACTATTTAACCATCTCACATTGATTTATCATTTCTATGCCAAATCGTTTAAAGTTTTTATTTCCGCTGATTGTGTTTCCTTTGTAATATGTTTTTTGTTGCTGCCTCGTTAAAAACCTTGCCAAATAACTCAATCGGGGCAAAAATTGGATGAAGATAAAAAGAGTGTAGCACATTGTGGTGCTCATCAACAATAATACCTTTTGAGGTGAGTCACGTTCCAATTGATCGGCAATCTGACTTTTCTTTGTCTTAGTTTTCTAGTTCATATGATTTTGTCCCCGTTACAACTGAAACCTGGTAGGGGTCTTTTCGTGTCGGGCTTATCTTTCCTGCATTGAGCTTCTGGATGTTTTGAATCACCTTTCTTAAAGCACAGTCTCCCGCTTTGAAATGACGGACACTGGCCCTTAGATTATAGTATATTTCCATTATTTATTTCTATGCCACCATCATTACGTGTGCTAATTCCATGCATTTGTCAAGGAGCTCCAATTTGACTAGCAATGCTTCAATGTTTGTTTCTTCGTATGCCCGAAAGTACCTCAAGGTCGGTTCTCTTACTTTCACTGGAATGAGGGCTTCTGCTCCGTATTACCAGAAGAAATATGTCTCTCCTATGCTTGACTTGGTCGTCATTCGGTATGCCCATAACAATATTGATAAATCTTCAGGCCACTTGTCTTTGGCTATTTCTAATCTCTTTTTGAGGTTTTGAATAATTACCTTATTTGTTGATTTTGCTTGCCCATTAGCTCTTGCATGGTAAAGTGAAGAGGTGATTCTTTTGATTTTCACATCTTCAAGGAATTTTGTGACCTTTGAGCCTTTGGGTTGTGACCTGTTGCGTAGCTATTCTCCTATGGTACCACCAATTTATCCTTTTCCATACAAAATCAACCACTTCACACTTACCGATTTTCTAATAAGGACCTACTTCAACTCACATTTTGAAATAATCAATTAAAATTAAAAGAAATATTACCTTCTCGAGAGGTGGTGACCGCAGTCCAACTGTATCATCCTCATTTAAAGAATGGCCATGGGTATAATATCAAATGTACCAATTTTGTTAGTTAGTGCACGAAAGGTGCATATCGTTGGCATTTGTCGCATTTCTAAATGAACTCTTTAACGTCTTGTTCCATCTTGGGCAAGTAGTATTTTGACCTAACTAATTGTACCAATGAATCTGCAATTGAATGATTTCCACAAACTCCTCCATGAACCTCTCTCATAACGTAATTACCCTCGGAGGCTCTTAAGCATCAGACCAAATAGCCATGGAGACCTTCTATAACTGTCCTCCCCCTAACTGTAGTCAGCTGCTTTAGTGCAGAGTGTTCGGGATGCCTTTGGGTCTTCGAGAAGCTTGTCGTGCTCAAGGTAATCAATGATCTCATTTCACCAGTCCTAGGTCAGGTTGGTTGTATTTACTTTATAAAAATCATCCCCATCTAGTACCGAGTGCATGAGTTATACGTTCATACAGAAATCCGATCCATTCATTTTCGTGGACGAGCCTAGATTGGTGAATGCATCTACTCTGTACTTTCCTCTTTTGGAATATGAGTAATCGACCATTCCCTGAATTGTGCAAGTAGAATTTGAACTTTTACCACAAGTTATGAATCACTTTTGATATCAATGACCTGCAAGTCTAATCCCTGGGCTAATTTAGGAGCTGAAATCAAAGCCTCATACTTGGCTTAATATTTAGTAAAAGGAATAGTATGTATGGCCTGCTATAAGGCTTCTCCCGAGGGCGTGATTAAGACTACCCCGAGCCTGGGCCCTTTCACATTAGAATCTCCATTCGTGAACAAAGGTCCAAACTCTTGATGTCATTTCTGACACCATCACCGCTTCCTTTGTGGTCAGAGGTAGCAACCCAGGACTGAAATCGAATACAAAGTCGGCCTAAATTTGTTATTTGATCATAGTCCTAGGTTTATATTCCATATCAAATTCACTAATCTTGATTGCCCATTTGGCTACTAGACCTGACAATTCAGGTTTGTGAAGACATGCCACATGGGAAAAGGTTGTCACCACAGTTATCAGATGGCATTAAAAATGCCTAAGCTTTCAAGCACTGACTACGAGAGAAAACACTACTATTTCAAGGTGCGGACAACGAGTTTCTACTCCCGATAAAATTTTACTAACGTAATAGATAGGAGATTTCTTACCTTAATCTTTCTGACTAAAACGGCACTTAACGCCACCTCCGAGACCACTAAGTATATTTGGAATTATTCCCATTCCTCTAGTTTTTATAATAGTGGAGGGCTCAATAGATGACATTTTAGGCCTTTTAGAGCTTGTTGGAATTATAGATTCTATTCAAAGTTGTCTTCTTCTTCAAAAGTGAGAAGGAGTGATGGCATTTTTTCGAAGACCGAGAAATGAACCTACTTAGATTGGCGAATCTTCCGGTTAGTCTTTGGACTTCTTTCATATTCTTTAGCTGGTCTTGGATGTTTTTGATATCTTTAATCTTGTTGAAATTGGTTTTGAACCCCCCCCCCCCTTTGTGACACCAAAAAACCAAAAGATTTATCGGAGCTGACTACAAACACATTTCGTGGTTGGTCACCGGCATTCAAAGACTTAACGAAAATAACATGTATGTAATCTTTAATTGTTTCCCAAACATTTTGTTCACAAACCAATGATAAGTGGGTCTGATGTTTTTAAGGCCGAAGGGCATCACATTGTAGAAATATGTTCCAGAGTTCGTTATAAACTGAGTTTTTTCTTGATCCTCCTGGTTCATCTTGATTTGGTTGTACACAGAATAGGCATCGAGGAAACTCATCAACTCGTATCCGGCCATTGCAGTAATCATTTGATCAATGTTGGCAATGTGAAAGAGTCTTTTAGGAATGCCTTACTCAAATCCTTATACTCTACGCACATACAGAGTTTATTATTCGTTTTTTGGAACTACTACTACTATGTTAGCCAACCAGTCGGGATACTTTAGCTCCTGGATTGAACCGATATGAAGCAATGGAGTAACTTCTTCTTTGACAAACCTGCTTCTGACCTAGGCAATTGGGCGCTTCTTTTGCCTTACCGATGAGATGTTGGGGTACAAGCTTAGCTTTTGCACAACCACCTGTAGCAGGAGACTTGTCATATCCGCATGCGACCATGCAAAATTGTCAACTTAGTTTCAAGAAATTCTATGAGTCCTGACCTAAGCTCGGGGATTAGTTCTATCCCCAAGTAGAAATTCCTCTTTAGGAACTTTTCGAACAATGCCACTTGTTGGAGTACTTCCACCGTGGATTTGTACACATCCATTTCATCTTGTACCTGGAAATATCCTTGTACCTGATGGATTCCGTTGACTCCTCCCCTTTGTTATCTTCGTTATTCAGGAGCAGGCATTGATTTTTGTAATTGCTTTGTCACATGTTCCTTCCCTTTGCTGTTGGAAATTGAGGCCGCTTTGATCTCCTTTTATTTGATGGGTTCCCTTTGGAATTGGGAATTTTAGAAGTTTGGGAAATTTTGATGGCATGACCTTCATCTCATGTAAACATGGTTTGCCAATAATTATGTTGTAGCCCATGTCTGCATCTACTACTTCAAACAAGGTAGTCTTCATGACCCCTTTTGCATTCGTGGGGAGCAAGATCTCCCAGCGAGTTGTTATACTTGCTAAGTTGAACCCGACGAAGGGTTTCATTGTCGGAATGATGTATCGGTTTGCTTGGATTGCTCCAACACTCTCCATTCAATGATGATGGTTGGACTTCCGGGGTCTACCAAAACACAACTAATTTTAAAATCTAGAACGTTAAGAGAAATTACTAGGGCATCATTCGGCAATAGAAGTCCATCGGTGTCCTTTGCTGTGAAGGTTATGTTGTCATCAATGACTTCCTAGAGTCTCTTGCTATGAGTCATTGATATTTTGTCTTTTTTGTTGTTGAGAAGGTTACACTGTTAATCTCGTTTCCCCAAAAAACCATGTTGATGGTTTGCCACAGAGGGTCGTCACCTATCTTCAAGGGTTCTATATTATCTCGGTTGTATCCATAATTATTTTATGCCTGATTGCTTAAGAACTCTTTGATATGGCCATTTATCAATAACGTTGCCACCTCCTCGCATAGATATCGGCAGTCCATAGTCCGGTGGACGTTAGTTCTGTGATACTTGCACCATAGATTAGGATCCCTATGGTTGAGATATGATCTCATCGGCCTCAGGATTCGTGCTTCATTGATACTCCTCATTGCTGATACCATCTCCACTATGATAACATTGAAATTGTATTCGGATAGCCTCGGATAGGTGGATCCTTCGGAACTTGGTACCTCTTTATCTTGTAATGACCTGCTATTCTAGCCACGGTCAGTTCTTCTATCAGGAGGGAACCTATCCGCCGTACGGAACCCTATGCCGCGTCCTTCGATCCTTTCATATGGAAAAAATCGGCCCTTAGAAGATCACCAGTCTACATCAAAATCATCCTTTGACTTATCCTTATTCGATTCTAGGTCTCGACCATTGTTTGATACCGGGAACCCGAGCTAATCTTCTTCTATTCTTATCTTTGACTTGCAATGGTTATGGACATCTGTCCATGTAGTATCCCAGAACTCGAGCATGCTTTCTTTAAATTTTTGGGAAGCGTCGGAGCCTCAAGTTAAGTCCTTTATTTAATGCCTCAGCTGCACATTCATCTAGTACAGACGATAGAAACATCCTTTCTTCCTGAAACCTGGTCACGAACTCACGTAGCAATTGGTACTCTCCTTGATAGGGCTATTCAAAATCAAACATAAACTGTTAATTGAACTGAATCAATGGATTATTAGTTTATTGGCATTGGATTACCGGAATAATGGATGGGAAACATATTGAGACTTTATAATTAATGTTTTAACGGTTTGGAGGCGGATTACTCAATTTTCTTATCGGGTAAATCGGTAACCATTTAAGAATTTTGTATATTTACACATTTATCTCTATGTATATAAAGTACTGTTGAAACCTTAAATGAAAAAATCCCTAATTACTATTTCCTAATTCTCAATTGTCTGCAGTCACCAGAGGTAGATAAGCCATCGTGGTCTCTCTTGAAGTCAAAAAATCAAAATCTAAATCTACTAGTCACCTCGTGCTCATTAGTTATCACTAATTACTCGTCACACAGTAAGGGATTCTTGCTCTTATCTCAATCTAAACTAGAAGTACTTGACTGGAATGTCTAGTTTTATGTCATTCTTTCTTTATGATTTTCTGGAAGAACGAATGTCCTTTTGTCTTGTGTAGAACGAAAGTGAATGTTTGATTGATTATGAACAAATGTGCTCTTTAAAGTTTTATTGATTACTGAACTAATGTGTTTTTCCTGTTTTACAAATTTGGTTAATATGTGTATAACAGACTGTCGTTGCTTTCCAACTTATGCATTTCTCCCGACATGTTGCCTTCAACTATCCAACATTTGTTGCTCAGTTTAGTCTTTTCACGCCCCAATCCTGAAGAGGTATGGCTGACACCCGGTGCCATACTCCGCCCGAGCGTACCACTCTGTAACTATGAACTCTAGAGGGGTAACACTCAACTTAGGCCAATGAGGCCATAGTCTAATTTGTTTGAAAATAACGTCTCTCTATTCTATGGGGTAAATATACCCAAAAGTTGATACATATAACAGAATAATGTACGGGATATAGTAAATAACATACATCAATACGAAATAAAATACCGGATATGTAAGGCAACAGAATAACTGAAAGCTGAAATTGAACTGATAATATAATGATTGAAAGTAACTAAGAATCAAATATAATCTGAAGATATTTTTACCTGCTGATACTGACTCAACTCTCTCAATATAGTTACTAAAATAGTTTCTCGATCTTATAAGGCTCAGTATGTGTAACTACTCTGCCGTAGAAGGCTCGCTCATAGGCGCTCAGCCATACTAAGCTCTATATCTCGGCCATTCTAGGTTTGCTCAAAGGGCGCTCGACGACAGTAGGCTCGGTATGTAACTTACCATCTGATTAGAGGATGCCTAATAAGAGCATGCCTATCAATGGTAGTGAAAATATGGTAATAGTGTATGTATATATAGACTTTGTGCTCTCTTGGCGGAATGAAGACAAAAGTAAATTAAATATGAAGTCCCTATATGGGGGAATACTGTTACTTATGAGACTATCATAATGCACATAAGTTCATGAATACAAATTTCTCTTTATGCCTCGTTATCAAACTCGTATAGTTGCGGGATCATACCAAAATTAAGAAAGGTTTAGCCTTTAGATACCTTAATCTCGTTGAATCCTTAATAACTTCCAAGAAACTCTTCAAACAACCCAAACTAAGTCTACCATAGCATAAAGAGATTCAAAATCAATGTTGAATATTGGCTATGTTTGTAACTTAATCTAGTAGCTCATTTTATTTAAATTTGGGATGCATCCCCCTTGTAACAAGATCCTAATCCAATGCCCTATACAAAAAACAAAAACCAGAGCAATACAATAAGAACAACATCAACAATAGGGTACAAAATATGTCATTAACAAGTCATCATCATATCACGACGAGCGGCAAGCTCGGATTGAATCCCTTCACCACCCTTCCACACAATTATCATTCATTCTTGAACTTAGTAATATATTCAGTATAATTACCAATACCCATTAAAGGATTTTTAATCTTGTATTTAATTTTAAAGTTACCCGAAATAGCCCAACACAAGAAAATATCAATGTCGCCAAATTCCCAAATTCCAAGTGCTTTATAGCCTTTTCTTTTTTTGTTACCAATTTCTTCGACAAGATTGACATGTAAACAAAAATAATCATATTAACAATATCATAGACAACTTATTTTCCATAATTTCTAGCCACTTAAACTTCATAAGAGCAACTTTCTAATCAATCCATCGAGAACAACAAATCTCAAGCTGATTCAACTATTATCTTGTAGTTCATTATCCTAACAACTTAACCAATATACAAGAAATCTTAAGAATAGGATGTTATATTCATCTTAAAAGTAGCAACAAATTAAAATTCATCCAAACACATCCCACAATTATCCTCAATGACACCTGAACACTATAGGTGTTTTATTCTCTTCTTGAATACTCTTTTAGTGTTCATGTTTATGTGTAAACACTTGTAGTTATCCATTAAAATATAATATACATAAAGGAGGGAATGATTATTACCTTAATCAACAAGAAAAATACGAAACCTAAGGATACTTCACTATGAAGAACCCTCCTAAATAACCATAATATGAAGAACTATGATCTAGCAAGCACCATAGGTTTCTAGAATTGGATGCATGTTTTTATCTTAGATTTTACTCTATAATCACGGAGGAACACTTGGTGAGCACTTAGGAGCATTTCGGAAATTTTTTGGACAAGACAAATGAGTGAAAACGATTTATAATGAACCTAAATACAAGGTAGAATTTTACATCGACTTTGAGGGTCCGATGGGAGCTACTTGTGCAGTCTCCCAAAAAAGGAATCTGACGACCCAAGTAGGGTTATCACTTGTTTTCTTACCTATACTGTACTTTTGAGGCCATAAAAACCTCATATGGGGGTTTCCACAATTTGCATGCGCAGTCGGAGCGCATGGCCGGAAAGCTTAGATGTGGAATCATTGAGAAAAATGCTAAATTTTGATATTAAATTGAATAAATTTGACTTCGGTAAACATTTTGGGTAAACAAACCTGAACCCATGATTTGACAGTATCGGAGGGTCCGTAGTAAAATATGGGACTTGGGCGTATGCCCAAAATCGAATTCTGAGGTCCCAAGCCCGAGAAATGAATTTTTGCATAAAATTGTTTTTTGGCAGTAATTAAAGAAATTGGAAGTGATTTTGATTAAAAGATTCTGCTATCAGGCCTGTATTTGGTTTCGATGCCCGGTACAAGTCTTATATATGGTTTAAGTGCTTTCTCTAATGTTAGGATGAAAAGTGACGTCATTTGACGTGTTTCAGACTTAAAATGGAAATTGATGTTTTATGAAAACTTGGAAGTACGAGTTTTGAAGCTTAATTCGTTGTATATGATGTTATTTTTGCGATTTGATCGCAAATATAAGTCTGTAGGATAATTTTGAGGTTGTGTGCATATTTGGTTTGGAGCCCCGATGGCTCAGGTGACTTTTGGATAGGTGTCAGAGTGCATTTTTGTACTTGGAAAAAACTGCTACTATAACTGACATGCAGGCTTCGCATGGCTCGCAAATGCAAGATCGTAATTTCGAAGGGTTGGCTCGCAAATGCGAGAATGCGCCAGACCAATAGTTATCGAAAATGCAACATTCGACTCACAACTGTGAAGTCCTTATTTCCTGGCAGAGTTCGCAAATGCGAACAACACCATCGCAAATGCTGAGGTGAGATCTTCGAAAATGCGACCTTATGGTTTGCAAATGCGAACCTCCCTTCTTCCCTCAAAGTTCGTAAATCCAAACAAGAATCTCGCATTTCCCATACCTACAAGGTTCGCAATTGCGAGCCCTTTTTTGCAATTCCCATATATGCAACCTCCAATTTTCATACTTAGTCAAATTTAGGACATTTTCACCCCATTTTTCAAAACACAACTCCTTTGGGCGATTTTCCGAGAACAAGACCTCTTCCCAATCGTTTTTAAGTTGGTTTTTACTTATTTCTTTCAATCTTTAACATCATTTAACTTGTTTTCAACTTAAAATCAACGATTTTCATGGGTGAAATTTGAGGTTTAGGATAAAACCTAGGTTTTTCAAAAATTGGGGATTTGGACCTCAATTTGAGGTCCGATTTAAAAAGTAAATCATATATTTGGGTTCATGGGGGAATGGATAACTGGATTTTGTTTCGAACCTCGGGTTTTGACCATGTTGACCTGAGGGCATTTTGGTCATTTTACCTACATTGCGTTTGAGCGTTAAATTAAGTAGTGGAATCAGTTGTTTCAGGCGTTATTTATGAGATTTTATTGAAATGAATAGATTTGGGCCATTTGGAGTCGCATACTCGTGGCAAAAAAGTGATTTCAAGTTGATTTTGGAGCCTATTGATGTAAGTGACTTGTCTAACTTTGTGTGGGGGTATTTCCCTTTAGGATATGATGTTTGGTAACTCAATGAATTTCGTGTGAGGTGACAAGCGCGTATTTGAGCAAATTATTGGAAATATGTTTTTACTTGAAGTATTTCGATTGAGTTTTCTTATTTACCTATTCATTTTAAATTGAAAGTTTATTCTATGCTGGATTAGAGAAGCATGTTCATTGACTTACTTGCCTAAGTGCTTAAACCGCCTTGTTTGTACTCCATGTAGTATGATTTGATAGTATTCTTCTATTTGTTGTCCTGAGTTAGTATCTTTCCTAATGTCTAGGTTGTTGTTGTGTGTTTTTAAATTGGGACAACAGGTTGGCCTCCCGGGAGATCCCTTGCACGTGATATGTCCTGGACTGAGGATGCGGGATACCAAGAGATCCCCGACACATGAATTGTAAGATTAGAGAATACCAAGAGATCCTTGACACATGAAATTTTAAGATTTGAGGATACCAAGAGATCCTCGGGATACAAGGAGATCCCCAACACATGAATTGTAAGATTTGAGAACACCAAGAGATCCTCAGGTTATTAACAGATCCCCATTACATGAAATTCTAAGATCTGAGGATACCAAGAGATCCTTGGCACATGAAATTGTAAGATTTGAGGATACCAAGAGATCCCCGGCACATGAAATTGTAAGATTTGATGATACTAAGAGATCCTCGGGATACCAAGAGATCCTCGGATGTGGTTCCTGTTGTAAGTAGTATTTACTAGTATTGTCCTATATTTCTGTTTTCTATTACGGTTTCCGTATTTATCTTGATTAGATTCTCGGTGTACACTTTATCTATTTCGTTACTTCCTAATCTTATTATTTATTATGTTGTATCTCATTAGGGCCCGAACCTTGCTTCATCACTACCCAACCGAGGTTATGCTTGGCACTAACTGTGTACCGTTGTGGGGTACTCATGCCTCTTCTGTGCATGATTTTCATGTGCAAATCCATGTACTTCATTTCAGGCACACTATCATTGAGGCTAGGAGAGCTACAGAGACTTTGAGGCACTTCTGCAGTGTCCACAGACCAAGGAATCTCTTTCTTTACTGTATTTGAGTATTTAGACTTCATCCGTACTTTTCCTTTAGATGTTCTGGAGTTAGAACCATGTATAGTATTCGTTAGCTAGTGTTCCCGTTAGTTCGGGGTTTTGGGATGATATTGTAGACCTCCACATTTTGAGTTATATATGCCGAGCAGTCTTTATAAACAGTTTCTTTTATTTTCTCAATTTCTAATTAATTATTCCACAAGCTATGTTGTTTTTTCCGCATTGTTAGGCTTACCTAGTCATAGGAACTAGGTGTCATTGCAACAAGTTCACGGAGGGCAAATTGGGATCGTGAAAATTTAGTATCAGAGCTGTAGGTCATAGCAGTCATGGGACACAGGCCGGTTTATTAGAGTCTCGCTGATCGGTATGTAGACGTTTGTACTTATCTATGAGAGGCTATGTAACTGTTATGAAAATTTCGACTTCCTTTGATTTCCTTGTCGTGCGATATTTTGATATCAGTAACGTAACCCACCACCAGGTTGACATGGTAGTGGTTTTGTGGGTCACCCCATCTATTCAACTCTTCCAGTAGCCAGCAGTGCTCCAGCTCCGCCTATACCTCAGGAGCCTTACTATGCACCTCCAGTTTCTAGCGCGCCTCTTGCACGAGGTGTTTCTAGAGGTCAGTCCAGCAGACCTAGCCTTAGTCAGTCCCAACCATCATGCCCTCCCACATCTTGTTTTGAGTGTGGCGCTACCCGCCATGTGTTGAGGGATTGCCCTAGTCTTGGTAGGAGTGCACCCCCACAACCTTCTCAGTCACAGCGTGCTCAATAGAGTTCTCAGGCCATAATCACTGCTCTAGTTGCTACCACACCCGCTCAGCCAACTAGAGGTGGAGGCCGAGGAGGTAGAGGTCTCCCTCGAGGGGGAGGCCAGGCCAGATATTATGTCCATCTCGCTCGTATCGAGGCTGTTGCCTCTGATTCTGTTATCACAGGTACTATACTATTTTGTCATAGAGAGGAATTGGTTCTATTCGATATGGGCTCTACTTATTCTTATGAGTCTTCTTACTTTGCCCTGCATTTGGGTGTGCCTCGGGATTCTTTGAGTGCCCCCGTTTATGTTTCTACTCTTGTGGGAGATTCTCTTGTTGTGGACCACGTCAATCAGTCTTATTTAGTTACTATTCATGGTTTTGAGACCATAGTAGATTTATTGTTACTCGGTATGGTTGATTTTGACATTATTTTGGCCATGGACTAGTTGTCGCCACATTTTGCTATTCTTGATTGTCACACCAACACCATGACACTGGCTATGCCAGGTATTCTGTGTGTTGAGTGGAGTGGTACGTTATATCACACTCCTAGTAGAGTTATCTCTTTTCTTAAAGCTCATCATATGGTTAGGAAGGGGTGTGCTACGTCTATCGGTCATGTTTAGTTACTATTCATGGTTTTGAGATGAGAGTAGATTTATTATTACTCGGTAAAGTTGATTTTGACATTATTTTGGGCATGGAATGATTGTTGCCCTATTTTACTATTATTGATTGTCACACCAAGACCGTGACACTGGTTGTGCCAGGTATTCTGCGTGTTGAGTGGAGTGGTACGTTAGATCAGACTCCTAGTAGAGTTATCTCTGTTCTTAAAGCTTAATATATGGTTGAGAAGGGGTGTGCCGCATATTTAGCTTATATGAGAGATGTTTGTGCTGATACCCCTTATGTTGATTCAGTTCCACTGGTACGGGATTATACCGATGTGTTTCCTACTGATCTTCCAGAATTTGACATTATTTTGGCCATGGACTAGTTGTCGCCACATTTTGCTATTCTTGATTGTCACACCAACACCATGACACTGGCTATGCCAGGTATTCTGTGTGTTGAGTGGAGTGGTACGTTATATCACACTCCTAGTAGAGTTATCTCTTTTCTTAAAGCTCATCATATGGTTAGGAAGGGGTGTGCTACGTCTATCGGTCATGTTTAGTTACTATTCATGGTTTTGAGATGAGAGTAGATTTATTATTACTCGGTAAAGTTGATTTTGACATTATTTTGGGCATGGAATGATTGTTGCCCTATTTTACTATTATTGATTGTCACACCAAGACCGTGACACTGGTTGTGCCAGGTATTCTGCGTGTTGAGTGGAGTGGTACGTTAGATCAGACTCTTAGTAGAGTTATCTCTGTTCTTAAAGCTTAATATATGGTTGAGAAGGGGTGTGCCGCATATTTAGCTTATATGAGAGATGTTTGTGCTGATACCCCTTATGTTGATTCAGTTCCACTGGTACGGGATTATACCGATGTGTTTCCTACTGATCTTCCAGAATTTGACATTATTTTGGCCATGGACTAGTTGTCGCCACATTTTCCTATTCTTGATTGTCACACCAACACCATGACACTGGCTATGCCAGGTATTCTGTGTGTTGAATGGAGTGGTACGTTATATCACACTCCTAGTAGAGTTATCTCTTTTCTTAAAGCTCATCATATGGTTAGGAAGGGGTGTGCTACGTCTATCGGTCATGTTTAGTTACTATTCATGGTTTTGAGATGAGAGTAGATTTATTATTACTCGGTAAAGTTGATTTTGACATTATTTTGGGCATGGAATGATTGTTGCCCTATTTTACTATTATTGATTGTCACACCAAGACCGTGACACTGGTTGTGCCAGGTATTCTGCGTGTTGAGTGGAGTGGTACGTTAGATCAGACTCCTAGTAGAGTTATCTCTGTTCTTAAAGCTTAATATATGGTTGAGAAGGGGTGTGCCGCATATTTAGCTTATATGAGAGATGTTTGTGCTGATACCCCTTATGTTGATTCAGTTCCACTGGTACGGGATTATACCGATGTGTTTCCTACTGATCTTCCAGGAATGCGGGCGATAGAGAAATTTATTTTGGCATTGAACTGTTGCCGGGCACTCAGCCTATTTCCATTCCTCCATATCGTATGAGTCCTCTTGAGTTGAAGCAATTGAAGGATCACTTGCAGGAATTGCTTGATAAAGGTTTTATTCGACTAAGTGTTTCACCGTGGGGTTCTCCTGTTTTGTTTGTGAAGAATAAGGATGGTTCTATGCGTATGTGCATTGATTACCACCAGTTGAACAAGGTTACAATGAAGAACCGTTATCCTTTGCCTCGTATTGATGATCTGTTCGACCATCTTCAGGGTGCATATGTGTTTTCTAAGATTAAAGTACGCTCAGGTTACCATCAGTTGAAGATTTGGGAACCAAATATCCCAAACACTCCCTTCAGGACTCAATATGGTCATTACGAGTTTCTTGTTATGTCATTAGAGCTGACCAATGCCAGCAGCTTTTATGCATTTGATGCATAGTGTGTTCAGGCCATATCTCGACTCGTTCGTTATTGTTTTTATTGATGATATTCTGGTGTAATCTCGGAGTCGGGAAGATCATGAGCAGCACCTGAGGACCGTCCTACAGATCCTGAGAGAGAAGAAGTTATATGCGAAGTTCTCAAAATCAGAGTTTTGGTTGGATTCAGTGGCATTCTTAGGCTACGTGATTTCGAGCGAGGGCATTCGGGTAGATCCGAAGAAGATAGATGTCATGCAGAGTTGACCCATACCATCCTCAACTATAGATATTCGCATTTTCTTTGGTTTGGCGGGCTATAACCGTCATTTTGTGGAGGGGTTTTCATCCATTGCAGCCCCCATGACTAGATTGACCCAGAAGGGTACCCCCTTTCAGTGGATAGAGGAGTGTCAGGCGAGCTTTCAGAAACTCAAGACAGCTTTGACTACAGCTCCAAATTTGATATTGCCTACCGATTTGGGGTCTTATACTGTCTACTGTGGTGCCTCAAGAGTTGGCCTCAGAGGTGTGTTGATGCAGGATGGTAGGGTGATTGCGTATGCGTCTACACAGTTGAAGATACATGAGAAAAACAACCATGTCCAGGGCCTTGAGTTGGCTGCTATTGTTCATTTCTTGAAGATCTGGCGTCATTGTTTGTACAGTGTGCCTTGTGAGATTTATACTGACCATCAGAGTTGCATTTGTTCAAGCAAAAGGATCTAAATTTGCGCCAGAGGACGTGGTTGTAGTTGCTGAAAGATTATGATATTACTATTCTGTATCACCTAGGCAAGGCAAAATATGATAGCGTATTCCTTGAGTCACCGGGTGGAGAGTTTGGGGAGTTTGGCATACTTACTAGTTTCAGAGAGGCCCAGGGAAATGGATGTTCAGGCCTTAACCAGCCAGTTTGTAAGGTTGGATCTTTTGGAGCCTAGTCGGGTTCAAGCTTGTGTGTTTCCAGGTCTTCCTTATTTGACCGTATTAGGGAGCGACAGTATGATAACCCCAATTTGATGGTCCTTATGGACAAGGTTTAGCATGGTAATGCCAGAGATATGACCATTGGAGATGACCGGGTATTGAGGATGCGGGGCCGATTTATGTACCCAATGTTGATGGGCTTCGGGAGTTAATTTTAGCAAAGGTCCATATTTCGCGGTATTCCATCCGTTCGGGTGCCGCGGAGATGTATTAGGACTTGAGGCAGCACTATTGGTGGAGATGGATGAAGAAGGATATAGTTGGATAGTTAGCTAGATGCCTCAACTGCAAGCAGGTGAAGTATGAGCACTAGAGACCAGGTAGGTTGCTTTAGCAGATAGAGATTCCGGGGTGGCAATGGGAGAGGATCACCATGGATTTTGTAGTTGGTCTCCCACGGACCTTGAAGAAGTTTTATGCTATCTGGGTTATTGTGGATCGGCTGACCAAGTCCTCTTATTTCATTCCTGTGTGTACGACTTATTCTTCGAATCGGTTGGCAGAGATTTATATCCGGGATATCGTCCGCCTACATGGTATTTCAGTTTCTATTATTTCAGATAGAGGTACTCAGTTTACATCGCGGTTCTAGAGAGCCGTGCAGCAGGAGTTAGGTACTTCGGTGGAGTTGAGCACAACCTTTCACCCCCAGACGGACGCATAATCCGAGCGCACTATTCAGATTCTTGAGGATATGCTCCGTGCGTGTGTGATTGAGCTTGGAGGGTCTTGGGATCAGTTCTTGCCCTTAGCGGAGTTTGCCTACAACAATAGTTATCAGTCCAGCATTCAGATGGCGCCGTATGAGACTTTATACAGTAGGAGGTGTAGATCTCCGGTTGGATGGTTTGAGTCGGGGGAGGCTTGGTTGCTAGGTACAGATTTTGTTTACGAGGCCTTGGACAAGGTCAAGATTATTCAGGACAGGCTTCGTTCAGCTCACACTAGGCAGAAGAGTTTTGCATATCGCAAGGTTCAAGATGTAGCATTTATGGTTGGTGAGCGAGTATTGCTTCCGGTATTGCCTATGAAGGGCGTGATGAGATTTGGGAAGAAGGGCAAGCTCAACCATAGGTACATTGGTCCAACTGAGATTCTTGATCAAGTAGGAGAAGTGGCTTACAGACTCGCATTGCCGCCTAGCTTATCAGCCGTGCGTCCATCTTTCCATGTATCCATGCTTCGGAGGGTTTTACGACGATCCAACCCACGTGTTATTTTCAGCACTGTCTATTTTGACAAGTGACTTGTCCTATGATGAGGAGCCGGTAGCTATCCTAGACCAGCATGTTCATCAGTTGAGGTCTAAGAGATTCACTTCTATTCATGTCCAATGGAGAGGTCAGCCTCATGAGGCATTGACCTGGAAGTCCGAGTCTGATATGCGGAGCCGTTATCCTAATCTTTTTCCTGACTCACGTACTTTTTTCTTTTGTCCGTTCGAGGAAGAATGGTTGTTTTAGTGGTGGAGGATGTGACGACCCAAGGGGGTAATCACTTGTTTTACTACCTATACTATACTTCTGAGGCCTTGAAAACCTCATGTGGGTTGCCTCGATTTTCGTGTACAGTCTAGGCGTGTAGCCGGAAAGCATAGATATGGATTTTGTGAGGAAAATGCTAAATTTTGATATTGAATTGAATAAATTTGACTGTGGTCAACCTTTTGGGTAAATTGACGCGGGCCCGTGATTTGACGGTCCCGGAGGGTCTGTAGGAAAATATGGGACTTGGGCGTATGCTCGGAATCGAATTCTGAGGTCCCAAGCCCGAGAAATGAATTTTTGCGTGAAATTATTTTTTGAAATAATTAAGGAAATTGGAAGTGAAATTAATTAAAAGATTATGGTATCGGGCCATATTTTTGTTTCGGTGCCCGGTACAAGTCTTATATATAATTTAAGCGCTTTCGGTAAAGTTTGGTTCAAAACGGAAAGTGTTTGACGTGTTTCGAACTTAAAAATGGAAATTTGTTGTTTTATGAAAATTTGCAAAAAATTATGAGTTTTGAGGCTTAATTAGATATATATGATGTTATTTTGGCGATCTGATCGCACGAATAAGTACGTAGGATGTTTTTCAGGTTGTGTGCATATTTGGTTTGAAGCCCCGAGGGTTTGGGGTGAGTTTTAGATAGGTTTCGGGGTGCATTTGAACTTGAAAAAAACTGCTGCTATAACTAACCTGTAAGCTTTGCAATTGTGAAGCCTGGCTCGCAAATGCTAGATTGCAATTGTGAAGCGTCGGTTCACAAATGCGAGAATGCCCAGACCATTAGTTACCACAAATGCTACATTGGGCTCGCAATTGTGAAGTCCTTATTTCCTGGCAGAGTTCGCAAATGCGAACAACACCATCGAAAATGCGGAGGTGAGGTCTTCGCAAATGCGACCTTATGGTTCGCAAATGCAAACCTCCCTTCTTCTGTCATAGTATACAAATACGAACAAGAATCTCGCATTTCTCATACCTGCAGGGTTCGCAATTGCGAACCCCTGTTTGCAATTCGCATAACTGCAACATGCCATTTCATACTTTGTCGAATTTTTGACATTTTCACCCCATTTTCCAAAACACATCTCTTCTGGCCGATTTCCCAAGAGCAAGACCTCTTCCAAACTGTTTGTACGTAGGTTTTCACTTATTTCTTTCAATCATTTAACATGTTTTCAACTTAAAATGAATATTATCATGGGTGAAATTGGAATTTTTGGTAGAACCTAGGTTTATAAAAAATTAGGGATTTGGACCTCAATATGAGGTCCGATTAAACAAATCATATATTTGGTTTCATGGGGAAATGGGTAACCGGATTTTTATTCGAACCTCGGGTTTTGACCACGTTGACATGAGAGGCATTTTGGACATTTTACCTAAATTGCTTCTTAGCTTTAAATTAAATAGTGGAATAAGTTGTTTGAGGTATTATTTATGAGATGCAATTGAAATAAATAGATTTGGGCCATTTGGGGTCAGAAACTCGTGGCAAAAGAGTGATTTCAAGTTGATTTTGGAGCCGATTAAGGTGAGAGGCTTGTCTAACCTTGTGTGGGGGACTTTCCCCTTAGGATATAATGTTTGGTAATTGAATGCCTTGTGCGTGGGGTGACGAGTACGTTCTTGAGCAAGTTGTTTGAAATCCATTTCTACTTGAAGTATTTCTATTGGGTTTTCTTGCTTACCTCTTCATTTTAAATTGTAAGTTTATTCTATGCTAGGATTCTTCTATTTCTTGTCCTGAGTAAGTATCTTTCCTAATGTTTGGATTGCTATTATGTGTTTTTAAGTTAGGACTACGCGTTGGCCTCCCAAGAGATCCCCATGTACTTGATATGTTCTAGATTCAGGGTGCGGGATACCAAGAGATCCGTGGCACATGAAATTGTAAAATTTAAGGATACCAAGAGATCCCTGGTACATGAAATTGTATGATTTGAGGATACTAAGAGATCATCGGGATACCAAGAGATCCCCGTGTGACAACCCAAAGGGCCATCACCTGTTTCCTTACTCATTTTGTGCTTTCGAGGCCTTGAAAACCTCATTTAGGGTTTCTTCGATTTGCGTGCATAGTTTGAGTGCGTGGCAGGAATGCTTAAATATGAATTCTGTGAGAAAAATGCTTAATTTTCATATTACATTTAGTAAATTTGACTTCAGACAAAATATTAGGTATACGAACCCAGACCCGTAATTTGACGGTCCCAGAGGGTCTGCAGGAAAATGTGGGACTTGCACGTATGCCTGGAATCGAATTTCGAGGTCCCAAGTCCGAGAACTGAATTTTTCTGTGAAATTGTTTTTTGGAAATAATTAAGGAAATTGGCAATTAAATTTGATTAAAAGACTATGGTATCGGGCCCATATTTTTGTTCCAGCGCTCGGTACAAGTCTTATATATAGTTTAAGCGCTTTTTGTAAAGATTGGTTTAAAACGGACGTCGTTGGATGTGTTGCAGACTTTAAAAGTAATTTTGATGTTTTTTTAAAATTTGGAAGGAATCATGAGCATTGAGGCTTCATTCGATGTATAAGAAGTTATTTTAGCGATTTGATCGCAGGGATAAGTCCGTAGGATATTTTCGAGGTTATGTATGTTTAGTTTGGAGCCCCGAGGGCTCGGATGAGTTTCAGACAGGCCACGAATTGCATTCTTTAAACATTGGAATAACCTTGTATGCTCAGCTGTGTGATCTTCACATTTGCGAAGATCGTCTCGCAACTGCGAACTCGCAACTGCATGCTTTGCATCGCAATTGCGATTTTTGGGACTTTGGCCAATGATCGCAAATGCGATCTCAACGTTCGCAAATGCGTAAGTGGTGGTGGGGGGGTCGCAAATGCGACCTTTCCCTTCGCAAATGCGAGAAATGGGAAAATGGGAAGGGTTTACAAATGCAAATCCAGTCTTCGCAATTCCCAAGCCAACAGAGTCGGGGTTCGCATTTCCCATATTTGAGACCCAGCGAATTTTATACTTAGTTGAATTTGAAAAATTTTTCACCATTCTTTCAAAACACAATCTCCTTGGGCGATTTTTCAAGAGCAAGGTTTCTTCCAAATCATTTGTAAGTTGGTTTTTACTCATTTCTTTCAATTTTTAACATCAATTAACATGTTTTCAACTTAAAATAATGGATTTCCATGGGTGAAATTTGGGATTTCGGGTAGAACCTAGGTTTTTCTAAAATTGGGGATTTGGACGTCAACTTCAGGTCCAATGCCAAAACAAATCATAGAAATGGGTTTGTGGATAAATGGGTAGCCGGCTTTCGGTTCGAACATCGGTTTTTGACCACGCGGGCCCGAGGGCTTTTTTGGAATTTTTGGGCAAAACTTCGGGAAATTCATTTTTATGCATGTAAATTGATTCATCTAGCAACTGTTGATGTATTTATGAAATTTGTGACTAGATTCGAGTGGATTCATGGAGGAACCGAGGGGTAAATCTATAATTGAGGCTTGAGTTGAGTTCAAAGCATCGAATGTTTGGTTTAACCCTAGCTTGAGGGAGTAGGAGTTGAGTCGTATTTGCTACGTGTTTGTGTTGTGTACGATGTATGGGCATGGTGATGAGTATACATATGTTGGTTTCGAGCATGACCGTGGGTCTTAAATTGATAGTTGTGAATTCTTAATTGATCAGTAGTCATATTTTCTTATCGTACGGTTCTGTTCCTGAATACTTATTGACTTTCTACTCTGTTCTTTCTTAGATGGCGAGAACACGCGCATCCACATCTTCTGATCAGTAGTTCGAGCCCCAGGCAGCACCTGCTAGGGACAGAGGGCGAGGATGATGCCGTGCAAGAGGCCGAGGTAGGGGCAGAGCTCAGCCCCGAGCAGTAGCACCAGTGGCAGAGACTTAGGCTGATTTTGACGAAGAGGTTCTGGCCCCAGCTCCAGCAGTTCCGGTAGGCCTAGCTTAGGTCCCAGAGGGGTTCATTTCCACCCCAGGTCTTCAGGACGCTCTGGTCCAATTAGTGGGTCTTATGGAGAGCGTCACTCGATCATGGTTGCTTCCTTTAGCACTAGCCCTCTCTCAGGCTAGAGGAGGGGACCAGACTCCTAATACTCGTAATCCGGAGCAGGTAGCTCGCCAGGTTCAGATTCCAAACGTTCAACCAGCTATGGCAGTTCAGGCGGGATTGGTTGTTCAGACCGGCGGTGGAGTGGCAATGTCCGCAGATACTTTGTGGAAGTTGGATAGGTTCATCAAGCTCTTCACAACTACGTTAAGTGGTGCACCCACTGAGGACCCTCAGGTTTATTTGGAGAGCTGCCACTAGGTTCTTCAGAACATAGGTATTGTTGAGTCCAATAGAGTTGATTTCACTGCATTCCGCGTATCTGGATCCGCCGAGACTTGGTTGAGGGATTTCTGTTAAGCTAGACCAATAGGGTATCCAACCTTGACCTGGGAGTAGTTCACACACCCATTTCTAGAGAAGTTTCTCCCTTTCACACAACGTGGGGCCTATTGGAGGCAGTTTGAGCGTCTCCATTAAGGGTCCATGTCAGTCACCAACTACGAGACTAGGTTTATTGAGTTAGCTCGCCATGTTAATGTCATACTCCCCACTGTGAGGGAAAGAGTGAGACGGTTTATTGATGGACTCATCCAGCCTATTCGTCTCCAGATGCCTAGAGTGGTGGGGAGAGATATCACTTTTCAGCAGGCGGCCAATGTGGCCCGGAGGATTGAGATGGTATTGCCACAGGGGGTGGTCATAGAGCAGATAAGAGACCCTCTCAATCAGGCCGATTTAATGGTGCCTCATCTCGAGGCAGATATTCATACGATAAGGGTCAACCTCCTAGACCCTTCCAGTCAGCACTCCAGGTTTCTAATGGTACTTTAGGTGGACATGGTTCTCAACCGCATTATTCTGATCAGTAGACTTATTGTGCACCATCAACACCTATCAGTGCACCACCGCTTCAGAGTTTCCAGGGTCGCCAATCCCAGCAGCTGAGAGCTTATTTTACTTATGGTGACATGAGGCACACGCTAGGTATTGTCCTCCAGCTTCGAGCATTTCTTCACAATAGGATTCTGTGCCATGGTACAAGCACCAGATGCAATAAAGCCTGCCCAACTGGCTAGAGGCAGGGGTAGAGGTGCTAGAGGTGAAGGTAGAGGTCATAAAGGTGGAGCTCAAGCCACCATGGGTTGAGGCCAGCCAGCAGCCAGCCGTCCTTGAGATTTGGTTCAAGGAGGTCGGGCCCAGCCCCGGTGTTATGCTCTTTCAGCCAAACCAGAGGCTGAGTCATCAGATATAGTCATTACAGGTACTATTCTAGTTTGTGATTGAGATGCTCCAGTGCTATTTGATCCAGGATCTACGTATTCGTATGTGTCATCTTATTTTGCACCATACCTAGTCATGCCTAGTGATGCATTGAGTATTCTTGTTTATGTTTCTACATCTGTGGGTGATTCTTCCGTGCTCGACCAGGTTCTTTGTTCCTGTGTTGTAGTGATTGTGAGTCTTGCAACCCGTGTTGGTTTGTTGCTTCTAGACATGGTCGACTTTGATGTCATATTTGGGATGGATTGGTTGTCCTCGTATCATGTTATCTTGGATTGCCATGCCAAATCCATGACCTTAGCCTTACCAGATTGCCCCATTTAAAATTTAGAGGGATTCCTGGTCATTCCACTCGTAGTGTTACCTCATATATGAAGGCTCGACGTATGGTCGAGAAGGGGTGTTTTGCTTATTTGGCTTGTGTCCATGATTTCAGAGCTGAGGTCCCCTATATTTATTCTATTCCCATTGTTCATGAGTTCTCTGATGTGTTCCCTTCAGACCTGCCAGGTATGCCGCCCGACAGGGTTATTGACTTTTGCATTGATATGGTTCTGGGTACTCAGCCCATTTCTATCCTGACATATCTTATGGCCCCACCAGAGTTGAAAGATTAAAAAGGATCAGTTACAGGACTTGTTGGAGAAGGGTTTCATCAGACCTAGTGTATCACTTTGGGGTACGCCAGTGTTATTTGTCAAAAAGAAGGATGGGTCAATGAGAATGTGTATTGATTACTGGCAATTGAATAAGGTAACAATCAAGAATGAGTACCCACTACTGAGGATTGATGACTTGTTCGATCAGCCTCAGGGAGCTAGGTTATTTTCCATGATTGACTTGCGATCTGGCCACCATCAGTTGAGGATTAGGGCATCCGATGTCCTTAAGATAGCTTTTCGCACTCGGTACGGGCAGTATAAGTTCTTGGTCATGTCATTCGGGTTGACCAATGACCGAGCAACTTTGATGGACTTGATGAACTGAGTGTTTAGGCATTATTTGGATTCATTCATTATAGCGTTCATTGATGATATACTATATATTCCCGCAGCCAGGAGGAGCACGGGCAGCACCCTACAGTGGTACTTTAGACGTTGAGGGGATGTCAGTTATGTGGTAAGTTCTCGAAGTGTGAATTCTGGTTGAGCTCAGTTGCATTTCTAGGTCATGTTATATCAGCAAAGGGTATTCAGGTGGCCCCAAAGGAGATTGAGGCAGTCAAGACTTTGCAACATCAGCTATGGAGATTCGGAGTTTCTTGGGGTTAGCATGCTACTATCGTTGTTCGTGGAGGGGTTTTCATCTATTGCAGCCCCGATGACCAGGTTGACCCACAAGGTTGTCCAATTTAGAGGGTCGGAGGAGTGTGAGGCGAGCGTCTAGAAGCTCAAGACAGCTCTGACTACGGCTCCAACGTTATTTTTCCCACGAGCGTAGGACCTTACACAGTCTATTGCGATGCTTCCCATGTTGGGATTGGTGCAGTGTTGATGCAGGATGGCAAGGTCATTGCCTATGCTTCGAGGTAGTTGAAGATTCACAATAAGAATTATCCGGTTCATGAGGTGTTCACTGATCACAAGAGTCTTTTATACTTATTCAAGTTAAAGGAATTGAATTTGAGGCAGAGAAGGATGTTGGAGTTGTATAAGGATTATGATGTTACCATTTTATATTACCCGGGGAAGGCCAACATGGTGGCCGACGCGTTGAGTAAGAAGTCAGCCAGCATAGGCGGTCTTGGATATATTCCGATCGACAAGAGACCGCTTTCTTTGGATGTTCAGACCTTGGCCAATCGACTTGTGAGGTTGGATATTTTTTAGCCTAGCCGGGTGTTAGCTTGTATGGTTGCTGATTCTTCATTATTGGAGTGTATCCGTGATTGGTAGTTTCATGATCCCCATTTATGTGTCCTTAGAGACACGTCTGCAGCGTGGAGGTGCCAAGAAGAGCTTAGGTGATGACGGTATTTTGAGATTTCAAGGGCGAGTTTGCGTGCCTAATGTTTATGTGATTCGAGAGTTGATCTTAGCGGAGGCTTATAGTTCCCAGTATTCTATACATCCGGGCGCCACGAAGATGTATCAGGATTTGCGGCAGCATTATTGTTGGCGTAGAATGAAGAAAGATGTTGTTGCATAAGTGGCTCGGTTTTTGAACTGTCAGCAGGTTAAGTATGAGCATCAGAGTCCTGGAGGATAGTTTCAAAGGATTGAGCTTCCCGAGTGGAAATGGGAGAGGGTTACCATGGATTTTGTTACTAGACTTCCGTTGACCCGGAAGGGGTTTGACGCAGTTTAGGTCATTATTGATAGGTTGACCAAGTCAGCACATTTCCTTTCTGTGGCAATCTCCAATTCATCCGAGAGATTTGCTGAGATTTATAACCGAGAGATTGTCCGCCTTAATGGTATGCCGGTATCTATCATTTCGGATAGGGGTATGCAGTTTACATCGATTTTTTGGAAAGCAGTTCGGTGAGAGTTGTGCAGTCAGGTGGAGTTGAGTACAACATTTTATCCCTGGACGGATGGTCACTCTAAGAGGACTATTCAGATCTTAGAGGATATGCTTCGAGCCTGTGTCATCGACTTTGGAGGCGCATGGGATCAGTTTTTGCCCTTAGCGGGAGTTTGCCTACAACAATAGCTATCATTCGAGCATCCAGATGACCCATTATAAGGCTTTATATGGTAGGCGATGTCCGACTCCGGTCGAATCATTTGAGTCGGGAGAGGCTCAGTTGTTGGATACAGATTTGGTTCAGGAGGCCTTGGATAAGGTCAATATCATTCAAGCTAGGCTTCGTTCAGATAAGTCTAGGCAAAAGAGCTATGTAGACCGTAAGGTTCGAGATGTATCATGGTTGGTGAGCGGGTATTGCTCCGAGTGTTGCCTTTGAAGGGCGTGATGAGATTTGGGAAGAAGGCCAGCTCACCACTAAATTCATTGGTCCGTTTGAGATTCTTGATTGAGTGGGAGAGATGTCTTATAGGTTTGCATTTCCGCCTAGCTTATCAACCGTGTATCCAGTATTTCATATATCCATGCTTCAGAGCTATCACGGCAATCCAGCCTATGTGTTAGATTTTAGCACTGTTCCGCTAGAAAATGATCTATCCTTTGAGGAGGAGCCGGTGGCTATACTATACAGGCAGGTTTGTCAGTTGTGATCCAAGAGTTTTCCTTCTGTTCTTGTTCAGGGGAGAGGTCAGCCCCCTGAGGCATCGACTTGGGAGTCCGAGTTTGATATGCGGAATCATTATCCTCATCTTTTCTCCGACTCAGGTACTTCTTTCCTTTGTCCATTCGAGGAAGAATGGTTGCTTTAGTGGTGGAGAATTTTACGACGCAAAGGGCCTTCACCTATTTCCTTAAACATTATGTGCTTCTGAGGCCTTGAAAACCTCAATTAGGGTTGCCTCGATTTACATGCGCAGTCCTGGCACGTATCCGGAAAGCGTAAATATGAATTTTGTGAGAAAAATGCTAAAATTTGATATTAAATCTAATAAATTTGACCCCGGTCAATATTTTGGGTAAACGGTCCCTGACACATAATTTGACGGTCCCGGAGGGTCCAAAGGAAAATATGGGACTTGGGCCCAGAATCGAATTTTGAGGTCCCAAGCCAGAGAAATGAATTTTTGTATTAAATTGTTTTCTGGATATAATTATGGAAATTAGAAATTAAATTTGATTAAAAGACTACGGTATCGGGCCCATTTTTTTGCTTCGGAGCCCGGTGTAAGCCTTATATATGGTTTAAGTGCTTTGTGTAAACTTTGGTTTAAAATAGTTGTCGTTTGATGTGTTTCAGAATTAAAATGGAAAATGTTTTATGAAAATTTGGAAGGAATCATGAGCTTGGAGGCTTGATTCGACGTATATGATGTTATTTTGACGATTTGATCGCACAGATAAGTTCGTAGGATGTTTTCGAGGTTTTGTGCATGTTTAGTATTGAGCCCCGAAGGCTCAGGTGAGTTTCGGGTAGGCCACGGATTGCATTTTTTGAACTTTGGAAAAACCCGGTATGCTCAGCTTTATGATCATCGCATTTGCGAAGATACTCTCATAATTGCAAACTCGCATATGCGAGCTTTGCATCACAATTGCGAATTCGGGGAATTTGGCCAATGATCGCAAATGCGATCTCAATGCTCACAAATGCGAAAGTAGGGGGGTCGCAAATGCGCCCTTTCCCTTCGCAAATGCGAGAACTGGGAAAATTGGAAGGGTTTGCAAACGCGAATCCAGGGTTTGCAATTCCCAAGACAACAGAGTCGAGGTTCGCAGTTCACATTTCCCACATTTGAGACCCAGCAAATTTTATACTTAGTCGAATTTGAACAATTTTTCACCATTCATTCAAAACACAAACTCCTTGGGCAATTTTTCAAGAGCAATGTTTCTTCCAAATCATTTGTAAGTTGTCTTTTACTCATTTCTTTCAATCTTTAACATCATTTAACATGTTTTCAACTTAAAATCAAGGATTTCCATGAGTGAAATTGGGGATTTTGCGTAGAACCTACATTTCTAAAATTGGGGATTCGGACCTCAACTTGAGGTCCAATTTTAAAAAAAATCATAGATATGGGTTCGTGGGTGAATAGGTAACCGGCCTTTGGTTCGAACCTCAGGTTTTGACCACGCGGGCCCGAGGGCATTTTGGAATTTTTGGGCAAAACTTTGGGAAATTCATTTTTGTGCATTCAAATTGATTCATCTAGAAATTTTTTTATGTATTTAAGTAATTTGTGACTAGATGCGAGTGGATTCGTGTTGGAATCAAGGGGTAAATCTATAATTGAGTCTTGAGTTGAGTTCAAAGCATCGAGTGTTCGGTTTAACCCTAGTTTGAGGGATTAGGAGTTGAGTTGTATTTGCTGTGTGTTTGTGTTGTGTACGACGTATGGGCTTGGTGATGATTATCCATATGTTGGTGTCGAGCTTCACCGTGGGACTTAATTTGATAGTTGTGAATTCTTAATTGATCCTATAAAAGCCTTGATTGATGATCGTTGATACTGAGTATTGGTTTTAACCGTGCCGAGTAGAAATTGAATTGAATTGGTTATCGCTCACTCTCCCTTGCCGAGTCATTCGAATTATTGTTATTGTATTCCCTTGCCAGGAAGTTATTACACTGTCTTGTTCCCTTGCCGAGATTATTTTGTGCGTTGTGTTTGAATTAATAGGATTGGGTGGTATGCCTACCACAAGATATTGATTGAAATGGGATCGGGTGGTACGCCTACCACAAGATATTGATGAAATGGGATAGGGTGGTACGCCTACCACAAGATATTGATGAAATGGGATTGGGTGGTACGCCTACCACAAGATATTGATGAAATGGGATCAGGTGGTATGCCTACCAAACGATATTGATTGAAATGGGAGCATGTGGTGCACCTACCACGAGATATTGATTGAAATGGAAGCGGGAACAGCTACCACAACTTATGATGAAATGGGATCGGGTGGTACGCCTACCACGATAAATTGAGAAATGGGATTGGGTTGCACGCTTGCAACAAGATGAGCATTTAAAGTAAAAGTTGTTTTATCTATTTTGTTTAGTGTTAGCAGCTTTATGGTTGGTTTCTGTGTTAGTTCTGAGAATGTTGTTCATTTTTGCTATCCTAGAGCATGTTTTCGCTCCCCGGTTTTACTTGTTTACTTCCTCATGTTCCTTTTGCCATATATTATATAATTGCACAAGTTTATCTTGAGTCTGGTCCTAGTCTCATCACTACTTCGCCAGAGAGGCCAGACACTTACTAGCATATAAGGTTGGTTGTGCTAATGCTACATTCTGCACTTATGTTCAGATATCATAGAAGCATTTGAGTAGCAGCAGTAGAGCGAGCCTTCAGTCCAGTGAGACACCGAGGTAGCCTTGCAGATGTCCGCAGGCATCGTCATCTCCTCTATCTTTATTTCAGTCTGTATCTCATGTATTTCAAGACAAACAGTTTATACTTTCTTTCAAATGTTGTTATTAGTGAATCTTTGTAGTTCATGAGTTATGTGACACCACATTTTGGGTAGAGGATATATTGAACTTCCATATTGTTATTCGTTTTCATTAATACTAAGTCTTCCGCTTGTTTAGTTAAATCGGTTGCTTTTATCTTGTTGTTGATAAATATTAAAAAGGATTATGTGGTTAAGGAGTTATAACTAATATTTGGCTTGCCTAGCTCCCATTTGTAGGTGCCATCACGATCCCCGAAGGTTGGAAAATTCGAGTCGTGACACCCCCGTTATGGTTCCTGTTGTGAGTAGTATTTACTAGTATTGTACTATTATTACGGTTTTTGTATTTATCTTGTTTAGATTCTCGTTGTACACTTTATTTATAATGTTATTTCCTCTTCTTATTATTTAATATGTTGAATCTCAGTAGGGCCCGGACCTTTCCTCGTCACTACCCAACCAAGGTTAGGCTTGACACTTACTGAGTACCGTTGTGGTGTACTCAGGCCTCTTCTGCGCATGTGTTTCATGTGCAGTTCCAGGTACTTCATCATAGGTACACTATTCTTGAGGCCAGGAGAGCTACAGAGACTTTGAGGTACTTCTGCAACATCTGCAGACCAAGGAGTCTCCTTCTTTACTCTATTTGTAATATTTTGACTTCCTCCGTACTTTTGCTTTAGATGTTCTGGAGTTAGAGCCGTGTATTACTATTCGTTAGCTTGTGTTCCCATGAGTTATCGGGTTTTGGGATGATATTGTAGACTTCTGGATTTTGAGTTACATACGCGGGCGGCCTTTATAGACAGCTTCTTTTAGTTGCTCAGTTTTTAATTAATTATTTCGCAAGCTATGTTGTTTTTTTCTGCATTGTTAGGCTTACCTAGTCATAGGAACTAGGTGCCATCACGACATGTTCACGGAGGGCGAACTGGGGTCGTGACATGGAAAAATATCTACTTTGATGTCGTATCGACAAACAGTTAAATATGTTAGAAACTATACTTGTAGATATTAAATTTGGTAGCTATATGATCTCTTATTTCCAATTATATTTGAATAAAAGCTCATTTACATTTTGTCTTAAATTTCAACGCATTTATGAATAGTACTTTTGATGACCTTTTTCAACTTTTGTTTCACAATTCGCTTGGCGTCAAAACATAACACATGACTATCATACGACTAAACTAACTCATAACCTAATCTCCTAATAATATTAGCAGCCTAGTCTCATCCCAATAGTACATGTTCTAACATTCCAACTTGTCGACTTTCAACGAAATTTAATTTCTTCAATTCGTTTAGTTCTAAGCCTTCAAACCCTCTTGGTATTTGGTATTCACGATTTTAAATATTTGTAACCTCCATGCTAATATGATTAACTAACTTTGTAAACTTTTCAAAGATGATTTAATTTATGAGCTTGCGTTAATTTACTTATGATGTACTTTTATGTACGAAAATATGGGGTGTGATATCATTCTCCCTTTGGAACATTCATCCTCGAATTGGCTGATGTGCTTATTAGTCTCATAACCTATATCTCTTATAAACAATTTACTGGTCACCTTTCTATCTAGGAAACTACTCTGTGAATAAATCTAAAGGCCATGGCAATTCACCCCCTTAGGCCTCTTTATCACACCACGACTTGTGGTCAGAATTCTTCCAATCTCGTCATTATTGCTATCTTATGTCATGCAACATGTATGACTCTATCAATGTATGTACACCTGCGTGACTCTTCTCTTTTTTTGCTTCATATTTAGCCAACTTTAGTCCTCAATTTGTGAACATATACAGAATTAAGCCTGCCTTCTGTATTCATGCAGCACAAGAGAATCCATGTCGAATTTGATATGAGGATAATCGATCAACTGAAATATATATATATATATATATATATATATATATATATATATATATATATATATATATATATATATATATATATAGTTAGAAAAAATTGTCGATGGAAATACAACTAACTACTCTATTAACGGAACAAACAACAACTACTCTATAAAGTTTGATTTACGTATATAACTAAGACTAATGAAACAATTAGGAAGACTTCAACATTTGATAATTAGATATTCTAAAGACAAATACCGCACGTCATAATGGAAATTTCCATTTGTCAAATATAATCAAGCAGATTTTGCTAGTTAATGACAAGGACATCGAAATATTGATCTCACCTTATTAAACTATTTTAGTATTTTGGTATACCAAAATACTGAAATATCAATAATCCAATACCGTATACCATATCGAATTACCAAAACACCAAAATTTAGGTACCGAAATACCAAAAAAATCAAAACCGATATCAAATTAATTTTGTTCGATTCGAAATTCAGTTCGATTCGGAATTCAGTTTTTCGAATTTTATGCCCACCCTTCCTCTCTTGGTTGAAAGAAGACAAAAATAAACTAAATGTGAAGTTCCCATAAGGGGGAATATTGTAACTTATGAGACTAGGATAATGTAAACAAGATCATGAATACGAATTTCTCTTTATGCCTCGTTATCAAACTCATGTAGTTATGGGATCATGCCAAAATGAAGAAAGATTTATCCTTAACATACCTTATCCTCGTTGAGTCCTTAATAACTTCTAAGAAACTCTTCCAACAATTTAAACTCATTTTACCGTAGCATATGGAGATTCAAAATAAGGGTTGAGCATAAGCTAAATCTGTAACTTAAGCTAGTAGCTCGTATTACGTAAATTTGGGCAGCATCTCCCTTGTAAGAAGGGCCTACCCCAATACTGTATACCAAAAACAACAACCAGAGCAAAAGATAAGAACAACATCAACAATAGGGTACAAAAAATTTCTTTAACAAGTCATCAATTTTTCACGACGAGCGTCAAGCTCAGATTGAATCCCTTCAACACCCTTCAACCCCATTATCATTCGTTCTTGAACATAGTAATATGCTCAATATAATAACCAATACCTTTTAAAGGATTTCCAACCTTGTACTAAATTTTAAAGTTACCTGAAATAGCCCGACACAAGATAATATCACAGTCGACAACTTCCAAGTGCTATATAGCCATTTCAATTTCTAGTTATTAATTTCCTCAACAAGATTAACATGTAAACCAACATAATTTTCATGACCCAAACTTATGGGCCGTGATGGGCACTCAGTTCCACACCTCCTTTTATACATCCCATCCCAAAGGGTAGTGTATAATAGAGTTTTTTCAATTAAGTGACATTAATCGAAATAAGATTATTTATTTAATTTTCAGAGTCGCTACTTGGGATAGGTTCGTTTTTTGGGGTCCTAAGTCACCGGTTTATATTAAATCTCAAATCGAGGAAAATTTGACTTTCCTTGTGAAGTCTGTGAACCAGAAATTCTGAATAAGGAATTCTGTTAACTCGAGAGAACGTGTTAGGCATCCCCGAATTTTATGGTTCTATCACGGTCGCTTAAACTATTACAATTGGCATATTAACTGATTTTAACACTATGGTGCATTTTAAACTTATTAACCTCTTTTAATTATTTATGAAGATTTCAATGTCATCTAAAACACATCTTTAGACCACGCCAAATGAGATGCACCCGCAGTCTGAGACATGTTTTATTTAACATTGTGAGATTTAGAGTTGGGTCAGATGAAATGCACACTCGAGTTTAGGGAGGTAAATTATTAAAATAATGCGCCTAGAGCAACTACGATTGTTAACTTCGCGATAGCGATGAAAATTTTCTAAATGACACACCTCGAGTTCTGAGGATTTTAAAATTAATTAAATGAGGGCCAGACTAATTGAGAATTAAAAAAAATAAGGGGACTCAAGTTTGAGTCCTTTGACATGTATTTAATGTCAGGGAACGAGCAAGAATAAGGTCAACATCGAACCTAGCTACTTATCAACAAGGCAAATTATATTTTGGTCAAATCCCTGCAGCTAATAGGTAAGGCAATTAGTCAATGACATCGAATTCAAATTTGGGCCTGAATGAGCCCAAGGTTAATTTTTAGTGAAGCTCGAAGGTCCAAACAAGGATATTAACTATCTGTATTACACATTTCATGGAACTGATATGTTAATGAACACTTAATCAATCACCCGCACCACATCACCAACAAACCTAGTGTTGATACTCTATACTTGCCAATTTAGCCCATAAATGACCAAATCCACAAACAATAGCCAATACTCAACAATAATAGCCTTAAATAAGCATAACTTTATGCATGATCGCTGACTCTACATGAATAGACATCATTCATGGACTGACAAAGCTAATTTATGCCGGTGAATCAGATAGTGAATGGACCTATGACATTAGATCTCTATTAATGGACAAAAAATGATTAAAAACACATGTGGAAATTGAGCTTAACTGAAGGTCCAAAAACATGAACATTAACACCATATAGTGCATACTAAATCGACCTCCATGAGAAAAAAAGTAGATCGGGTGAATAGTGTTACTGTTCACATATTCTCTCTAGGAAGAAGGGTGAATAGTGTTTCCGTTACTATTCATCGGGCATACCTCTAGATTCTGGTGGTGGATTGTCACACAATCCCCTTCTCTTTGCGAACAATCCCCAATTGATTTTTACCTCAAATCTATAACAAATTTTCCTACATCTTAAATCTTATTTTCACGATTTACTGTAGCAACCAGAATTTCTTCAAATTTCCAGCGTTATTCCTTTTGATAGCGTGGATGTGATGGACTGTGTTTGAAGGATAAAGCAACCATGGATGCTACGCCCTCTCCCCATCCTTTTGTTGTGGGAGAGGCTACTCAAATTAATCCTGAAAATCCAACAACTATCGGTACCAAACAAACATATGCTTCGCAACTTGCTGGGCAACAATCTGCCGCAAAAAACTCAAAGGTGGAACTCTGTCCTGTTACGTTCGAGCATGGAATACCTACTGTTGAATTCACAGTAGATGAAGTGAATGCATTCACTAGGGAGGAAGGTATTCAACAAGCAGTTGTAATTAAATTTTCATATGGAAAGCCTGAGCTTCAGGAGCTGAACAAATTTTGCCGAAACAATTCGACGTCAAAGGTAATTGCAACATTGGACAGCTAGAATATCGGCATATTCTGGTAAGATTCGATCTTCTTGAAGATTTTGCTAATGTGTTATCAAGAACAACTGGTTATGTTAAGGCAAAAGGAGACGAGTTCTTCTTTAGGACATTCCCATGGACAATGGGATTTAACCCTCGTGAAGAAACGTCAAAAGTTGTCGCTTGGATTTTGTTTCCTGAACTGCCAACAAATTTCTTTGCAAAAAATCCTTAATGTCCATCGCATCTGCCGTGGGAAAGCCTATTGCAGTAGGTACGGCTACTAATGATTGAACGCGACCTAGTACGGCACGAGTTAAAGATTTGATTAATTTACTGGACAAACACCCAAAGAAAATCAAGATCAAGATAGTAGATATGAAATCTGGAAAAATAGTTGAATATGACCAACAGATCGTGTTTGATAATTTACCTAAATACTGCACGTATTATAATCATCAAGGTCACGATGTAAAATCGTGTCGTTGGACATTAGAGGTTTTAAATGAAGAAGTAGTTCATGTTGACGAATATGAATTAAGGGGCAATTTGCCTAAATTATGAGGTGATGCTAGGGAGTACTTGAATGCTACTCTTGAAGGACGACGAATTGAAGGGATTTGACCTAATGTGATTGATGAAGCAAGACAACAAATTGTTACTGCTTCAAATGTTCTAGCTGCACCAGATCTTTCAAGGCCAAATGCAACAGTTACTGTTCCATTGGATGGTTCAGTTGTGTGCGCGCCAAATTTAGAACCTACTTCTTCAATTGCTGACGCAACACAAAACAATGCAAAAAGGACTGAACAGATTATCGTCGAGCAGCAACAGTTGATGCAGACTACATTATTTGGTCAGGGATATGGTACAAATTTGGAAGCTTCTGATTCTTTCAAAGCTACTAGAGATCCTACTCTTTTATCAGTCCAAACAGGGGAGAAGTCAAATGCTTTAAAAAATCCTGGACAACAAGGATGTAATGACTTGAATAAAGCATCAGCTCTGGTTACTTCTCAGACTACCGATTCAACTAAAATATGCAAAGGACAGCACCATATCTACAATGTGCAGCAACTAGTTCTAGGGGAGCTAAATGTACCAGCTAGTGTAGATTCAATTTTAAAAGCAAATATAGCATTGGATGGCATTAAATGGATTGGAAGAAATGAAGAGGTGGAGGATCAGTGTGATGTTATGGAATTGGAGTTTGCGGCATCTGGTACAAATGGTAACAATATTACCAATTGGACAGTACATTCCAAGCAGGATTCTACACTTGTTTTGCAATGTCGTGTTGATCGACATGCTTCTGGGATAGATAACAATGATGATGTGAGTGAACTTATTAAAATAACAGCAACTCCTACGGATGATGATGTTGCGCTGAAGTCAGTTCGACAAGATACCTCTAACCAGCATCATATGGTTCAACCAAAAGGCATTGTGACTACTTCTATAGGTACAGTTTATGATGATGTCTCTAATGCTGCCTTAGTTCAAGGTGGTTTTGATTTACCGCATACTGAGGCTAGTCATCACTCAAGGGAAGCTGGACAACATAATGCAAACGATAATTGGTCATCTGTGTCCAACAAAAAAAGAACTCCAACAACCAAAAAAATTTGCAGAATGCACAAAAGAATATAAGTTTACCTAAAAATTCTAACTCATTTGCTGCACTTGGCAATGTGAATGATGATGATGGAGAGTTCACTAGAGAGAATCGGCAGATGGCTAAGGATCAAAATTCTCCGACGATTCATTTCTCCAGTCCACATGTGGAGAAAATTATCAAAGAATATGGGGAACCATCAAACTCCGCTGGAAATAACAAAGAAGTCATTCAAGCTAAGATGAGGAAGATGGTCATTAACTCGAAACTGTGGAAAGACCAACGAGAGTTTGATGATGACGAGGGCTGGGGTGATGGACTTGCTGCTTTTTCATCTGAAGAAGACAACCATGAGCTGGATCAGGATAGTGTAGGAGAGGACATTGATGCTTCACTAAAATTTCAAGGGAAACCTGCAATAATTCAAAATAGCAATATGATTTGTCGAGCAATTCAATCACTTGCAGCCAGCCCAACAGTATCTTGAATCATAATGCACCAGTTTTTGTTCCAAGAAATAATGCAAAACCGGTTACTTCAAATGCAGCAACAACAAAGTTCGATCAAAAGGAAACAAAGGATAATGTCCAACCAAAAAATTCCCCAAGCGACACATCAGATGATCATCAAAATGCAAGAGTGCTGCCAAAATATGTGCAGAATAACATTGTCGCAACAGAACCACTCACTAATTTTGAAGAGAGGAAACTTTTGGATGCAATGAGCCAACCTTTGGATACTAGTAAGCAGCAGCAAAGGAATGTAACTACACCAACAAACTCTCCTTCTGCTGATTGCAATACAATAGCATTATCACAGGCGGGGCAGCACCACATCGTGACAAATGCTCTAGTAATCTCTTCACAGGAAAGACAACTCTTGCATTCGATGGTAACAACAGATAAACTAAACAATTTAAATCATTCTAATCCTACTATTGGTCATGTGAACATGAGCAGCAACAATTTGCAAAATCAACAACAAAACAAGGCAGATATGGGTATTGTACAAATAACAACACAAGGCGATTTTCAAGAGATTCCAAATCCAATTTTGACAGGTAGGCATATATATATGAAGAATGGGAGGAAGAAGATATCTTAAACCAATGCCGGGCAGATGCTTCAAGAAAAGGTGACTTGTCACCATTGCATAGTAAAAAACAATAGAAGTGTCGCGAAAGGGATAGAAGCTGGGACGGCAGGGTGATTGAAGACAATTTCATAAGGAGGCCCCCAATGAGAAATGCAAAACAAAATCAGGTCACTCAAACAATTTCTACAAAGTCCAATCGCTTGAAGAACAAAGCATGAATTTTGAAGACATTTTGAAAAAAATTGTGGACGAAGACAAGAATCTACAACTTGAAGTTTTCACAAAATTAGAGAAAAGAGAGCACATTGATGGCATTTTCATAATTTTATTTTACCATTACATTAGTATTATTATATGTAATATCATCACAGAGCATGTTATAAACTCTGTGATGATCACATATTTCTTAGTTCTTGCCAGTTCTTTCTTTTTACATGCTTGCTAGTAGATGAGGAATTTTATTTGCCTCAAAAGGACTTCTAAGGTAAGGTTTACGCCAGTGGTGTTATATGGGTAACAATATCGGTGCTATTCCCCCTTACTTTATTTTTCCTATTTGTTGTAATTTTCTTTTCTCAATTATTAATAAAATCTAGCCATATATATATATATATATATATATATATATATATATATATATATATATATATATATATAGTGCAAACTTAAAGCTGATCTAGACAAAGTGAGCATACTAAATTAAAAATAAAACAAATAAGAGAAAATAAAATGGAATAATCCCTATGCTTCAATTCTTTATTTTCCACTTCATTCTTCAAGTTTCACTTCACAACTAAAAGGTTTACAGAGTCGTGTACCTAGATACAATAGGAAACAAGAAGAAATGACACTTAGCAGATAAAGGAGTCGTAGCAAAAAAATTGCAGAAATCAGCCTCCAATCCAATAGAACAGCAAACCAAGACCCAACAGCTCTAAACCAAACTTCCAAACAGACTCGAATCAAACTTATAAACCCCATATGAATCAAAAAAAGTTTCAGGATTAGAAAACTTCAAAAAATACCAAAGAAAACCAAGAACAGTGTTTCACTAGAAATTTTTCAGTTGTTTTTTATTTTTCCGAATTCTCTCTTAAGCTCTCTCTAGGTATGGCTTGAAATGCAAGAAAGTATGCCTTTATAGGTAAGGAAGCATGACAATAAACGTGAATCAGATTTACACCTTTGTCCCTTTCTCAATTTTCATTTTTGCTTAAATGTCTTTAAATTATTGACTTGTTGGCAAAGCGAGTCTATTTTTAGCTTCCAAGAATCTTGCTAAGGTAGGTAAAAAAAGATTCTCTAAGTACACTACCCAATTTACCCTTTGAACCTCTAAAAATAACTCTGAGCAGATCAAATGGGTCAAGTTGACCCAAATGGATTGAACCACCCCTGGACTTAACAAACATGTTTTCCAACGCTCAATTGGGCTTTTTTGATTTTTCAGGGTCCAATTAACATCGAACAAAAATTCACAATTTGGAAGACTGACCAAAATTCCCTAAAAGAAACCCGGAACCCTTTTTTAAAAACACAATCAAACAAAACAAAGATGAATTCAACAATAAGTTGACTAAACTGAGACCTAATTAAACTAAGTGATTTAACGAACCAGAAACATAACATGCCTAACAAACTAAAGATGTTACATAAATAGAATTCACAAAGAAAATAAAGAAAAGAGAAAAATAATGACCGAAGGAACCAACTTGAACTCAGAGGATGAATTTGGAACAAGATTATTGTAAAGTTAGGTTAAAGAACAAGAGAATGAGGAGAGTAATATGATAGAAAGAAAATAAAAAAGAGGAAAGGGACTTACTGGAAACCAGTTGGAAATAAAAAGACTTAACTACACTTATGTAGATCCTTTGATCTTTGTCAAGAACAAATGAATCAACATCAATTTTGTCGAGCCTAGAATAGCACTCCCTACCTTGCATGTTACCAGACTCGCCAAAAATATTAAATATTCGAAGGGTTCAAAATTAATTCGAGGGTAAAAGGTTGGATATATGGGATATGAGAGGCTTTGTGGTCCATTGGTGTGATTTTGGTGTTGAACAGAGGTGGCTCCACCACCGGAGAAACTGTGGCGGCGCTAGAGTTTCTAATTTTTTATCCGATATTTGAGGAGCTACAGGGGGATTTGAGGGAAGGTTGTTGGAGATCTAAAACGAGGGGCTTGAGGAGAATCTGTGGTGTGATTTTGGGTGTATTTGGACGCTGGCCACCGCCGTGGGCGATTTTCGGCAGGCAACGGCGGCGGCCGAAGGCGACGTTATGCTGGGTTTCAAGGGGTATGTGTGAAAGACGTTTTGGGGGGTAGGGGGTGTTTGGACATATTTATATTAAAGGGAAAATTAGTTCTCATCCGTTGGATTTGCATAAAAGGAACCGTCAAGATTAAAGATTAACCAAATTGGATCGTTATGGTGTTAGTGGGGTTGGACTGGTTTTTGGAAGGGTCTGTGTCGGGTAAAGGTGGTTTTGGGCCGGGTATTTGATGGGTTTTTGACGGGTTTATGGGGTTTTTTGCCCAAAAAAGGCCTCTTTATTAAAAGCTCTTTTTCCTTCTCTCTTTTTTTCATTTTCAAATTGATAAATTACAAATTATAAAAAAATCTGATTTAAAATCTAAAACTAAATTAATAAACTAACTGTGTCTCAAAATTTAATTAAGTCCTAAATTAAAAGAATATAACTAATTCAAAAATTAAAATGTTAAAATGCAAAATGAACTATTTTTGTTATTTTCTTTTATTTTTATAACATTCATTAACTAATTATACTAAGAGTATAAAATTGGGCCCTAATAGCAAATGCAATACATATTTTGTATTTTTTATCAATTAAATAAATTAAACATGCACAAAAAATGCAAACAAACACAAAAATCATGCAATAATTCCTAAAAACCAAATAATTAACAGAAAAATCCTAGTTTTGAGAATTCTATTGGAGTAATTCATGCGAGGCAAAAATCATATGCTCACACTCGGTACCTTACCCAATCGAGTACCAACATAACGTATTTTTTCATGTAATACTATCACAATAACTGAGCCAGAAGGCTACCACGGGTTAAGTAGAATACAACTTGTGATACCATTATACATAAGACATACGGGCCTATAAAGCTAAAATAAACACTCGTACACTGAACATAGGCCGACAAGGCCATACAATCTTTTACATACATGACACCTATCTACAAGCCTCAAAGAATACATAAATATCACGAAGATCGGGACATAGTCCTACCATACAAAACAATACACTTCTAAATCATACTAACCAAACAAGCAACTCCGAAGAAGATGGAGCCCACCAACATCTTCTATTGAAATGATAGACTACTTAGAGGGCTCTCGCTCTGTCTATCGGGAGCTGCGGACATGAAATACAACATCCCCAAGCAAAAGGGATGTCAATACATATTATGTACTGAGTATGTAAGGAATTAAAATTAGTAAATAATAGACATGAGAGAAAGATGGAGTAAAAGAATTGACATGTAAATAGCTCTATGAATCATTTTATTTTTATATTTTCATGAATATGCGTATAAATGTTATACCATGCATGAGTATCTGTGTTCATAACATCGTCAAGCCTCTGAGGACATCCCATCATATCATCTCAGCCACTATGGGCAAATTATCAACGTATACCAGCTGATCAAGTGGTGATGCTTATATATCATTGTATCCTCTTCCTATATCCTCTCTCTCTCTCTCTATATATATATATATATGTGTATATATATATATATATATATATATATATATATATATATATATATATATATATATATATATATATATATATATATATCCCACATACATATATGCGCGTATATAACACCATCTGGTCATGGGTTAGGGTATATGAATGCAAGGCATGAAAAATATGTATTAATATCTCATGGAGTGTCATAAGACCATTATGACTTTGAATAATAACATGAAGTAAACCTTTTCAAATTATGTATTTTTCTAAGACCCATAAATAGATGATAAAATAATATGACACATGAGAATTAAGAACATAAGCATCACTAGCATTTCTCTGAATAGAGTTATTTATCGAAATTTCGTATTTGCTCATTTTGTTTGTGCCGTATAGATCATGCCGAAAGAAAGAAGGTATTGCCTAAAAATACCTGAACCGATTCGTCTTGACAATGTCATGACCCCGAAATCCCTCCAAAGGAGTCGTGATGGCACCTACTCTCTAAACTAGGTAAGCCTACCTTTTTTTGATAACATAGATATTTACTAACTTTGAATTAAATTACGCTGAAAAATTTACAATTCCCAAAACCTATGATACAAGTCATAAGCCTTTCTAAGAGTATTCATACAAAATAAGTACATCACTATTCAGAAACAAAAGGAACATATGAAAATAAGTACAACTGAAGGTGACTCCGAGATCTGCGAACGGTGCAACAGGTTTACCTTGAGTGTCTACCACAACGACCCGCATACCCACTTTTGACCAAATACCTAGATCTGTAACAGAAGTGTAGTATCAACACACCACGGCAGTGCCTAGTAAGTATCAAGACTAATCTGGGGTAGTGACGAGGAACAATCAAGACACCTACTGGTCAAATGAAATAAATAGGATGCGATAATAAATATCGAGATAAAAATAGTGAGGAAATATCAACAAAGGAGAGAAATCAAAATACAAATAGTAGGAACAATAAAGGGAGAACACGGGTAACAACTAACGATAACCAAGTAAATCAACACTGACATAATAGGAACAGAGACAAGTAAGAATGTTCTCAAATGAAGAAGGCAATGGCAACACAACCAATCATATCGTGACTAGTACACAATCCTGACCATCTCAACATCCGAACCTTCAGCACACATGGAACCTTGTGCTCGTATATTTTTCCATTTCACGTTTAACAACAAAATCCATAAATGTTATAAATTACATAATGTCCGTATAAATGCACTCAAGATGTTCAAGAAATCTCATCAACATAATATTAAGTAAATTACAATTTCTAAACTAAATAGGAAAAAATAGCGAGAAAAGTTGAAGTTGTTTAATATTACTAAATACTAGTAGTACGAAATAATACAGGATAATAATCATAACAACGGCTATAGCATAGACAAAATAATCACAGAAGAAATACAGCTCAATACAAAGATAATAATAGGGGATCTCTCAGTATCCCGAGGATCTTTTAGTGTGTGTTGGGGATCTCATGGTATCCAGATGATCTCTTGCTATCCTCAATATATATGCGGAGGATTTCTTTGTATCCTTGGATCTCTTAGTATCCTCAATATATGTGCTGGGGTTCTCATGGAATCTTGAGGATCTCTTGGTATCCTCAATATATGTGCTGGGGATCTTTTGGTATCCTGAAGATCTCTTAGTATCCTCAGTATATATGTTGGTGATCTCTTGGTACTTTTGTTATCTTGAGGATATCTTAGTATCTTCAATATATGTGTTGGGGATCTTTTGATATCCCGCACTACAGTCCATATCAATATAAATATATATGTGCACGATGTCACCCTTCATGCTTTGCCACTCTTCTTAACCCAAAGAGTAGAAACTGCAATATCCCGTCAAGGGAATCAATCAATTGAAATAATAACATCTTGGCAAGGGAATAAACAATAGAAACAATAACATCTCGGCAAGGGAGTCAGTAATAGAAACAATAGCATCCCGACAAGGGAATCAAAAATAGAAACAATAATGTCCCCGCAAGGGAGTCAACAATATATAATAAGGGTCAAGGAAAAACCAAGAAGCACGATAACCTCAATAAATAACAATACATAATAAGCATGTGATAACTACACCGGTAACCACAACAATTGGACATATAATATATTTGCACGAAGTCATAGAGGAATTTACAATTGAGGAGTATTAAGACAATAAGGAAGGCAATCACTCAATTAAGGCAATTAAGGGTCAATATAACAAGTAGAATTAGTTGAAAGCTAATAACATCATATGGAGCATAGAAGAAATTTATGAAATTAGGAAAACCAATTAGAACGGGCTATTTTACACATAATGAACATCAAAACCTAAGAACCCTAGAGCAAATTTTCCATAAATAAGTTCGAGCACCCACCCATTACCTCGCTTGCACAGACTACAATTAGCATAAAAGGTTCAAATCCTAAGGAGAAGTCCCCCATACAAGGTTAGGCAAGATACTTACATCAATCCGGCAAATTCAATACTCAATTTAGCTTTTCCTTTATCAATTCATCAACGCTCGGCTCAATCTGGCCAAAAATGACTTGAATACATCATACAATGCAAGAGAAAACAATTTCAATTAACAAAACTATGATTCTAATACAATTTACAAAAAGTCAACAAAAGTCAACTCCCGGGCCCGCACTTCAAAACCCGACAATAATTTCACAAATCGAACATCCATTTCTCTATGGGTTCACCCATAAAAAATTATCTAATTCCGATACCATTTGATCATTCAAATCATCATTTTACATTTTTGAAAGATTTCATAATTTTTCCCAAATTTTCCTGTAGATTCGCATTAATTTGATGTAAAAATCTAAGATATAATCACAAAATATAGTTGGACATTGATAAGAGACACTTACCCAATGATTTGGAGAAGTTTGGGTCCTTGGAAAATCGTCCATGGAGGTATAGGGTTTGAGAAAATTGAAAAATATGTGAAAATCTCGTCAAAAACATCACTTAACAGGCCTCAGATGTCGCATTTGCAACCCATGATTCGCATTTACGAACCCCTCGCAATTACGAACAACACGGGGTTGGAAGAAGTCGCATTTGTGAAAGAAATCTCGCATTTTGGAAGTGGGCATCGCAAATGCGATAAATAATTCGCATTTGGGACCACATGAGAACTAGCAATTTTTCCTGACACGAAAATGAGCATAACTTCCTCATATGATGTCCAAATTTGATGATTCTTTATCCTTTGGATCCATAATTTCAATATAAATCTAATAGTTTAAGCAAAACTAAATTTGGATCTCATTTTCTCGAACTGGTATTATTTTTTCTTGAAGAAATGACAATGAAACATCCAAAAACAAGCGCAACATAGCCTTAACCTATCTGAAACTCACCTGAGCAATTGGGGATCTAAACCAAACATGCACGCAAATCTAAAAATATCATACGGACTTGTTCGTGCAATCAAATCTTCAAAATAACATCCCAAAACTATGAATTTAACCTCAAAGCTCATGATTTTCTAAGTTTTTAACCGGACGTCAAAATCACTTCAAATCAATTTCGGTTCTCACCAAATTTTACTGATATGACTTAAATATCATAACAAACTTGTACCGCACTCCAAAACCAGAATACGGTCCTGATACCAATGAGTTTAAATATTTATTCATTTCTTTATTTCCTTTAAAAACCAACACAACTATTTTCTTCAAAAATTATTTTCTAAGGGTAGGGACCTCGGAATTCAATTATGGGAACACGCCCAAGTCCCATATTTTACCGCGGACCTCCTGGGATTTTCAAAACACAGATCCAGTTTTGTTTACCAAAAATATTGATCAAAGTCAACTAAAAACAAAATTTTAACTGTAAAAATACTATTTTTTCATATTTTCACATAAAAACTTTTCGGTTTCACACTCGACTGCGCACGCAAGTCGATACACATAATATAAAGCTAGTCATGACCACAAGCTACTAACTTTAAATTAAATTACTCCGAATAAATTACAATTGTTAAAACCTATGATACAAGTCATAAGCCTTTTTAAGAGTAGTTACACAAAATAAATACGTAACTATTGAAAAACAAAAGGAACATACAAAAATAAGTACAACTAAACGTGACTCTAAAACCTACAAACAGTTCAACATGTTTACCTTGAGTCTCTACCGCAACAACCCACACAGCTACTATAAACCAAATACCTGGATTTGTAACCGAAGTGTAGTATAAGCACACCACAGTGATGTCCACTAAGTATCAAGACTAACCTCGATAGGGTAGTGATAAGGAACAGGAAAGATACATACTGTGGGGTAGTAACGAGGAACAGTCAAGATACCTATTGATCAAATGAAATGAATAGGATGGGAAAATAAAATTTAGAGATAAAAATAGCAAGGTAATACCAACATTGGAGAGAAATCATAATAAAAACAGTACGAAAAGTAAAGGGAGAACACGGGTAATAACTAATGATAACCAAGTAAATCAACACTAATATAATCAGAATAGAGACAAGTAACAATGTTCTCAAATGAAGAAGGCAATGCCAACACAGCCAATCACATCATGACTAGTACACCATCCCGACCATCTCAACCATTGATTTCTCATATCATAATCTCAACTTCCGAACCTTCAACACTCATGGCATCTTGTGACCACATATTTTTCCATCTCAATTTTAACAACAGAATACATAATTGTTATACATTACATAATGTCTGTATAAATGCACTCAAGATAAGAAATCTCATCTACATAATATAAAGTAGATTACAATTTCTAAACTAATTAGGAAAAACCAACGAGAAAAGTTGAAGTTGTTTAATATAACTAAATGCTAGCAGTATGAAGTAATACAAAATAATAAGAATAACAATGTCTATAGCAGAGACAAAATAATCACAGGAGGAAAATAGCTCAATACAAAGATAACAATAGGAGATCTCTCAGTATCCCGAGGATCTCTTAGTATGTGCTGGGGATCTTTTCGTATCCGATGATCTCTTGGTATCCTCAAAATCTGTGTTGAGGATATCTTGGTATCCCTTGGATCTCTTAGTATCTTCAATATATGTATAGGGGATCTCTTGGTATCCCGAGGATATCTTGGTATCCTCAATATATGTGTTGGATATCTCTTGGTATCCTACATTACAGTTCATATCAACATAAATGTACATGTGCATGGTATCACCCTTCATGCTTTATCATTCTTCTTCACCCAAAGAGTAGAAACTACAATATCCCAGCAAGGTCAATCAATCGAAACAATAACATCTCGAAAAGGAAATCAACAATAGAAACAATAGCATCCCGGCAAGGGAGTCAACAATAGAAACAATAACGTCCCGGCAAGGAAATCAATAATAGAATCAATAGCGTCTCATCAATGGAATCAACAATAGAAACAATAACATCCTGGCAAGGGAGTCAACAGTGCATAATAAGGGTTATGGAAAAACCAAGAAGCACGGTAACCTCGACAAAACAACAAGAGATAATAAGCACGTGATAACTACACCTCCACAACAATTGGACATATAACATATTTGCACAAAGTCATGGAGGAATTTACAATCAAGGATTATCAAGACAATAAGGAAGGTAATCACTTCAATTAAGGCAATTAGGGGTCAATGTAACACGTAGAATTAGAACAAAGCAATAACATCATATGGAGCATAGAAGCAAATTAAGAAATTAGGAAAACCTATTATACAGGGATATATTCCACATATGAACATAAGGACCTAAGAACCCTAGAGCAAGTGTTCCAAAAATAAGTTCGAGCACCCATTCATTACCTCGCTTGCACGGACTACAATTAGTATAGAAGATTCAAATCTTAAGGGGAAGTCCCCCAAACAAGGTTAGGCAAGATACTTACCTCAATCTGGCCAATTCATACTCAATTTTTGCTTTTCCTCTATCAATTCATCAATTTTTGGCTCAATCTTGCCAAAAATGACTTGAATACATCATAAAATGCAAGAAAAAATAATCTCATTTGACAAAACTATGATTCTTAAACAATTTGCAAAAAGTCAACTCCCCGGGCTCGCACCTCAAAACCTGACAAGTTTTAAAAAATCGAACACCCATTCAACTACGTGTTCACCCATACAAAAATTATTTAATTCTGATGCCATTTGGTCATTCAAATAATCATTTTATATTTTTGAAATATTTCACAATTTTTCCCAAATTTTCCCTTAGGTTTTCACTAATTTGATGTTAAATCTAAGATATAATCACAAAATATAGTTCAAAATTTATTAGAGAAACTTACCCAATGATTTGGAGAAGTTTGGGTCCTTGAAAGATCGTCCATGGAGATTCAGGGCTTGAGAAAATTGAAAAATGGGTGAAAATTTCGTCAAAAACCTCACTTAACAGGCCTCCGATGTCTCATTTGCAACCCAGGGTTCGTATTTGCGAACCCCTCGCAATTGCGAACAACACATGGCAGGCAGAAGTCGTATTTGAGACAAAAATCTTGCATTTTCGAAGTGGGCATCACAAATGCGATAAAAAACTCGCATTTGCGACCACACCTTAACCAATAATTTTTTCTGACACGAAAATTTGCATAACTTTCTTATATGATGTTCAAATTCGATGATTCTTTTTCTTATGGCTCCATAATTTCAATATGGATCTAATGGTTCAATCAAAACTTAACTTAGATCTTATTTGATCAATGTGGTATTATTTTTGCTTGAAGAAATGATGATGAAGCATTCAAAAACAAGCGCAACATAGCCTAAACCTATCTGAAACTCACCCAAGCACTCGGGGCACCAAACCAAATATGCATGCAAGTATAAAAACATAATAGGGACTTGCTCGTGCAATAAAATCTTCAAAATAATATAAAAAACTATGAGTTTAACCTTAAAACTTATAATTTTCTAACTTTTCAACTGGACGTCCAAATCACGTCAAATCGATTTCAGTTTTTACCAAATTTTACAGATAGGACTTAAATATCATAAAAAACTTGTAGTGGGCTCCAGAACCAAAATACGTGCCCGATACTAATGAGTTCAAACGTCAATACATTTCTTATTTCCTTTAAAAACCAGCACAAATTTTCTTCAAAAATTGTTTTCTAAGGCTAGGGACCTTGGAATTCAATTACGGGAATATGCCCAAGTCCATATTTTACAACGGACCTCCTAGGATTGTCGGAACACAAATCCGGGTCTGTTTACCAAAATAATTGATCAAAATCAAATAAAAATCAAATTTTAACTCTAATAATTACTATTTTTTCATATTTTCGGATAAAGCTTTTTGATTTCACGCCCGGACTGCGCATGAAAGTCGATACACATAATATGAAGCTACTCGTGACCTCAAGCTACTAACTTTAAGTTAAATTAATCTGAACAAATTACAATTTCCAAAACCTGTTATCTAAGTCATATGCCTTTTTTAAGATTAGTTATACAAAATAAATACGTTACTATTCTGAAATAACAGGAACATATGAAAATAAGTACGACTGAAGGTGACTCTGAGACCTGCAAACAATGCAGCAGGTTTACCTTGTGTCTCCACCGCAACAACCCACACAGCTACTATCGACCAAATACCTGGATCTGTATTAGAAGTGTAGTATGAGCACACCATGGTGATGCCCTGTAAGTATCAAAACTAACATTGGTGAGGCAGTGAAGAAGAACAGTCAAGATACCTACAAGTCAAATAAAATGAATAGGATGGGATAATAAGATATCAGGATGAAAATGGCGCGGTAATACCAACAACGGAGAGAAATCAAAATACAAATGGTAGGAATAATATAGGGTTAACACGGATAATAACTAATGATAACAAAGTAAATCAACAATGGCATAAAAGAAACAAAGACAAGTAAGATTGTTCTCAAACTAAGAAGGCAATGCCAATACAGCCAATCACATCATGACTAGTACATAATCCCGACCATCTCAACCCTTGATTTCTTATATCATAATCTCAACTTCCAAACCATTAGCACACATGACAAATAGAGAGGCTGTTTCCAAATAGACCCCCGACATCCTTCCATCCAAGAACCCCACCTTGCTCTTGGGGAGACTCGAACTCACAACCTCTCGGTTGGAAATGGGGGTTGCTTACCATCAGAGCTACCCGTGTGAAATAGTACAAGATAATAAGAATAAGAACTGCTATAGCAGAGATCAAATAATCACAAAAGGAATACGGCTCAATACAAAGATAACAATTGGGGATCTCTCAGTATCCCGATGATCTCTTTGTATCCTCAATATATGTGCTGGGAATCTCTTGATATCCTGAGAATCTCTTGGTATTCTCAATATATTTACTGAGGATCTCTTGGTATCCTGAGTATCTCTTAGTATCCTCAATATATGTGCTGGGTATCTCTTGGTATCTCGGGGATCTCTTGGTATTCTTAATATATGTGCTGGGGATTTCTTGGAATCCCGAGGATCTCTTGGTATCCTCTATATATGTGCTGGGGGATCTCTTGGCATGCTGAGGATCTCTTGGTATCCTCAATGTATGTGCTGGGATCTGTTGGTATCCTGTGGATATCTTAGTATCCTTAATATATGCGTCTACAGATCTCTTGCTATCCCGCACGATAGTCCATATCAATATAGATGTACATATATATGGAATCACCCTTCGTGGTTTATCACTCTTCCTCACCCAAACAGTAGAGACAACAACATATCGGCAAAGGAATCAATCAGTGGAAACAATAACATCTCGGCAAGGGAATCAACGATAGAAACAATAACATTCCGACAAAGGAGTCAACAATAGAAACAATAACATCCTGGCAAAGAAATCAACAATAGAAACAATAACATCCCAGCAAGGGAGTCAACAATAGAAACAATAATGTCCCAGTAAGGGAATCAACAATTGCAATAATAACGTCCCGGCAGTGGAGTCAACAATAAATAATAAGGGTCATAAAAATCAAGAAGCACGATAACCTCAATTAAGACAATTAAGGGTCAATGTAACAGGTAGAATAAATGGAAAGCTAATAACATCAAATGGAGCATATAGAGGCAATTTAAGAAATTATGAAAACCAATTATAATGCACTACTTTCCACATAACGAACATAAGGATCTAAGAACCGTAGAGCAAATTATTCACAAGTAAGTCCGAGCACCCACTCGTCACCTCGCTTGCACATACTACAATTAGCATAGGAGACTCAAATCCTACAGGGAAGTCCCCCCAACAAGGTTAGGCAAGATACTTTCCTTAATCCGGCTAACTCAATACTTAATTTAGCTTTTCCTTTACTAATTCATCAACGCTCGAATGAATCTAGCCAAAAAACGACTTGAGTACATCAAACAAGGAAAGAGAAAACAATTTAATTGACAAAACTATGATTCTTATACAATTTACAAAAAGTCAACAGAAGTCAACTCCCTGGGCCCGCACCTTGGAACCCGACAAAATTTACAAAAATCGAACACCCATTTTACTACGAGTTCAACCTTACAAAAAAAATGTAATTCTAGTACCATTAGGACATTCGAATAATCATTTTACATTTTTGAATGATTTCACAATTTTTCCCAAATTTTCCTTTTGATTCTCATTAATGTTGATGTTAAATCTATGATAACATCATATAATATAGTTGAACATTGATTAGAGACACTTACCAATATTTGGAGAAGTTTGGGTCCTTGGAAAATCGTCCATGGAGGTTAAGGGTTTGAGAAAATTTAAAAATGGGTGAAAATTTCGTCAATAACCACACTTAACATGCCTCATATATCGCATTCGCGACCCAGGATTCGCATTTACGAACCTCTCACGATCCCAAACTGGCCCGGTCGTGATGGCACCTCTCGTGAAGACAAGGACAACCGACACAACACTCACATTAACCCATTAATTATTAAGAGTCATTTTAAACCATTAATTAGTGCAATATTTCATATATAAATCTTAAGGAAACATTATGGAATTTCTACACAAGCCCGACATTGGGGTGTCACTAGTCATGAGCATCTATCGAGGTGTGAATATAATAAGAAGTCTAAAATAATGTACCAATTACACTAATAGCAATGTAAGGAAAGGAACGGTGTTACGGACATCAAGCAGCCACCTGCTAATACTGATGACTTCGAGTGTGAGCCAATCCACACCTGGTACCGGGTTCCGATATACCTGCATCTGGATATGAGGTGCAGGAAGAAGTGTGAGTACTCCAACCCAGTAAGTAATAAGAGTAAATAAAGACTGAGTATTAGGAAACAATGAATCCACATTAACGTTAGGCTCAATAAGCACAACAGGCTTTCAAATCATAATACTAGTCAACCTTCCCTTTTAAAGTTCATCTTTTTGTAAAAATTATTTTAAAATACTTTTCAACAGTTTCAGTGGGGGTTCAGTACCATTTAAAATGATAATAGTGATTAAAGTCATAATCATCCCCTAGGGCAAACATAGTTCATAAAACAACCCCTCGAGTAAAACAATAATTATAAACACTTCATAATTTTGAAATCTCGGTGGAAACAACCAAATACAAAATCTGTGATTAATTTATGAACATCTCGTAAACCCCAGTTTAAATTACAGTTGTTTTAAATTATTTGTTCAACTTTTCGAAAGAGGTTCAATATAAAGATAAGTGAAAACAGTCAATAAATCAACATATTCGATAGAAACTCACTTTAAAGAGGAGTGAAATCAATAAGTTTGTAAACAGGCCTCCCAGGAAAAGTATCACTCACGTCCATGTATATATCTATCGCCCCTCGGGCTAGCGTCTCTACCACTCAAGACTCAACTCTTACCAATCATTACTCGCATTCAGAATTCATGCTCAATAGGTACCATATAGTAACCGCTGCGGCATGTAGCCCGATCCATAAATCATTGCGGCATGCAGCCCGATCGATATACTTCGTCGACGGTGCTCACTGGGGGTGTGCAGACTCTGGGAGGGTCCCCTTACGGCCCAAGCGTAATATTGTTACGGCGTGAAGCCTAATCAAGCATATCGTTGTGGCGTGCAGCCCGATCCATATAAGTATCATTGCAGCATGCAACCCGATCCATATATATATATGTATATATATATATATATATATGTATATATATATATGTATATATATATATATATATACATGTATAAATATATATGTATATATATATATATATATGTATATATATATATATATATATATGTATTGCTGCGGCGTGCAGCCCGATCCATAGATATAATCCTCAGAATTAACCTTATCATCAGACTCTCAGTCTATATAAATCATCAAGCTCACAATCAGAGCCTCGGTCTATATCAGTCATCATCTCACGATCACTCGGACCATTAGTTGAACAAGGAACTCAGCCCAAAGTAGTTTCCACATTTTTTTTAAGAATATAGTGATATAGCCAGATTTGAGTAATAAATAGGTAAAACATGATCAAGGATATGCTTTCAAACAAATATAATGAGGAAAGACAGTAAAAATGCCCCTAAGGGTCTCAATAAGTCGGCAAAAGGCTCCAAGCATGGCATACAACCCAAAATATAGTAAAACGGACAATTAACTATCAAATACGCGGGAAAATTATCATTCGGGATGGACTGGTTCATAATCCCCAGTTGTGCTCTACCCTACGCTCGACTTCTAGTGTGTAAGGAACCTCAAAGTAACACAACGATGTGTAATCCGGGGTGTCAAACAATCAGGACAACATTTATAATCATTACTTACCTCGAACCGACAAAATCTCTAGCTCACGACGCCTTTGCCCCTCAATTTGGCTTCCACACGTGTTGAATCAACCAGAATAAGTAAATCACAATATGCTAAGGGAACAAAGCCCAAGCAAAAACAATCAATATCAGACATATATCCCGAAATTACCAAAAGTGGAGAGTCAGTCCCACTTCTCAAAAATCCTTGTCACCCCACGAGTCTATGCATATAAAGAACACCAATATTGGGATCCAAATAACCCCTCAAATCCCAAATTAAAATTCCAATATCTCAAGCGTGGTTCTTCCATTTTTTTGGTTAAAGTTCCATGAATTTCTAGGTTAATTTTACAATACAATCACGTTTTTGGTTCATAAAACTTACCCTCCAATCAATCCTCTTTGAATCTCTCTTCAATTCCTCCCAAATAGCACCCAAAATTTTCAACAATAGAGGAAAAATGACTTAGGCTTGCAGATAAAATGTTTTTAAAACCCTTCTGCCCAGCTATGATTTCCTTCTATGCAAACGCGAGGGCCTTCTCGCGTTCGCGATGCACAAAAATTTCCGTGACCAAAATTACCCTTCGAACACGGTGCCCTACCTGCGAACGCAAAGCTTCAACGTCTTCAACTACGCGAACGCGAACTCCATGCCTCGAATGCAAAGAACAAATTATATGGATCCTCAATTCCTCTTATGCGAACGCAAAATAATCCCAGCGAACGCAAAACACAAGGTTTTCACTCTCCTCGAATACGAGACACCAAACGTGAACGCGAAGCACAAATCTCAGGGACCCCAACTTCCTCCTTCGCGAACGCAGCCCCAGGCTCGCGAACATGGACGCCAAAATAGGTCTGCACCTGGCATTTTCTACTATACTTTCCAAGTTTTAATCTTCCTGTTAGCCATCCGAAATCACCCCAAGGCCTCCAGGATCTCAACTAAACTTTTTCCAATCATCAAAATACCTCAAACAACATCAAAACCATCAAATTTCATCAAATTAAAGCCTAAGTTTTTTTTAAACTTCCAAAACACGTTTTTGATAAAAAAATCCAACCAAATGAGTTCCGAATAACCTGAAATTTTACACACACATCCCAAATCACATAACAAAGCCGCATCAACTCTCAAAATTCCATTCGGACCCTTGAACCAAAATCTCACATATCGACCAGAAATCGCCAAAATACTAACTTCGCCCATTCAACCCTAATTATACACCAGACATCCAAAACCACTTATGATCACACTCATAAGTCACAAATCATCCCCCAAAGCTAACCGAATCATTGGAAATCATATTCAAGCTTATATACAAATAAGTCAACTCTTGGTCAAACCTTTCAAATTCAAAGCTTCAACTAAGACTGTTCTTTCGAATTCATTCCAAATTTTCCTGAAAATAAAAAACAACGATCTTCATCATTCCTAATATATCACACGGGGCAAGTCAAACCCGAGAACTAGCGATCAAAGTGCAAAAGCTCAAAACAACCGGTCGGTTTGTTACAGAACCCCTCGTAATTACGAACAACACAAGGCTAACAAAAGTCGAATTTCGACAAAAATCTCGCATTTGCTAATTGGCCATCACAAATGCATTATAAATTCGCATTTGCTACCATTCGAAAACCAACAATTTTTCGTGACAAAAAAATGAGCATAACTTGCTCATACCATGTCCAAATTCGACGATTCTTTTTCCTATGGCTCCATAATTTTGATAGGATCTAATGGTTCAAACAAAACTAAATTCGAATCACATTTGAGCAATGTGGTATTATTTTTTTTGAAGAAATTACGATAAAGCATCCAAAACAAGCGCAACATAGCCTAAACTTATTTGAAACTACCCAATCCCTCGGGCTCTAAACCAAACATGCACGCTAGAAATACCCTAAAAAATACTGAAAAAAGCTCTGCCTTCTCTCTAAGAACTGTAGCGGCGTGAACAGTACCTTCGTCACTATTCATCGACCAGTTTTCCCGATTCCGACAGTAATCTTGGTGTCCAAAGAACCACTTTCACCTTGTGATTACTCTCCAACTGGTTTTATTCTCACATCCTTCTCCATCTCTCCTAGATCTTAATTTGATTAAAATCACTGTAGCTCGTAATTGTCTTCATCTTCAACTATGGAGAAAACAAGTAGCTATTGCTGGATTTGTATCAACGCAATCTAATTTTGGCAGCCATGTCTGTGCTGACCTCTCCCCAGTCTTTGGCTGTGGGAGAGGCTATTCAACAAAAGACTCAATCAGTTTCAAACGATAGGATCAATCAATCATATGCTTCATCTTTACAAGCTAAACAGCCGACTCCGACTAAAATGGAGATGTGTCCAGTAATATACGACCATGATGAACCAATAATTCAATTCACCATGGAAGAGGTTAACATTTTTACTAAGGAAGAAGGATTACATCAAGCAGTTGTTTTAAAATTTTCCTATGGAGACCTGATTTAAGAGAAGTGCGAAAGATGTTTTCGTCGCAATTTGATGTACAAGGTCAATATAATGTCGGGCAGTGAATATCGACATCTTTTGATAAGATTCGATCTGTACGATGATTATGTTCGATTCCTCTCAAAGTCGACTGGATTTTTTAAATCCAAAGGTGAAGAATTCTTCTTCAGAACATTCCCATGGACTTTCGATTTCAATCCAAGGGAAGAGACATCAATGGCAGTCGTGTGGACATCACTGCCAGATTTGCCTCCAAATTTCTTTGCTAAGAGATCGCTAATGTCTATAGCATCTGCAGTGGGGAAACCTCCTACTATTGACAAAGCGACGCAAGACAGAACGAGGCCTAGTGCTGCAACAGTTAAGATTATAGTGGACCTTTTGAAAAATCATCCAAAAAAGGTCGTGCTGCAGATTTTGGATGCTGCCTCAGGTAAATCCTTCGAGTTCCATCAACAAATTGTGTTTGAAAACTGGCCAAAGTATTGTGAGTTTTGTAAACATCAAGGGCACGATATAAAGGCTTGCAAGATCAGAAAACAAAATGATGGAACAGAAGAGGTAACAGAGAGGAATCTAGCTAAGAATATGATACAGAATGATAGGAATGAAATTGCCAAACTACAAGGGGACGCAAGGGACTAATTAAATGGTAAACGAGCTGGACAACAATCTAATGATTTACAAGAAAAAGAGGAGAATACAAGAGTTGAATCATCAAAAATCGCACAGCTCACCGCGCTGTCTGCTAAAACAGTGAATGACAATACTGTTTTGAATGAGAATGGTCGTCTTTGTGATTCAATTGTACATCAGGGCACTGGAAAAGATGTTTTGATACAGATGGATTATCTTAACTCTAATCATTTTGTTGTAATGGAATGAGGCAGATCAACAGGTAGCTGTAGAAACTGAAATGCCAGATGCCTCTAATTTTGAACCGACAGCTGAACTTGTGAAGGAAGTGCAGAATCTGGATAATCCTAAGGTTATTAATCAGGCTCGAGCATATGACTCTGCAGAGAATATTGCTAATAATGCACGGGCTGAGCAGATAGGTAAAAGGGATGGACAGCACTCCAAATGCAATATGCAACAGCAGTCAACTGTTGCATTTGCAGAATCTGTGCCAATAACTGGAGTTTCTGGATCTGTTGATACAATGCAAATCACTGTTCCATTTGAAATGCAGTGTAGGATTGAGAAAATGCTGAGATAAAGCACACAAAAGTAATCCATTGCAGCCAGGGTGCAAAGGAAGGACAGATGAAAATTGCAGAACCGACTGAACAGCAGCAGGCTAAGATGATGTCTAACAATGACAATGATAATATGCCTACTCAAGAAACTGGAAAAAACATTAATGCAATGGACACAGATCACACTGATTTTCCTTTGCAATCAAGAGAGAAGGCATCGGTTTCCAATAACATTGATGATTCCACCAAATCTTGACAGAAACAATCTGCTTATCAGATGGACACATCGAGCTCCAACAGAAATGAAACTATCAAAAGTAGCAACAAATAGAATGTAGAGAAGGTTACAGCAATAACAATATGTTCCAATTCATCTGCCGCACTTGCAATTTTCTGTAAAGATGATGAAAAAGAAGGTGGAGGGGTCACTCAAAAGGTCCAAAGCTATACTCTCATTTCTATATCCAGTATGTATGCCGAGGGAGGTATCAACGACAGTGGGGAATTCTTAAGTCTCAATGGAAAGAATAGACAACAAATTCGAGATAACATGAGAGATATGGTAATTAAATCGAAACTGTGGGACCAATGTTATTTCGATGAAGACGAGAACTGGGATGAAGGCTCTGCTGGTTGGCCATCTGATCAGGAAGGCCAAGAAGATGATTGCATCTGCACAGGAGAGGACAGTGAGGCTACGATCAAGCCAAAAGCTCAAAGGAATTCTGCAAACATGAATGGGAATGTAAAACTGTCATATACAGCAAGCAATTTGAATCATAATGCGCCAGTTTTCATTCCAAAAAATGATACAATATCACGCACTTCGAAGGTAACAACAACAGAGATCGACCAAATAGAAACAACACAAAGAGCAATCCAACTCACGGGAGAATCATCAATGTTTTGAAACAAAACAGCATTTCCAACTTGTGGACAAAATCAGAAGATAGTCTTACACAACGGGCAGCCACAAACAAATTTTACTTCTACGGATAACAAATTAGTAGCTCTTCACAAGTAGCACAAAATGATATGGAAGGAAATCACATATATGAAGAAGGAGAGGAACAGGATATCTTAACGCAATGCCAAAAGGATGTTGCATGAATGGGGGATTTATCACCAACGCACAGTAAAACAAGTAAAAAGAATCATCAAAGGGATAGAAGTTGGGACGGCAGGATAACTGAAGACGCAAACAAAATGAAGCTTCCAATGCGAATTGAAAAACAAAAGCAGATAACTCAAAATACCTTTATAAAGCCCAATAAAACAAAGAACAAAGCATGAATTGTGAAGATCTCTTTGAATTCATCACAAAGTTGGAGAAAGGACAGCACATTACTCGCTTCCTCATTTTTCATTTTATCTTCTTAATATCCTCATTTGTAATATCACCAAAGAGTTGTGTTATGAACTCTGTGGGGATCATGCTATATCTCGGACATTCAAGTTAGTATGATGTAATTTTAAGTTTTTTATTATCAATAAAAATCCAACTCTAGGCTTTGCCTAGTGTTTGCTTATAAAAAACATGCACGCAAGTCTAAAAATATCATACGAACTTGATCGTGCAATCGAATCATCAAAATAACATCAAAATTTGTGAGTTTAACCTCAAACTCATGATTTTCTAACTTTTCAACCGCACATCCAAATCATGTCAAATTAATTTCAGTTTTCACCAGATTTTATAAGTAGGACATAAATATCATAACAAACTTGTACTGGACTCCAAAACCAAAATATGATCTTGATACCAATGAGTTCAAACGTTAATACATTTCTTTATTTCTTTTAAAAACCAACATAATATTTTTCTTCAAAAATTATTTTTTAAGGCTAGGGACCTCGATATTCAACTTCGGGAATACGCCCAAGTCCCATATTTTTACCTCAGACCTCTCGGGATCATCGGAACACAGAGCCGAGTCCGTTTGCAAATATTATTGATCAAAAGTCAACTAAAAATCAAAATTCAACTCTAAAAATTACTATTATTTTTTCACTTTTTCACATAAAAGCTTTTTGGTTTCACACCCGCACTACGCACTCAAGTCGATACACATAATATGAAGCTACTCATAACCTCAAACTGCCGGACTGGTGAAATTACTTAAAACGACGAGTCGGGGCGCTACAGAAAATCCCTTTAACACCCGTTGATTATGACAACACGAAACGGCGAATATAAGTAGGGAAAATCCATACAATATTCTTGAGAAAGATTATAGTGTGCTCCCTTAGAATCGCAAAATCCTATTGCTACTACGCTACAAAGTCTTGTATGGATTCTTGTGGAAGTGATTTACGTTATTAGTGAGAACTATGGTTTTGTAAGAGCATTACATAGCTGATCAATAACTTAATAAACATGAATGAATTTCTTTAGAAAGGTCCCTTTTTGATAATGTGTGGGCTACACTTAATAATGCTTCCCTTAGCCACCCAAATCCCTTAATATGTCATCTCGCAATGTGACTATTGAGTCACTTAAATCAATATTTTTGTGCTGCCACATTTGGGAGGGTTTTTTAATCCTTATCAAAAGTATTAATTATTCACTAATTCATTATTTAACTAATTAATCACTTATTAAGCAATAATTAATCAATTACCCATATAATTAAGAATTATCTCAAATTATTTAAAATGATATTCACTTTTAACGCACCTTATGCACCTTATTATCATGGCATGTGGTACCTTGTATGGTGCTAATCCATAAATACCAGGTATTATAGCTCAAACTGTATTTTATCACAAATTGAAAAACTTCAATGAAACTCATTTTCTTTGATTTGCTTGCCCTCTCACCTTCACTAATGTAGCTATTCCTTGTTTGAATTAGCACAATACTTGTAAATCCAAAATAATCTCATTCCCGAGCTAATGTTGATTAACTTACAACAAAACATCAAGGTAGAAAAATACGGGATGTAACATTTCACTTTCAAGCTCTTAATAATTTATTTATGGCATATTTTCATGTACGAAAATATGGGGTGTAATATCATCCCCCCCCCTTTGGAACATTCATCCTCGAGTGTTTACTGATGCACTTATCATTCTCATAGCTATTACGAATACTTTAGTACTCCTCTTGCCATCTAGGCAACTGTTCTGTGAATAAGTCCAAAGGCCAGGGCATTTCCCTTTTAGTCCTCTTTCTCATCTCACGATTTGTGGTCAATATCTTTCCAATCTTGTAACTGTTGCTAAATGCTGTCATGAAGCTTGTGAATCTAACATTGTAAGTGCACCTATACGACTCTTCTTTCCTCTTTTTATTTGTTGCTCTAGCTTCTAGCCAATCTCTAGACTTCACTTTGCAAACACATACATAGCTTGATAAAATATCCCTCTGGGCATTTGTACGTATACTAAAGTTCTCTGCTCAGTACTTCGTTGAAATTGCGAATATTACTACATATTGTTTTAGAGACCCGATTATCCATCCGCATAATTTTATTGTATCTAGGTAGGTCATATTATACCATAAATCTTACTTCGATTTATCGTTGTTGAGGTCTGCTACCAAGTTCCAGCTTTCTCTTGTTGCTTATCCCATATGCATAAATCTAAGTCATTTAATGCTTCCTCATTATTGTTCATCTTAAGAATGACGACCTAATCTTAGCCTACACTTTATGACTTTTGTTCATCCATTGTGATTTGCCTCAATATTGATCTATAATATACCACTAATGACTTGAAACTTCATACATAATACCATGCCATTAGGGGTGCGTTGCATTGAGATATATTTGAAGTGATTTCCATAATCGTATTTCATTGCATCTCAATGTGATTAACGTTATGGGGGTATTCAAATCTTGTTCCATCAATGAAATCTTTTCCTTTCTTTAAATCATTACTCAGTCGAAGGCCCAAATGTCATTCTTTATCTACCATAATTACACCTACATTCTCTTTCAAATGATGTTAGTCTTAGACTTCTTTGAGTTTATTCAGGCTATACTGAGCTTTTTATAACTTAGAGAAACCATTAGCTCGCTTGTTTTCATGGGTTTAATCCTAAGGACTTATTTATACTCGCCACCTTCTTACTCGCCCTTTCGTATCCTTACTCTTCCCTTTCTAAAACCTTGTCGCTTTCCCATACTTAAGCTTCTGACCTAGCCATAGTTATTTATTTTACTCGGAACATTCCTTCAACTTGCTTGCATCATAGGTTTCCGTATGTTATTTTGGAACATCAAGAGAGACATCATATTGCTTCTAACTCTTCTTTATTATCTTAATTTGCCTCCTCGATACCTAGAAACCATAGGCTATAACATATGCCACTGATGATGCCGCTATCATTCCTGGATATTGAATCCTTGTGTTCTAGCCTTCTATCCGAAGTATGGACTATTCATAACCTTCTTCTTTTGAGTATCGCGTGCGTTGTTCACCTTTACCTTACTTACCTTAAAATCTTGTATCACATCTTGTATCTCTTCAATGAACTTCCTTCCACATAGTTATAACCACATCCATAACTTGAAGCTTTATTATCATACTTGTACCTCTAGGTATACATAATCCAATGAGAGCTTCATACTAACTACTTATGAGGCTGGTATTCTTCTGATGCGCTTATAGAATATGGCTACTGTACTATCTCTCTCGTACCTCAGATATTTAAGAGTGATCCTGAGATCTATAATTCTCTTGGTCTATTCATGTCTTACTTAGTTGATGTAACTCTTTAGTGTCCTATTTTTCTGATCAGTCTTTATGTAGGCTTAAGATATCTCCCGGCATGCGGCTCCTGGATTTAGTTATTACTTTACCCTTTTATAGGCACTGAGGGATATTCATAATACAATCCTTTTAACAATTCAATCCTTTGTCTATGACCTGGGGTCAATTCTTTCTTTAAATGTATACCAAAATCTTCTACAGTTGTATATGCTATAGGTAGAAAACTCCAAACTCTTTGTCAAGACCCAAAATCCACTAAGGGTCGTGATGTCGCCGGACACTGCTGTCAGGCAAGCCAACAAAATACTTAATTAAATTCTCATTTTAAATATTTCTGAAATCACTTCCTTTATACGTTTAAGCAATACATAATAAATTCCACCGGATAAATAATGAAACATTTAACAACTTTTAAAATTTCTTAATAAACGCATAGACATCCTAGAAGCTGGTGTCACAAGTGCATGAACATTTTCTAAGAAATAATTTGATACAACAACCGTCTGGAATACAATATTGGATAGAAAACAAATTCAGTAATCTAGAAGAGACTTGCTAGATGCGGCATCTCGGGAAGTGCAGTTCACCTAAGTGTCCATATCAACAATGCTACCACGCTGCCTAGGCCACCTGAGTTGCATGTTCATGTGTAACAAAAATAACAAAAGTGTAGTATGTGTAGGAAGACAATGTGTACCTAATGAGTATCCCATTTAATCTCGAAGAAATAGACGAAAGGTTGACTTCGACACTTACTAGTGGTCCAATAATGTTATATCAATAATATATTAAATCGTGGATTTTTATAAACATGATTGTAATTCAATAGGTTGAAGCAAGTAAACATTTTTTTCTTTTGTAAGAAATTTCAAAATTCCTTCTCATCATTTATACATATATTCTTAAGCCAGGAAGAGGCAATAACATCTTCACTAAGTTCAAGGCAAGCAATACAAGCATGCGCAAATCATGCTGAAGTCATACGATCCGATCCAAAAATATTTAAATTGTGCACTTCCCGAGGGTCGAATGGCGCGAACCATAGATGCATCTATTTAATCTACCAAGGCATTCCACCCATTCCAGAATTTCAACACGCACAAACAGTCAATCAAGAAGTTATAAGGAAACAATTATCCAAAGAAAGCCAATTCTCTTTTAACAATTTAGAAAAATGAAGTTTAATTCTTTTTAGAAATTCATTTACCAATTCGATAGGATTTAAGCAATTCAACTGTAAATAAGGTCCATAGAAATTGCCACTATTTTATCGCTAAAGCAAAAATATCTACAAATATCTGAAACAGTGTTAGCTATAAACTTACTTGTGTGACGTGAATTAATTATTATATACGCAATTATATGTTATTGCATTGTCTGGTCCTCATCTATCCAATGACTTGTAATAGTTAGATAATCACAATCATTACCACCTCTACCAATATCAGTAGTAACAGAAATCCGATTAGTATATGAGTAAATAAATAGCGCAAATATTATTCATATTCATGTTTGAATTTATAAATATCGGCCTTAACTGTTGCGTGAGGCCAACCTTTATAAGTAGGATTTAAAAACTCTTCTAATATAATGAACCCAATTAGGATTAGAAGCAAAACTATAAGGTAAGCGCATAACAGTAATCATCTTTGCTAATTCTTCACGATCTCTATTTGGATCGTAATATAAAATACCTCCGGTGACAGTGTTAATTCCTGGTTGAACTATATTTGAACCTATACTAGGGTTAACCAAATAATCTAAAGTTGTCCCCTCTTGATGCGCATGCATTTAAAAAAATCTAGCCTTATCTCTAGGGTGTCTTTTTATGTGCCTAGTCAAACTACCCGTGCCACTACGGTCTCCAGCAAATTTATGAACCAGTAATTTCACACAAGTTTTACACTTAGCCTTATTTAGTTCTCTTACTTGAGTAAAAAAATTCCAAACTAATGATGTTTCTTGACGTTTAGCAGGTTGCCTATTAAAAGTTGGAGTTTCTACAAGTGAATGGCCGGTGCATTACTTGAGTTATGAACAGTACTAGTAGGTGTATCACCTAAATCTGGTGCTTGGGTTTCATCATCATCATCATCATCCTCATTTTCCTCTAAGATAGGTTCATTAGGATAAAGAGCATTCATAATTTCATCATCTAATCTATCACCTACTGCAACATCATGTAGAAATTCACTATCGGTAAATTGAAAACAAGGGTGATCACTATCTAGCATTACGGGAGGAGGAGGAAGACGTCTAGGTTGGCTACTACTTTCAACTTGCTTATCTTTTGTAGGTCGGGGAGCCGGCGGAAGGATAGTATTATGGCCACTACTTTCACCCGTTTTACCTTTTCCTTTACAAAACATTTTTTTCAAAGAAAATGCCACATTAATTAGAATTATGCAAACTAAACCACACAAACATATATTATTAAAACATTAAAGTTGAAACGAGTTTACCAGATTGCCGAACTACTTCTTGAAAATTGAAAATCGTTGAACAGTTGTAAACTTCAATTCAACAACTTCACAATTTTTCACTAATTTTCAACAATAAATTAAGCAATTGCAGTAGAAAGATTGAGAGAGATTGAGAGGTATTGATAAATTGGTGAATAAAAATGAAAGAATGAGGGGGTATTTATAGTTGAGAAATGGGAAAAAGTGTAATTACATAAAATTTGGGTTTAAATTAAAGTTTGGGGGCCAAATGGCCATTTTGTAAAATTTCAAACGGCCATATTTTCAGCCCAAACGGCTATATTTTAAATATGGCCATTGCTGATTTGTAAAACAACAAAAAAAAATTTTTTGAAAAATAGCCGTTGGGCCCGTTTAGGCCCGCCAGGCCCGGCTGACGGTCAAAAGCCTAGCGGTCCCGGGCTCATGGGCTAATGGTCTTGGACCGGCACGTCACGGGCCTACATGTAACATCAGGCCCAGGGCCACCAGGACCGCCCCACCAGGCCTGTTAGGCCCGCCAAGACCGCGGGCCCGGTCCGGTTCAGGCTCAGGCCACAGTGCACTCTTACGGGCCACGCATCCCTCAGACTCTGGGGGACAAACTCTTTCATAAACATCTCCGAGAATTGGTACAAGTCAGTGAAGTAGCCTCGACTGGACTATCTATCTCATATGTACGCCACCAATCATAGGCGGCTCTCCAAAGCTGAAAAGCAGTAAAGGAAACCCCGCTGGACTTTTCTATGCTTATAGTGCGAAGAATACGATGGCACTCCTCTAGAAATCCCAAGGCATCATCTGTCGCTAATCCACTGAAAACCAGAGGATCATACTTCGTAAACCTTTCTAACCTCTACTGCACATCCTCAGAAGCAGCTGCCCCATCCACGGGCTGAACTGGCACTGCAGGCGGAACAGGAAGGATATTTAGGACCTGCTGACCTGTACTAACTGCTCAGGAGTGCGAACAGGGGGAGTCTGTACTCCTCCCCCGGGGGGCTGCAACCCTGCTGGAGCCAAGGTGGTGTAGATAGACATGAACTGATCCAACATCTCCTGAATGGCTGGAGTAGTTGTTGCAGTAGTTGGCGTGTCAGGTGCCCGGGCTCCAGCTAGATCTCCTGGTTGTGCCTCGGTAGCAGCTCGCGCAGGTGCTTTGGCTGCACTACGAGCACGTCCTCAACCTCTGCCCCGTCCCCGGCCTCTGACGACTGCAGTAAGGGGAGGGGGTGCCTGATCATCCCGAGAAGTGCGTGTCCTTACCATCCGTGAGAGAATAGAAGACGGGAGTTTAGATCTGATGTCAAAGATGTCGCACGACAAGGAAATCAATGAAATGAAGATTTTTCCTAAGCAGTTAAATAGCCTCTCATAGTTATACAGACGTCTCTGTACAGATCACCTGGACTCTAATAAACCATCCTATGTTCCGTGACTCCTATAACCTAGAGCACTTATATCAACTTGTCACGACCCCAGTTCCCCCTCCATGAACATGTCGTGATGGCACCTACTTCCTACAACTAGATAAGCCTAACAATGCGGAAGTTTATATAACTTGCGAAAATATTTAATTAAATCAAGCAAAACTAGAAAAAAAAGGACATATAAGTGCCACTTGGCAAATACAACTCAAAATGCGGAAGTCTACAATAATATCCCAAAACCCGGAAACTCATAGGAACACAAGCTAATGAAAAGTGATCCACGGCTATAACTCCAGAATATCTAAAGCAAAAGTATGGAAGAAGTTCAAATACTACAGATAGAATAAGGAAGGAGACTCCAAGGTCTGCGGACACTGCAGAAGTACCTTAAATCTCCATAGCTCTCCTGACCTCCAGGATAGTGTGCCTGAGATGAAGTACCTGGGTCTTCATATGAAAAACATGCATAGACGAGGCATGAGTACACCACAGCGGTACTTAGTACGTGCCAAGCCTAACCTCGGTCGGTTGTGACGAGGAAGGTCGGGGCCCTACTTAGACAAAGCAATATAATAAAAATGATGGCAACAGTATGAAACAAGCAGCAATAATGAAATACAACTGTAAATTAAGTCAGGTTACACATAAAACAACCAACACAGCGAGGATAAGATAACACATAGTAAGATAGATCAATATCAGTACCAATTATGAGGATCTCCCAAGATACCGTCCTGTAGTCCATTTCCATGTCAATACCACAATGAGGATGTCCCAGGATACCGTCTGTAGTCTATTTCCATATCAATACCAATAACGAGGATCTCCCAGGATACTATCATGTAGTCAATTTCCAGATCAATACCAATAACGAGGATCTCCAAGGATACCGTCCTGTTGTCCATTCCATATTAATACCAATAACGAGGATCTTCCAAGATACCATCCTGTAGTTAATATAAATGTGCAAGGGGATCTCTCAGGAATCTAACCCGTAGTCCCTAAGTAAATATGCAGGGGGATCTCCAGGGAATCTAACTCATAGTCCCAAATATAAATGTGCAGGGGGATCTCCCAGGAATCTAACGAGTAGTGCCAAAGTAAATATGAAGAGGGGGATCTCTCGGAAATCTAACCCGTAGTCCCAAATATAAATGTGCAGGATCTCCCAGAAATCTAACTCGTAGTATTAAACAAATAGGGGGAGCTACCGGAGCCCCACGTCCGTAGTCCCAATTAAATGCGCAACCACGATCATAGATTATTCAGAAATGAAGTACAACAATACAATCAACAGATAGTTCTAGCCTGACATGTCTCACGTAGTGCATTTAAGGCAATTTAAGTAAGCGGGCAAGTTAAATAAACTAAACATATCTTTCTAGTCTAACACATGTTATAATTGCAAGTAAGAACTGGATTTTCAACAATTAGCTCAAGTACGCGCTCGTTACCTCACGTACACGGCACTCAATTACCAAATAACATATCCTAGAGGAAAGGTCCCCCACACAAGGTTAGACAAGCCACTTACCTCAAACCGGCTCAAAATTCAACTTGAAATCGCACTTTTGTCACAAGTATCCGACTCCAAATGGCCCAAACCTTTTCAATTCAATTACATATCATAAATAATATCTCAAGATATAGATTATACTATTTAATTCAAGGATAAGACGCGGAATAAGGTAAAATAACCAAAATGCCCCTCAGGCCAACGTCTTGGAATCGGATAAATTTTACATTTTCAGAACCCTCGTACTCTCACGATTCTAACCATATAAAAATCTCCCAAATCGAAGGTCAAACACCCACTCAAAACTCGATAGTTTAGCCTATGAAACTTTACCCAATTTTTCCAATTTTTTATCCTCAATTCCAATTTTAAGGAAGGATTTAACTATATATTGATGGAATATAACTTAGAAGGATTAAAAAAATATTACCCAATGATCTTCTCTTCAAAACCCTCTCAAAATCGCCCTCTTCCGAGCTCAATTTGATTTTTCTAGCTTTTGAAAATTAACACTCGAAATCTCTATTTCTTAATAAACCCATAGACGTCCTAGAACCCGGTGTCACATATGCATGAGCATTTTCTAAGAAATAATGTAATACAACAACCGTCCGAAAAACAATATTGTATAGAAAATAAATACAGTAATCTAAAAGAGACTTGCTAGATGCGGGTCATCTCGGGTAGTGCAGCTCACCTAGGTCTCTGTATCAACAATGCTGCTATGCCCACTAGGCCACTTGAGTTGCATGTTCCCGTGTAACAATAATGCACAAAAGTGTAGTATGTGTACGAAGACAACGTGTACCTAATGAGTATCCCATCTAATCTCGAAGAAGTAAAGATGAGAGGTCGAATTTGACACTTACTAGTGGTCCAATATTGTTATATCAATAATATACTAAATCATAGATTTTTATAAACGTGATTGTAATTCAATAGGTTGAAGCAAGTAAGTAATTCTTTATTTTGTAAGAAATTTCAAAATTGCTTTTCATTATTTATATATTCTTAAGCCATGAAGAGGCAATAACAACTTCAATAAGTTCAAGGCACGCAATACAAGCATGCGCAAATCATGCCGAAGTCGTACGACCTGATCCAACAATATTTAGATTGTGCACTGCCCGAGGGTCGAATGGTGCGAACCATAGATGCATCTATTAAACCTACCGAGGCGTTCGACCCATTCCAGAATTTAAACATGCATAGACAGTCAATAAAGAAGTTATAAGGAAACAATTATCCAAAGAAAACCATTTCTCTTGATAGGGGATTAGGCAGGACATGGCCAGAATGCAGGTTACCGAGGACATGACTCTTGATAGGGGAGTCTGGAGGTCTAGAATCAAGATTGTAGGTTAGGGGCTCATAGGTGATTAGTGTTTTAGCATGGTAGTTCCTGCTTGATATTACTGCATGCGACTGTGTTTATGTTGCTTATGTTTTCATAACTATTTACGTTACTTTTGTGGGAGTACCTATGCTTTATTATTTGATTTTGTCTTGCTTGTGTTTCTAATTTTATCTCTGTTTCTTAATGCAGCTTCCCCATTTTTACTCTACTCGCCGAGGGTCGATTGGAAGCAGCCTCTCTGCCCTTTCGGGCAGGGGTAAGGCTCGTCTACATATTACCCTCCCCAGACCCCACCTGGTGGGAGTATACTGGGTAGTTGTTGTTGTTGTTGTTGTTGTTGTCATTTATCAATCTGATAGGATTTAAGAAATTCAACTGTCAATATGGTTATAGATATTCAAAGTATATCATGCTTTTGGTCCTAGACTACCCGAAGGTACACATATTAGTAGCTATGCGCGAAATCTCATCATCTCGTGCTTACGTAGCCCCCACAAATAGGAGGACATAACCAATTATTTCACATATGAGGACAATTCGCTCTTACAAGGTTAGAAAGGAGACTCAGCTTGCTCCGAAGATCCATAATCGGCCTTCCACGCCCTTTCGAAGACTCAAATTGATACACAATGCTCCAAAACTAGCCAATAGTTATGCAAATCCGTTAATACATGCTCAATTACTCATTACAATCCAATTTATAACAATTTTTAACCTCGATCGAAAAGTTGACGAAAACGCCCTCGGGTCCACGTGCCCGTATTCCAAAATTTTTTGAAGAATAAGTTTACCTATAGCCTCACGAACGCAAATATAAAATTTAATATCAATTTCATACCCAAAATCACGATCAAAATCCAAAATATCTATTTTATTGTTTTTCCTCAAACCCCAAGTTTCTACCAATTTTCATGCTCAAATACGAAACAAACCCATGGATTTATCATCTAATAAGTGGGAACAACTTACCTTAACATAGATGAAGAAAATCTCTCTTCGGAAAGCTCCAAAATTGCACAACCCGAAGTTAAAATGGGTGGAAATGAGCCTAAACTCGATTTTTAAAGATAGCTCACTGACTCTAGTCCTTTCGCACATGTGGTCTATTGACCGCTTCTACGATCCCGCAGGCGCGGACCACTTGCCGCTTTTGCTATCTTCCTCCAAGCCTTTTTCATGATCCCAGTTCACCCTCCATGAACATGTCGTGATAGCACCTAGTTCCTACAAATAGATAAGCCTAACAATGCGGAAGTTTATATAACTTGCGGAAACATTTAAATAAATCAAGCAAAACTAGAAAAAAAGGCATAAAAGTGCCACTTGGCATATACAACTCAAAAATGGAAGCCTACAATAACACCCCAAAACCCGGAAACTCACGGGAACACAAGCTAACGAAAAGTGATACATGGTTCTAAATCCATAATATCTAAAGCAAAAGTACGGAAGAAGTCCAAATACTACAGATAGAGTAAAGATGGAGACTTCTGGCTCTACGGACGCTGCAAAAGTACCTCAAAGTCTTTGTAGCCTGGCCTCAAGGATAGTGCACCTGATATGAAGTACCTGGGTCTACACATGAAAAACATACGTAGAAGAGGCATGAGTACACCACAAGGTACTCAGTAAGTGCATAGCCTAACCTCGGCCGGGTAGTGATGAGGAAGGTCGGGGCCCTACGAATACTAAGCAATATAATAAAAAAACTGGCAACAGTATGAAATAAGCAGAAATAATGGAATACAATTGTGAATTAAGTCACGTTACACAAACAACCACCAACACACCGAGGATAAGATAACATAGAGTAAGATAGCTCAATATCAGTAACAATTATGAGGATCTCCGAGGATACCGTCCTGTAGTCCATTTTCATGTCAATACCAACAACGAGGATCTCCCAAGATACCGTCCTATAGTCCATTTCCTTATCAATACCAATAACGAGGATCTCCCAGGATATTGTCCTGTAGTCCATTTCCATATCAATACCAATAACAAGGATCTCCCGGGATACTGTCATGTAGAACATTTCCATATCAATATCAATAACGAGGATATCCCAGGATAACGTCATGCACTCCATAATATAAATGTGCAGGGGGATCTCCCAGGAATCTAACACATAGTCCCAAAGTAAATATACACGGAGATCTCCCGGGAATCTAACCCGCAGTCCCAAAGTAAATATGCAGGGGAATCTCCCGGGAATCTAACCTGTAGTCCCAAATATAAATGTGCAGGGGGATCTCCCAGGAATCTAACGAGTAGTGCCAAAGTAAATATGAAGAGGGGGATCTCTCGGAAATCTAACCCGTAGTCCCAAATATAAATGTGCAGGATCTCCCAGAAATCTAACTCGTAGTATTAAACAAATAGGGGGAGCTACCGGAGTCCCACATCCGTAGTCCCAATTAAATGCGCAACCACGATCAGAGATTATTTAGAAATGAAGTACAACAATACAATCAACAGATAGTTCTAGCCTGACATGTCTCACGTAGTGCATTTAAGGCAATTTAAGTAAGCAGGCAAGTTACACAACATATCCTATGGGAAAGGTCCCCCACACAAAGTTAGACAAGCTACTTACCTCAAACCGGCTCCAAATTCAACTTGAAATCGCACTTTTTCCATGAGTATCCGACTCCAAATGGCCCAAATCTATTCAAATCAATTATATATCATAAATAACATCTCAAGCAATAGAACCCTCGTACTCTCATGAGTCTAACCATATAAAAATCTCCAAAATTGGAGGTCAAACACCCACTCAAAACTCGATAATTTAGCCTATGAAACTTTACCCAATTTTTCCAATTTTTCATCCTCAATTCAAATTTTAATGAAGGATTCTACGATATATTGATGGAATATAACTAAGACGGATTAAGAAAATGTTACCCAATGATCTTCTCTTCAAAACGCTTTCAAAATCGCCCTCTCACAAGCTCAATTTCATTTTTCTAGCTTGTGAAAACTAACCCTTGAAATCTCTATTTCTGAACAGGGATCTCTGCTTCTGCGAACAAAGGACTGCTTCTGCATTCCCGCTTATGCGTAAAATGAGTCGTTAATGCAACCTTCACTATAATCCAAAATTCCGCTTCGGCAGACCAATAACTGCTTCTACGATTCCGCTTCAGCAGGTACCAGACCGCTTCTGCAATCTCTGAAGGAACGAGACTAACCGCTTCTGCGGCCTTTTAGCTGCTTATGCGGCTCCGCTTCTGCAATTCTAAGGCTGCTTCTACAGTTCCCAAGCCGCAGAAGTGAAAGTACGAAAAGAGAAAACTTCAGCTACTGCACTACTTCCACGATCTTCTCGTTAACCACCCGAAATCATCTCCAGGCCCCTAAGACCTCAACCAAAAGCACCAATAACACCTAATACCTCATTCAAACTTGTACCAACCTTTCAACCACATAAAACAACATCGCACTGTTAATTCAAGGATTTGAGCCTAAGAACTTCCAATTTCACCAAAATACACTTTCGATCAAAAGCCCAACCAAAACACATCCGAGTGACATGAAATTTTGCACAAAAATCCCAAATTGACAGAGCTACTGCAACTTCTCAAATTCCATTCCGACCCTCAGATCATAAACTCACTATCGGACCGGAAACTTCAAAATTTCATACTCCGGCATTTCAAGCATAAATGAGCTACGAACTTCCAAAACTCATTCCGAACACGCTCCTAACCCCAAAATCACCTATTTGAGATTACCAATCCATCAGATTTCCATTCTGAGGTCGTCTTCACACTGTTCCGACTACATGCCACTTTCCAACACTTAAATGTCCCGCCAAACCAAAATAGCAAAAACAAACTTAGAGGGATTAGTTAATGGGGGATCGAGGCGTAAATTCCCAAAATGACCGGCGGGTCGTCACAACTTTCAACTTCTACATCTACGCTACTCCTTCTGCAGGAGCAGTCCCACATCTGCGGCAAGATGATCGCATTTGTGGTCCCAGCCTAACCGTCCATTTCTGCTTCTACGGTATGAAGGCCACTTTTGCGGCTCCATACCTGCGGCCCTAGTTTCACAGGTGCGCTTATACCAGCAACCAGCAACTTCAGCCTTTTCCAAAATTCTATTTTCGATCCATTAACCACCTGAAATCCACCCGAGGCCACCGGGAGCCAAACAATCACACCAACCAGTCCCAACACACATTACGGACTTTCTAGAGGCCTCAAATAATATCACAAAATTCTAAAACCACGAATCACACTTCGATACAAGCTTAATGAACTTTAAAATTTCAAACATCGACTTTCGATGTTTAATCCTATCAAATCACGTCTTATTGACCTAAAATTTTGCACGCACGTCATATTCGACATTGCAAACCTACTCCAACTTTTGGAATCGGATTCCGACCCCAATATCAAAAGTCCACTTCCAGTCAAAGTTGTCAAAAACCTTCACATTTCTATCATTAGCTGAATCACTCCAAAATGACCCACGAACCTCCTAATTCACTTCTGATCGAGCTCCCAACACTAGAATCACCATATGGAGCTACTCCCATACTCGGAATCCCGAACGGATATTAATGACATTGAAATGCACTTCAACCCGAAGTTATGAGATTTCTTCCAAAATGCCAACTTCCACAATAGGAGCCAAAGCGCTCCCGATTATCCAATACCCGATCTGGGCATACACCCAAGTCCAAAATTATCATACGAACCTACTGGAACCCCCAAAAAGTAATTTCCACGAAAACAAGAATCAACAATTAAAGCATCTGTAGTATCATTTAAGAACATAACAAAAATCTTAATTATGAGGCCGTTTACTAAAAAACTAATCCTAATTAATTCTTTCAACTTAAAGCTACTGAAATGAGAATTCTCTTTCCAAATCAACTTCGAACTTCCTGAAAGTCAATTCCGACCATGCGTATAAGTCATAATACCTGAAGTGAAGCTGCTTATGGCCTCAAACTGCTGAATGACGCACTAGAGCTCAAAATGACCGGTCGGGTCATTACATTCTCTCCTACTTAAACATAGGTTTTCCCTCGAACGTGCTGAGAACTGCGCTGGAATTATCCGAAGCCACTATTTAACACCTCGAGCACCTACCCGTGCTACCATAACTTAGTTAGGCACCTTAGGTTGATCAATCTGAAGATATCCTTTTTCACTTAGGCAAATAAGCCTTATAGCCCAATCCCAACATTTGGAATTCTCTTCCAGGCCTGATTTCAACATACGAACACCGTATCAATAACTACACGCAACACCAAAACATGACTGCGTACCTTAGCTGAATTTACAACTTACACCACTTTATTCACAGGATCCCAATAACATTCTCCAATTAAATAAATTGAAATTCCACGAATATGATGCTCCCATTACACCTCATGACCGACATAGGTTTTGCTCTAACTCTTACAATACCGCCATAAGGGAAGAGTTGTATAGAAATTCATAACTGACTACCAAATCAACAAATCATTGGGTATATACTCCTCATAAGAACCCTCACCTCATTCTGAACCAAATAATGGTATTTGCTCTTCAATATACTTCATATAGTCAGATTGCATTGATCCTAAATCCAATGATCTCGTCTTACCCAGTATGAACTGCTCACGCAATAAGCCACCCCAGACTTGATAAAAAGGCTCATATAATGCCACAACGTGCAAATAGGCTACCAATTCGATCGCCATACAAAAGGAAGACGAACTCTCGAAGGAACAACTCAACTCGCGCAACTCATATAAACTTTCCTTAGAAAATGGGGAAACAAACACACATAAGATGAAGTATGAAAATTGTATTCAACATCACACTGTTGCAGCACGCAACCCGATCCAAATAACATACTCAAGGTGGCGTGCCACCCGATCCACAAATAAGACTCACCAAAGGATATACACATCGAGCTAAATTATTCTTTACAACAAAATACCGAATATCAATCACAAGTACGCTAGGTGAATAATACCATCGCTGAGGGGACATATAGTGCTATAAGTTGCAAAACTCGAGTACAACTGAGGTGCGATATACGATCTGAATCTCAAGAGCCATTTTTCTCATACAACATAATCTCTACGCGGAAACTCAACACATAAGCAATTCACCGAGCCGTAACTCGCACGACGCAATATATCATTACATGAAATAACTAGCGACAAACTAACACCCTGACTACTTTTCCATAAGGAGCGTATTACTGAAATGAACACATCTGGCTTGATATAGAGCCTATATTTACATTGAATCCATCCACAGACCTCAAGTTGATTCTTATCGCACTGAACTAGGCTAATAACCTTTCAAAGGTCTATAATAACTCCCCTTTCACTCATAGCGTATAAGAATAACCATCTTAACAGGAGTAACCATCCACAGTCCACAACTCAATAAATCAAGTGCCTCCAGGCACCAATTCCCAAATCAACGATATCACCACAATCTTCATACTTGGTTTAACTTTTCAACCAATCAAGTGACTACATTCCACACTTATACTACGTTTTGGTAGGACACGCTCCCACAACCTTTCGCAACAAATAACAAGTCTGTACATCCAAACCATCAGCCGCACTAACACTAAAAAGCGATCAAGAAACCTTATCCAGAATGCAAAGCCTTTTTTTAAAAAAAACCAATCTTAAGTGATGCTGAAGACAATACCAACTTACTTTAATCATTGAAACTACTTTCCTGCTCATTCGAGCTCGTGACATCCTTGTTAAGACTGAACTACAACTTTGATCCTCACTTCAAAGTCCATACCGCTCACTGTACCCAACATGGTAATATTCGATAGAACACAATTCCCATCATAACTCCAAAACCATTAATAGAATAACACTTCATTATATAAAATCCTTTCACTTAACTCACTTTATGAGAACCATAGCAACACACCAATGAATCCTCATAACCGTAGAATATGTAAATCTTTAAGTAGTGATCTAAGCCACCATACCCCTTCTGAAATACGCCTACACATAACTGGCCATGATGCTAGAATAATTCCAAATAAAATCAATTTCAGTGGCTGATAGTCCTTACCCGTACTGTCACAATCACTTGCATAACTTAATTACACTAAAGGAACTAGTCATTCCCATCATCATGCCAATTCAATCATGGTTAACCAATATATTCCTTCAAACTTATCCTCAACTGTTTTAGAAATAATAGTAGTTCCATTCAACACATAACGAACTCGATCTGCACTCATCCGAAGTGACCTTGAATCACAAGACCATGCTGTATCAATCCCACAAACCATTTTATACCTCCCTTTGTGTGACATTTGCATCCTCAACTAGTATGCCCATTCTGATAATTCCACTACGGATCCGAAGTCTTTTCTCATTTTCCTCCCAAATGCTATACTACAAGTCAAAATATTATTGAATATTTTGGGCCTCTTCTCATAAGCTGCTACCATAGCTTGATTCTTAAACGTACCTATAGGCTCGAAATCATTAGGCACCACACCTTGCCCCTTTGATTTCACTAGCACCGTTGTTGAGAGTCACCCACTCTGGATTGGTCCCGAATATAATCAACTCCCGGGCTCCACTGGCACAAGAGCACCCATCTCATTAAAGCACTTGACTAGATCACTTCCCTTAAAAATCACCTATGTACAAAACATAAATCAAGAAAGTTCCCAAGCCTAAACATGAGCCAGAAAGGTCAACTATAGCATATCTTTGCCAATTCCTTTGTTCAAATACCACTTACATTCTTTTACCTTAACCAAAATAACTTACCAACACGCTGATAACCAGAAACCTCACAAGAAGATAATTATACAACCCAACCGTAGGTGGTGGAACTCTCCCACTTATCTTGAAGCCACCATTATAGAAATCTAGGACCCAAGATTCTTTCTTCGTTGTCAACATGATCTTGTATAACCAGCCCGCCAAATCCTTCAAAATCTTTCTATAAAACCCTTTACGGATACTCTAAATCATTAACAACATTCACATGACCGATCTCTTTACCGTATGGCTAGTAGAATTCTTCGTAGAAGCTTCGCCAACCACGCGACCTCTAACCTGCTCACATGGAATAACCCCCTGTGGGATCACTCTCTGACATCTTCCAACGTTGCTGCACGGGGTACAATCAATACGACATCAATAACCCCTCTTGAGCCTATGCTCCTTCACCCGCTGCACAAGTTCCATTCATTCTTCATGGACATCAATTGAATGTGCGACCATATCTTTCCATCCCGAGTCATGTTGTACCCCTCTTCATATCAAGCAACTCCCTTCCGTCGTATACAATCTTCCGCCGCATAATAACTAATACTCTAGATTACATTCGTAGACCCCAATCACCAATCATTAATGTCACACCTCCTTTTTGATACTACAACTCTGGCAAAGGGCGTAGATAAGGGAGTTTTTCCAATTAAAGGAAAATCAAAACGGGATTTATTTATTTTAAGAGATTTCAGAGTCGCCACTTGTAATAGTAAATGGTGTCCCAAGCCACCGATTTAAACCCTGAATCGAGGAAGATTTTACTTTTTTACAGTCTGTGAGCCAGAAATTCGGGTAAGGAATTCGGTAAACCCGTGAGAAGGTGTTAAGCACTCCAAGTTCTGTGTTTCTAGCACGGTCTCTCAACTATTAAATTTGGCTAAAACATGATTTTAATACATGTTATCCTATAGTGCAATTTTTTGAATTATGTACCGCTTTGAATTACTAATTTTTTAAGAAATTGAACGTCATTTAAAACTTGTTTTTGGATCACGACACATGAAATGCGCCCGGATCCTCGCCACATTTTATTGAACGTTTTGGTATTGGGGTTTGGGTTGCATGAAATGCACACCTAGATTTAGGCAGGTAAGATTATTAAAGGATGCAACTAAAGCGACTAACATGCTATTAACTTTACGGGAGGGCATGAAAATTTGCTAAATGGCACGTCCCGAATTCTAAGAGATTTTTTAGTGGAGTAGTTTAATGAGGGCCACACAGTGTATAAATTTTATTTGGCGAGGCACCTCAAATTATTTTAAAGGCCACCCTACAATGAACTACCATTTTTCTATTAATGATTGTCTCTAAAAAAGGGGATCTTAATTAATTAGCCCTGTTAATTGCTATTTATAAAAGTAATCAAAGAATTTGGGCCCCAGGTTTAAGTCCACACTTGAACAAAAGGGAAAACCTCTTAATTGAAGTACGCAACTTAACTAGAGGGCCCAAAACCTATGTTACAAAACTAATCCCATAACCCTAGGGTGATTTTAAGCCTTCCGATTTTTTCTTTAGGTTTTAAACTTAGCCTAGGAAGAAGGAATACACGGCCAGTTTTATGAGGAACTGACTCGTGTGGGGTTTGTATGCATAAATTTTGGCCCCAAATCCGATTTAAATAATAGGCTGTTAGGTTTGGCTCATAAATGAGCCCAATTCCAATATTAGATTGGGTCTTAGAATACTTATTGTAGAATCATGACTGGATTTAACAATTATTCAATCAAAACATGCTTGATCTTAAATCATAATTTCATATACATATTTAGCTCATGTGTACGTCGCTAACCATAACATATTCAATCTGGAAATTCAATAGCTAATTAATTTCATTCAATGCATGTTAAGAAATTTTATTCATGGATTGAACCTGGAAAATGAACGACTGAATAACTAACGCATATAAACTACAGATCTACTTGACTTCAGATTGTTATGAGCATATATCCTGTCTTCCAGAATGTAATCATGCCTACGCATTCTAACACATGTAACATAACTGAATTACACTAGTTGTTCAATGCATTAGATTATTCAAATGGCAGTCAAGTAATCTTATCATTCATTTCAGGAACTCATGAAACCACTAGAGGCCAAATGAGAGAAGAAAGTAGAGTCAGCAAACAAATTCAGGAGCAGTGCAGTAACAAGAATCAGCAAGCTCGTGATCAATTGCAGATCCAGAAACAAATCAATCAAGCCCAGGACTCAATAATAGAGGAAAAGCACTAACAAAATAGCCAAAACAAACTGGATTGAACCCAAATAGGCTCGAAATTGAACCCAGGCCACCTCTGAAACTTCCTCAACCAGAAACACATGGAATCTTCAAGCCATTCTATTCTACTCTAAACTAGAAATTCTAGTTATAATTGGAACTTGAAATTAATCGCTTTTGGATTTTTCAATATCTATGATCTAAAGGGACTTTTAAAACTCTACAGAATTTTGAACTTGCAATTTCGGATCTTCAACGTCTGTTTTGAATTTGAATTAAAATTTTCTGAGTCTAAAACGTGTAGAAACTTTGGGGGGAATTTTCAGATGCCAAAAAACTTGAAAAAGACGGCAGTAGGGATTGCCTTTTATAGACAAAATTTAGGGTTCCCTCAAATTTTAGTTTTACACCTTTAGTCCATCCTTTATAATTCAGTTTTTACCAATTAATCCCTAAAGTTTTAGCTTGTTGCCCAAGTTACTGCACTAAGTTGCTGATATTTCAACTAAAGCCCTCTTCTAGAAGATTCTAGGAGGTTCTAGTTTCAACTACAACATTATTCTCTACTTAGGAATGTCTATACTGCCCTTTATTCAATCTGAAATTTACTAACCTAGTACAAACTAAACCCCAGACTTTTACCCTAGTCAGTAACTATGGTTAATTACTCAAAGTTCAGCTAAGTCCATACACATCCTAAAATTGAACTAAATACTCAACCCAACTAATCAAACATGGAGATTAAATCTAACTAAACTATAAATATAAACAAATTTTTTCACTAACAATCACTAATTCAAATGAAATTACATTGAAACCATATTATCAGTAATAATCAAGAATTATTTAGTCAAAACAAAATCCAGATCAAACCAACAGAAAATCCAAAGCAAAAATAGAACAAAATTAAACTAAAAGTAAAGACTAAAACAAACAAAATCAATTAACAATGACGAAAGATTAATCAAATGAGACGAAGCTTTACTGACTCAAAATGAACAAACAAAAACCTTAAACTAAAACCTAAAATACTGATTAATAAACAAGAACTATGAAAAACTCATGTTATCGACTATTAGAACTCAAAACAAGACGAAACGAACAAATAAAAACAAAGAAGGATTACTGACCCCCCAACGGATAAAAACAAAAACCCAAATCAATTCATGAAGCAAAACAGTCGCTGGGAAGAAATTAATTCAAATAACATAACAAAAAAATTAAGAAAACTCATTGGTATAACTTCTAAGGTCTTGCCGCTTCTTAGATTTAAATTTCGAACAGCCCTGGTGTGATTCGAATGCTAACGATGATGGATTCGGCATGCGGGGAGTGAGGAGGTTGCATGGTGTTGTTTTGGTGAAATTTAGGAAACTTAGGGTTTTGGCCGGAATATTGACTTGATATTCGAGAAGATTGATCGGGTTTTGAGGAAAAAGGGATTGTAGATTTGAAGAGAGGAGAGGAAGGTGATTCGAGGGTGTTAATTTGGTGGGGAAAGGATGGTGGCGTCGTCGTGGGCAGCGGCAGTTAGGATTTCACGGATTTGAGGATTTTGAAAGAAACCAGTCATAGATTCATGATGAGAAGAAGAAGACAAGGCCATGGTGAAATTTTGGAGGCCATTAGAACTTTGCTGCCGCTGTGGGGCGATTTTCAGCGGTGGTTTAGGGTGGAGCCAGTGGGGGCATCATTGAGTTAGAAGGGTGAGAGAGGAGAAGATTTGGGGGGTGAGGCGGGTTGTCTGACACTTAAATACCCTAAACCTAGGCAGTTCCGGATCATTGAATTGATGAGATCCAACGGTCGTGATTGAGAGGCTCTAAACAACGTCGTTTCGTCGTCCACTGGGCCTGATTGGGGTGGGTTTTGGGCTGGGGCTAGCTAATGGGTTTTGGATACGGTTTGGGCTTTCGTTTTTTTCCCAAACTAATTGGCCTGATTGTCTTTCTCTTTATTTTTTTTCAATTAATTTCTTTTCTTCTATTTAAATTCAACTTATTTTCATTTCTCCTTCTTTATTTTTTTATATATGTTAAAAGCAAGAAAAATTAAAATTAAAAATAATAAAGTATTGAAATAAATTGAAACCAAACTAATTAATTTTCCAAAAACTAACTATATCCCAATTTAAAAAGAAAGCTAAACAAAATGTAAAAATAACTATTTTTTTTATTTTTCTCTTATTTTTGTGATATTAATAGACCAATAAAATAAAATATAAAATCAAATTCTAAACAATGCGCTATTTTTGCATTTTTATGAATTTTGTCAACTAATAATGCACAAAAAAATTCAAACAAACAAAATCATGCAATAATTCAAATAATGAAGAAAAATCCTAATTTTAATAAATTTCATAGGAGTAATTTAAGTGAGGAAAAAAACATGTGCTCACAATTAAAATTCACAAATCATTCCAAATTATCCTTAAGGTTTGTATTCATCCTACCACCAGACCCATATGCAACTCTGCCACTCTCCCCACTTTTGCAATACTCACTCCTTTAATCAACTACTCGGCATTCACTTCTGATACCTGGCCTACTAGAAATTTAACAACCCATCACACTCCCCACATGTCCTTCCTTATTCTTTGCTGCTCCGCTGATGCCTTAGATCAAAACCCATTTCGGTAGCACCTGAACCAACATACCGCTACTAACTTTACACCTTTTGAGGATCATCTTTCCCGGCGTTAACATTAAAAACACTTATTCAATTCTAAACCACCGCACCCCACAATCTCTGACAACCATTTCTCTAATATTATTTCACACTATCCTGATCCAAAGGCGAATTGCAGAAGATCATAACACTGACGAACTTAGTTCATTCTACAAGGACAATGGCACCTCATCATAGAAGAAAATTTAACCACATTCGCAAATGCCATGTCTCGCTACTCCATCAATCCAAATCTGATCATTCTTAGTCTGATTATCTTTTCTTCGCCGGAAATAAGATACCGAATTTCTGAATCACGCACTAAGTAAACGCACTTCAAGTCATTCACTACCCCGACACTTAGGCAAGCATCCTACCATCATATCAATATTGCGGGACAACCGTTCATAGGCATCATAGCAACTCGTGCCTAGCCTTCGATCTATCAGAAGTACCACTATTGAGCTGATCAATATTCCAGAATGGAAGTGGGAGAGGATTACTATGGACTTTATTGTTGGACTTCCTCGGACTTTGATGAAGTTCGATGCTATCTGGATGATTATGGATCGGCTGACCAAGTCCGCGCACTTATTCATATCTGTACTACTTTTTCTTCAGAGCTGTTGGCAGAGATCCATATCCGGGAGATTGTTTGTATTCATGGTGTCCCCGTTTCCATCATTTCAGATAGGGAGCACTCAGTTTACCTTGCAGTTTTGGGGGTCTGTGCAGTGAGAGTTAGGCACTCAGGTTGAGTTGAGCACAGATTTTCATCCTCAGACGGACGGGCAGTCCGAGCGTACTATTTAGATATTGGAGGACATGTTATGTGCCCGTGTCATCGACTTCGGAGGGTCATGGGATCACTTCTACCGCTTGCAGAGTTTGCTTATAACGACAACTACCAATTGAGTAACTAGATGGCTCCATATGAGGCTTTGTAATGGAAATTGTGTTGATCTCTGATTGGTTGTTTTGAGCTCGATAAGGCTAGGCTATTAGGGACTAATTTGGTATAAGATTCCTTGGATAAGGTAAAGGTGATTCAGGAGAGTCTTTGTACAGCTGCAGTCGAGGCAAATAATTTATGTTGATAGGAAGGTTCAAGATATGTCTTACATGGTTGGCGAGAAATTTCTGTTGAAGGTTTCACCCATGAAGGGTGTTATGAGATTAACGAAGAAAGGGAAGTTGAGTCTATAGTTCATGGACCTTTTGAGGTACTTCAGAGGATTGGGGAGGTGGCATATGAGCTTTCTTTGCCACCCATCTTGTCGAGTGTGCATTCGATATTTCATGTTTCTATGCTCTGGAAGTATATTGGGGATCCGTCTCATGTTTTGGATTTTAGCACGGTTCAGTAACAGGATGATTTGACTAATGGTGTGGAGTCAATAGCTATTTTGGGTCACCAGGTTCGAAAGTTAAGGTAAAAAAATATAGCTACAGTGAAGGTGCAGTGGAGAAGTTCGCCGGTGAAAGAGGCTACCTGGGAGACCGAGCGAGAGATGCGGAGCAGATATCCTCACATGAGCATTTGTTTAAGTTGGGGAGGATATGACGACCTTGCCAGTCGTCTCATGAGTTATCGTTCCGTTTATCCCATTTCTGCTTGTTTATGCTACGTTATCCGCGTTTTGTTGTATCGGGTTGGTCGGATTGAGTCCGAAATAATTTTGGTAAGGTTTGAGACACTTAGTCTCTTTTAAGAAGGCATAAGTTAGAAAAGTCAATCGGATGTTGACTTATATGTTAGAGGGCTCGGATGTGAGTTCGGATGGTTTGATTAGCTTTGGGAGGTGATTTGTGACTTATGAGCATGACCGGAATGGGTTTTGGAGGTTCAGAATGGAATTCTGAGAGTAAAAATATCTTCGTTATGTCACTTGGGATGTGTTTGAGGTATTTCAAGTTATTTAGACATGGTTTGGTTGGATTTTTATAAAAAGCGTATTTCGGAAGATTTTAAAAAACTTAGGTTTGAATCCGAGGTGATTTGATAGATATGATGTTGTTTGAGGTATTTTGATGATACGAACAACTTCGAATAAGGCGTTAGGTTATGTTTGTGCTTTTGGTTGAGGTCCTGGGGTCCTTAGGGTGATTTCGGTTGGTTAACGAGAAGATTTGAGACTTGAGAGATTGAAAACAAATTTGCTGCTTTTGGTGTTTTTGCACCTGTAGTTTTAGGACCACAGGTGCAATGTCGCCCATGCGGGAGAAGAAATCTGCAGAAGCAGTTTTGGGGAGCGATGTGTGGAACCGCAAATATGCTAGGGTCCCGAACCTACAGATCCGCAGATGCGGTTTTGGTCCTTTAACTTATATCCACATAAGTGGATGGGTTGACAACATATGCAGTACTGCAGAAGAAGGTTTTGCACTACAGATGCAGAAAGGCCTGGGCAGACCATATATATTATTTCATTCCGCGATTTTGGGCTATTTCACCATTGTTGCCTTCGACCTTGGAGCTTTTTTTGGGCGATTCTGTAGAGAGAAATCAAGAGACTTCGCTAAGGTAAGGAAATTCGTACCTAAAACACATTTCTATGGCGATATTTCATGGATTAAGACTCATATTAATGGAATTAAAGGACAAAAAATGAAGGACTAGGGCTTGAGTTTAAGAGGGCTTAAAATGGAGATTTGAAAGGTGATTTGAACTTTGATTTTTTTATTCTTGATATAAATGAACTCGTGGGGAGACGAGGAAAGTAATAAAGTAAAAATTTCTGAGTTTCGAGAAGTGGGCTTGGGGCTCGAGTTTTGCTATATATTTCGATTGTTTTCTCTTGAGCTTTGTTCCCTTAGCATATTTTGAGTCCCGGGCCCGGGCCTAAACGGGCTTTGCGGGCCGGGCTTCGCAGTCCCAGGCTTCGTGGGCCTGGGCTCTGGCGGTCCCAGGCCTGGCTGTCCCGATCTTCGTGGGCTCAATGGGGGAGACCAGCCCGTGACGGGCCTAAGCCCATGTGGTCCTAGGCTTAGCGGACCGGGCATGGTGGGCCTGGCGGGCTTTTTGTAATTTTTTTAAGGCAATATCTTGTATAGTAGTTATTAGTATAGTATATAATATACTAATATAGAATACATTTATACAGTATACTAGTTATTAGTATAGTATATCTAATATATATTTTATTGTATATTGTATTGTAGTAATTAGTATATACTGTATGTTATGTAAATATAAATATATATATATATATATATATATATATATATATATATATATATATATTTTCTTATACATTTTCTTGTATATATGTATATATATTCCCTTATATTTCCCTTATATAGTTTAGGTTGTATGTTATGTATATATATATATCCCCTTATATATTCACTTATTTATTTTCTTGTATGTTATGTATATATATTCTCTTATATACATTGTATCTTATGTATATATGTTATTACTTATAAATTTTCTTGTAGTTTAGGTTGTATGTTATGTATATATATTCTCGTATATATTTTCTTGTGGTATATATTGTATGTTATATATATATATTGAGAAAAGGAAATATTCAAGGGTATGTCTTATTATTTTTATTACCCAAAATGGCATATCTTTCTTAGTCTTCCTTCCTCCAATGGAATGAGCACAACAAAGTACTAATACCACCATTAAAAGAAGAAAAAAACTAAAAGAAGATGTGCCAAAGTACATGTTACATCATAATCTACATTGTATCTCTAACAAATCTCACAAATCCGTCAAGGTTGGGAGGAGGTTGTGTTGGTGGTGGTGGAAAAGAAGCCTGTTCATCACCACTTCCGGGCGAAGACGAATCCTCCGCAAGTTCCGCTATCATTTCTTCATAAGCATCTCTAAAAAGTACCGATTTTTCCAAGCTATCCCTCATCGCCACTTTATGATCACCTATTTGCAGTCTTGTTTGACTGAAAGCGCTCTCCGATGCAACAGTTGAAGCTTGAATTGACAAAATATCCCAAGACATCTTGAAAGAACCGGAAAATGTTTTTCCCTTGACTTCCATCATTCCAAAAGATCAAATGAGCCGTCTGGATTCTCCTTTTCAAGTCCCTGAGACAAGTAAACTTGGGTTTCTATATTCATATGCAACTGCTAAACTTTCGTACATACAATTCCATCTAGTCGGACAAGGTTTAGGAACCTTTCTTTCTCTAAGGCCATATTCATCACATTTTTTAAAATACTCTCTAAGTCTAGTTCTACGGTTGGAATAAAAAAAAGCCAATAAAGAGCCATTCGAACCTTTTCAATTTCTATATTTAATATTCGCATACCATCACCGACAATTAAATGATAAATATGACAAATACATCTAACATGGAAAATATTAGTAAATGCAGGATTTAGTGTTTTTGTAAGCATGCGTATAGCACTAGTATTACTAGAAGCATTATCCATAGAAATTGCCATTATTTTATCGCTAAAGCAAAAATATCTACAAATATCTGAAACACTGTCAGCTATAAAATTACATGTGTGACATGAATTAATTAATCTATACGCAATTATACGTTTTTGCATTGTCCAGTCCTCATCTATCCAATGACTTGTAACAGTTAGATAATCACAATCATTATCACTTCTACCAATATCAGTAGTAATAGAAATCCGATAAGGTATATGAGTAAATAAATAGCGCAAATATTGTTCATATTCATGTTTGAATTTATAAATATCGGCCTTAACTGTTGCGCGAGGCCAACCTTTATAAGTAGGATTAAGAACTCTTCTAATATAATGAACCCAATTGGAATTAGAAACAAATGTATAAGGTAAGCACATAACAGTAATCATATTTGCTAATTCTTCACGATCTCTATTTGGATCGTAAAATAAATACCTCAGGTGACAGTGTTAATTCCTTATTGAACTAGATTTGAACCTGTACTAGGGTTAACCGCGGAATCTACACTTGTCCCCCCTTGCTACACTTGCATTTGAAAAAATCTAGCCTTATCTCTAGGGTATGTTTTTATATGCCTAGTCAAACTACCTGTGCCGCTACGGTCTCCAGTAAATTTATGAACCAGTAATTTTCCACAAGTTTTACACTTAGCCTTATTTAGTTCTCTTACTTGAGTAAAAAAAATTCTAAACTAATGATGTTTCTTGACGTTTAGCAGGTTGTCTATTAAAAGTTGGAATTTCTACAGGTGGGTCTGCCGGGGCATTACTTGAGTTATGAACAGGACTAGTAGGTGTATCACCTATATCTGGTGCTTGGGTTTCATCATCATCCTCCTCATTTTCCTCTAAGATAGGTTCATTAGGATAAAGAGCATTCATAATTTCATCATCTAATCTATCACCTACTGCAACATCATGTAGAAATTCACTATCGGTAAATTGAAAACAAGGGTGATCACTATCAAGCATTACGGGAGGACGAGGAGGACGTCTAGGTTGGCGACTACTTTCAACTTGCTTATCTTTTGTAGGTTGGGGAGCCGGTGGAAGGGTAGTATTATGGCCACTACTTTCACCGGTTTTACCTTTTCCATTACCAAATATTTTTTCAAAGAAAATGCCATATTTATTATTATTATGCAAACTAAACCACACAAAAATATATTATTAAAACGTAAAATTTGAAACGAGTTTACCGGATTGCCGGACAACTTCTTCAAAATTGAAAATCGTTGAACATTTGAAAACTTCAATTCAAACAACTTCACAATTTTTCACGAATTTTCAACAATAAATTAAGTAATTGTAGTATAGAGATTGAGAGATATTGATGAATTGGTGAATAAAAATGAAAGAATGAGGGGCTATTTATAGTTGAAAAATGGGAAAAGGTGTAATTATATAAAGTTTGGGGGCCAAATGGCCATTTTGTAAACTTTCAAACGGCCATATTTTCAGCCGGAACGACTATATTTTAAATATGGCCGTTGCTTATTTTTAAAACTAAATTTTTTTTTTGAAAAATAGTCGTTGGGCCCGTTTAGGCCCGCCAGGCCTGCCAGAGCCGGCCCAGGCCCGCCTGAGGGTCTCGGGCCTAGCGGTCCTGGGCTCACGGGCTATTGGTCTCGGACCGGCCCGTCATGGGCCTACATGTAACACCAAGCCCAGGACCACAGGACCGGCCCACTGGCCCGTTAGGCCAGCCAGGACCGCGAGCCCAGTCCAGTCCGGTCCGGTTCAGGCCAGAGCCACAGTGCACTCTTAACTTTGATGCATTCTTTCTGATTTTTTATAGATTCGACGCGCCAGGAAGCCGATTTAAGGGGAAAAGGCATTGCGAGCTAGAGGTTTTGCTGGTTCGAGGTGAGTAGTGATTGAAAATTATGTCCTGAGGGTTTGAAACCGTGATTGCATATCGTAGTGCTATTTTGAGGTGAGACACGTGCTTGATGATGAGCGTGGGGATTACTATAGGGGATTGTGACTTGATCCCTCAGAATTGATGATTTAACCGCGTATTTGATTAAAACTTATTTGTTAACATCATGTTTTGGGCCGATTGCCATATTTGGGATTCATGCCAATTATCTGAACCTTTCAGGGATTTTTAACTCTATTTTCTCATTGTTTTGACTTATTACTTTAACTCGATCCTGTTGATATCTACTGTTTTACAAACTCCGCCATTTTTTCTCAAATTTGAATCCTAAATGATATTTCCATATGATGCTTCGGGCTGAGAACTACTGCTTTTTAGTAATGCTCGAGGGGCTTGTGATGATTTTTCTGACTGAGTGCTACTGAGGGCCAGATGAGGATACACTGAGTAATATGAGGTCGAGGGCTTGAGATAAATTTATGCGCTATGAGGTGGCTTGAGTGATGCGAGGCCGAGCGCCGAGAGATGATGCCATGAGGTAGCTTTATATAGCTCTTGGGCCGTAAGGGGCCCCTCCAGAGTCTGCACACCCACAGTGAGCGTAGATACCCATTGTGATCTAAGGGTGAGCCCGAGGGGCTGATATTGTTCTGAGAGTGAGCCCGAGGGGCTGATGTTGTTCTGAGAGTGAGCCCAGGGGCTGATACTGTTTTGAGAGACTAATACTGCACCCGAGGGGAGGATTTCTACTTGTTATCTACCTGCCAAATTACCTAATTTACTTGTTTAAAAGGGATTTCACTTGATTTCTTCACCGATTTATTGCTTTAAGTTATTTTACTGGTTAGGTATAGAATTGCCTTATGCTTTAGCATGTTTTCTTGCTTTCAGCAATTATTTATTATTATTACTCACTAAGTTGGAGTACTCACATTACTTCCTACACCGTGTGTGCAAATTCAGGCATAGCAGATTCTGCTCCTGAGTGTTGATCCTCCCAGTCCAGGCAGTGTTTCGAAGATTACGAGACAGTTGTTGCCATCCGCAGCCCCGTGCCTCCCTTATCTTATTATCTCTAAGTTCTTCTGACTATTGTATCGGATTTCGTATCTAGTAGACTTGTATTAGGATTCATTAGTTGCTCATAATTTGGGACACCCCGGTTAGGGTTGTGTTGGGATGGTTTCGTCTATGATTATATATGTTTTTGCGAATTTATTGCTATTACATTATTACATAAACTGTTCTATGGTAATTAACTGATTAAAGATGCTTGTACTGTATTGGTCTGGCTGGCCTTGTCTTTATGAGAGACGTTGATAATTTGGTATCAGAGCATAGGTTACATTGGTCTCATGAGTCATGAGCAGGTTTAGTAGAGTCACACGGATCAGTACAGAGACATCTGTATTTATCCTCGAGAGGCTGCATAAACTTTAGGAAAACTTTCATATTCTTGAAATTCTTATCATGCGAACTTGTTGATCCGAGTGCTAAACTTCTGTTATTCTATTCTCCGATGAGGACACGTGCTAGCGGATAGGGTGGATGACCACCAGTGCCACCGGTTGCGGCCACTAGAGGACGCGAACGCGTTCATGGTTGTGGTAAAGGCATAGCAGCGAGGGCAGTACTTGTAGATTCACCAGTTGCCCCAGTTCAGGACCAGGTCCTAGCTGTGGACCCTCCAGCAGCATCTGCTGTGCTCATTGGGATTTCGGGTCTTTAGGAGGCCTTGTCTCAAATCTTATCAGTTTGCACTGGCCTAGCTCAAGAGATTTCAGCCACTATAGCTACAACTACTTCTCAGGCCGTGGGAGGCCGTCAAACTCCCGGTGCTCGCAAACCTGAGCAAGTAGTGCAGGGACTTTAGACGCTAGGGGCACACCCGCTTAGCCGGTTGCAGCTACTCCAAACTATGCAATTACTGCTATGTCAGAAGATGAGCAACGTAGGTTGGGAGTGATTTGGTAGGCTTCATCCTCCGTCATTTAGTTATGTAGAGGGCGAGGATTCCCAAGGCTTTCTGGACAAGTGTCAGAGGATGCTTCATACTGCCAGTATTCTAGAGACCAACGGGGTTGATTTTACTACATATCAGTTTTCAGGACCTACTTTCACTTGGTGGGAGGATTTTGAGAGGCGTAGGCCTTCGTGTGCAGGACCCCTTACCTTGGCAGCAGTTCTCCATTCTCTTTCTGGAGAAGTATATGCCGTGGTCTCGCAGAAAGGAGCTGTGTAGGCAGTTTGAGTGGTTGCATCAGGGGGAGATGACCGTGTCGCAGTATGATTGAGATTTTTGGAGTAGGCTCGTCATGCCATCTGGTTGGTTCCGACAGATCGAGAGAGCATTAGGAGGTTTGTTGATGGTCTTACTTATCAGCTCCGTATTCTTATGACCAGGAAGAGGGCATTTGGTGCTACATTCGAGGAGGTTGTGGATATTGCCCGATAGATTGAGTTTGTTCACCATTAGGAGAGAGAGGAGAAGGAGGCCAAGAGGCCTCGAGGATCTGGAAGCTATAGTGATGCTCCTTCAAGGGGCCAATTTCAGCATAACAGAGGCCATTCATTCAAGTCTGCTCAACTAGCTCCCCCAGGTTATCGTAGGGAATCTTCGTGTCATGGTTATCATGGATCTCAGCAGAGCCAATCATCACTTAGTGCCCTTCCAGCTTAGAGTTCTTCCCTTGCCTCGTCAGTTTAGGGTTCTTCTGCTCCAGGCATATCTTCTAGTCACTGCGATGAGAGAGGTTCCCGTCCGTCCTCTTCTCCAGCACCTGGGAGTTGTTGTGAGTATGGCGAGGGGCGCCAAATTTGGAGGAGGTGTCCTCGTCATGTTGCAGGGTCAGTCATCAGCTTCAGCAGCGATTGCTCCACCACCACCCGCCCAGCCATCTAGAGGTAGGAGTCAGTCATCAAAGGGTCACCACAGAGGGGGAGGTCGATCAAGGGGCGGTCAGGCATGTTTCTATGCTATTCCAGGCAGACCCAATGTTATTGCTTCAGATGTTGTTATTATAGGTATTGTTTCAGTCTGCCACAGAGGTGCCTCTATACTATTTGATCTTGGATCCACCTTTTCTTATGTGTCATCATATTTTTCTCGTTATTTGGGTATGCCCCATAAGTTTCTTGCTTTACCTGTTCATGTATCTACCCTAGTGGGCGATACTGTTATTGTATATAGTGTGTACCAGTAATGTGTGGTAACTATTGGGGGTCTAGAGACCCGAGTTAATCTTTATTATTAAGTATGGGGGATTTTGATGTAATTTTGGGCATGGATTGGTTATCTCTATGTCGTGCTACTATTGATTGTCATGCTAAGATAATCACCTTGGCTATACCGGGTGTGCCGTAAATTGAGTGGCCTGGTGTGATTGATTATGTTCCTAGTAGGGTGATCTCTTTCTTGAAAGCCCAGCGTATGGTTGGAAAGGATTTTCTTTCATATCTTGCCTTTGTGAGGGATGTCGTAGCTAAGGCTCCTAGTATGGATTCTATTCTAGTTGTAAGGGATTTCCCTGATGTATTTTCTACAGACTTGTCGGGCATGCCACTAAACAGTGATATTGATTTTGGTATTGCCCGGTGCCGAGCACTCCTCCCATTTCTATTCCACCTTATCGTATGGCACCAGTGGAGTTGAAGGAGTTAAAGGAGCAGCTTCAGGAACTTCTAGATAAGGGGTTCATCCGGCCCAGTGTGTCACCTTGGGGTTGCGTCGGTTCTGTTTATGAAGAAAAAGGATGCACAATGAGAATGTACATTGATTATAGGCAATTGAACAAGGTAATAATTAAAAATAAGTATCATTTGCCTCGCATTGATGATTTATTTGACCAGCTTCAAGGAGCGAGAGTGTTCTCCAAGATTGATCTCCGTTCGCCCTATCATCAGTTGAAGATCAGGGATTCAGATATTCTCAAAGACTGCTTTCAAGACAGGATATGATCATTATGAGTTACTTGGGATGTTTTTCAGGCTAACCAATGCCCCAACAACGTTCATGCATTTAATGAACAATGTAATTCGTCCGTATCTTAATTCGTTCGTTATAGTGTTCATCGATGATATTTTGGTGTACTCACGTAGTCAGGAGGAGCACGCAGAGCATTTGAATAATGTATTGCAGATATTGAAAGAGGAGAAACCTATGCAAAATTCTCCAAGTGTGAGTTTTGGCTCAGTTCAGTGGCTTTCTTGGGGCACGTGGTGTCCAGGGAGGGTATTCAAGTTGATCCAAATTAGACGGAGGCGATTCAGAGTTGTCCTAGACCGTCTTCTGCCATAGATATTCACAGCTTTCTTGGCTTGGTTGATTAATATTGCCAATTTGTTCAGGGGTTCTCATCTATCGCGTCACCCTTGACCATTTTGATTCAAAAGGGAATTTTATTTGTGTGGTCGGGCGAGTGTGGGAGAGCTTTTAGAAGTTCAACACAGCCTTGACCAGAGCTTCAGTATTAGTTTTGCCATCAGCTTCAGGTTCCTATATTGTGTATTGTGATGCTTCGAGAGTTGGGATTGGCTATGTATTGATGCAGTAGGGTAGAGTTATTGATTATGATTTTTGTCAGTTGAAGCCCTATAAGAAGAACTACCATGTTCATGATTATGAGTCGGCTGCCATAGTTATGCATTGAATATTTGGAGGCATTATTTGTACTGTGTATCCTGTCAAGTATTCACTTATCATCGTAGTCTTTAGCATTTTTTCAAGCAAAAGGATCTTAATTTGAGGCAGCGGAGATGGTTGGAGTTGCTTAAGGATTATGACACCATTATATTGTATCATCTGGGAAAGGCCAATGTGGTGGTTGATGCTTTGAGCCGAAGGCTGTGAGTTTTGGGAGTTTGGCATATATTCCAGTTGGGGAGAGACCCCATGCAGTTGATGTTCAGGCCTTGGCCAATTGGTTTGGGTAGTAGGATATTTCTGAGCCCAGTTGGGTATTATCTTGTATGGTATCTTGGTCTTTTTTATATGATCGCATCAGAGAGCACCAGTATGATGATCCACATTTTCTTGTTCTTTGGGAGAGAGTTCATCATGATGATGCTAGAGATGTTACCATTGGCAATGATGGAGTGTTGAGTATGCAAGGCCGGATTTGTGTGCCCAATGTGGATGAGCTTCGGGAGTTGATTCTGGAGGAGGCCTATAGCTCGCAGTATTCCATTCATTTAGGTGCCGCGAAGATGTACCAGCACTTGGAGGTAGCACTATTGGTGGAAAAGAATGAAGAAAGACATTATAGGATTTGTAGTTCCGTGTCTCAATTATCAGCAAGTGAAATATCAGCATCAGAGACCGGTTGGCTTGCTTCTGCAGATGGTTATTCCTGAATGGAAGTGGGAGAGGATCACTATGGACTTTGTGTTGATACCCAATTTTTTTCCAATATATATATACATATATATTTATATACACACATATATATATACATATATATATATACATATATATATATATATATATATATATATACAAAATACTTTTAAAATAGTGTGCACATGCATACATAAGCATGCCCAAGAGTGTTGGTATTTTTTCCTAATTTTTAAAGATTTTAAATTCAATTCATTGTCTATTTTTAGTAGTACAAAACCCAATACTTATTCCCAAGATTATCATTTTGGCGAATAATTTATTTCTATTCTTCTACTTGAGCCAAAATATAATTAAGGTGATTTTGTATATATTTTGCATTTTTTTGGGTATTTTTAAAGTTAAATTGCATGTAATTGCAATTATAGCCTATTTTCACGATTGATGGCATTTTATAATTATAAAATTATTTCCAGTATATTTATATTAATATTTGATAAGAATGGACATTGGGCCTAACTCAACCCCAAAAGCTAGCTTATGAGGTGAGGATAATTATCGTTGTGCGTCATTCCAACGACATCCGGAAAGAAATAACTCGGTCACCGTGCAATTTTCCGGTGACCTAAGTGACTAATTGCGTCAAAGTCACTAATTATCAGTGTTGTGCAAAAAACCAACACCACCACAAGACTCGGAATAGAATTCCGACCGAACCCCAGAAATTTCTCCGGCAGACTCCCCGTCACGCGCCGCCACGCGCCGCCACAGCTGTCGGCGCGTCAGACCACGCGCCGGCGCGTGGGGCTGCTTCCGGCCAGTTTTTGGCTTCGCTCCAGAAGGACAGTTTGGTCGGCCTTAATTTCCGACCCTACCCATCCTTGTTCCGTTCGATTCCGACAACTTTTAGTTTTTCCGGCGACTTTTCCGGCAGCTACAGAGACTTTCCGGCCAGAATTTCAAAAAGTTTCTTCAGGACAGTATCATCGCCCTCAAATTCCGAGCCTACTCATGTTTTTACTTTTCAATTCCGACAACTTTGAAGTTTTTCCGGCATCTACAGTGATTTTCCGGAAAAAAAAACAGTTTTCCTCATCTGTTTCAGCAAATTTTCAACGATGTCTTTGGGAATCGATGCTTTCTGGTCTAGAAACCTGGGTTCGATGTTAAACTACATATGTAACAAGCTCGGTACATATGATTTATATGCACCAGCTTGAGGGGGAGTGTTAGATATGTAAATATAGTAGAACTCTAGTTATAGTAGAACTCTAGGTTATTAGTATTATATATAGGGCTCATTGTATTATGTTTAATCTCAGTTATATTCTTCTCCCGTGCTTTCTCACAATATTTATATAGTATTCGTTGGCTCAGTGTTTTAATTTATTTTTAAAATTATTATTACTATTTTTATTAAAAAAAGGGAAAAATGGATATTTAACATTTAGCCCAATTTTATTTCAATTACAGCCTCATTTACTTTCAATTTTAGGCTTAAAATTGACCCCAAATTACCCAACCAATCCTAAGACCCAACCCATTCCCCACCTACCATTTAAATTGTGACCGTTGATCACTCAAGATCAATGGCCAGAGATCACCCTTCCCTTTTTAACCCCAGATGACTACCCTAATTCCCTCATTTCTCACCCTCAGCCACCTTTAAAACCTCTCATCTCTCAAAACTCTCTCAAACAAACCCTAGCCTATCTCACCGTTGCCTACCTCAGGATCACCGGAAATCATGGCCGTTCCAATCATAATACATACCATCGTACTCACCCTCTATTACCCCTTGGTGCTTAATATTCGATGAACCAAGGCCTTGACCTCAATTGTTCCCTTTCAGATCTTCTCAGATTTGTGGATCAATGGCTTTTCCGACCACTATTTCGGCATATTCAGCAATATGAGTCATTTCGACTAGGGTCAGACTTTTCTCAAGACCTTTCTCATTTCTAGAGTTTTCTCTATAACTCTAAGCTATCTGAGGTTCTGTACTTGCTTATTTTCCTAGAAGTGTGTTATGTCTAGGCTTTGCTTGACATTTTAAAGGCTTTTCCCAAATTTTCTTTTCAAAATCGTTCAATTTCAATTTTTAGGGTTTCTGAAAAAGTTTCTTCAAATATCTTTCGGATTCTTTCTGTTCTTTCGGATTCATACATTTCCTTTTCTACTACACATGAGGTTGCTCTTTGTTTCTATTATGCAAGATCTTCAATTTTGTTGTTATTCCTGTACTCGCATGTTAATCTGTGTTATTTCCCTTATTCTTTGCTATATGTGATTATGGTTGAGTTCTTCGATTTTTTTACTTTACCGAACTCTATTTGTGTTCCTGTTAAGCATACTTCAGCCGCTTTTGTTTAAAACTCATATCATCTCTTTCTTCTGAACTTGTTTAAATGCCGAGTTTTCTCAAACGTGTTCTCATGACCTTGAATCATTGTTCTTTCTATCGTGTGTGTTTGTCTACAGAAAAGACTTTAAACAAGTCTTTGGAAAAGACTTTTGAGCCTCTTATAATGACCTGTTTTCCCACCTCTATGTCTGACTTGATTCGAAACCCTAGGATTTGGGGGTTTCTTTTGCAAGTGATATTAGGGTTCCACTTTAGGACCCTAGGTTTTCAGATTCACTATGAGTCTGCAACTGAAATTGAATCCCATTTTCTTGTGACTCTAAGGCTTTCAATGTTAGACTTTTTTCTATATAACCTGAAGATTCCTTCTCCTTGATTGGTATGTTTTATATGTGAAAAAATTTTCTTTCAAAAGGTTTTTTTACCAACTAAGTGACTGATTCTAAAATCCTTTTAATAAGAATGACGAATTATTATAATTTTGCTTTGATTGAACCTCATTTTTCTACTTGACTTAGTTCATTCAAATTGAACTTGTAATTTGGGTTTCATGGTTGTTTGATTGATTCCCTTGCCATGTTTAGCACAAACCATACACTATTGGTTGTTTTCCTTACTTAACTTCTATGTATTTACCCCTTTTGTGCTACTTTGAAAGGTTTTAATTAAAATTTCTTTCCTTAACTGGCTTTTACCCTTTGGAATCAAATCACTTAACCAAAGGGAGACCGACTTTGATGATATTTCCTTGCCTTTCTTACTTGTTTCTCTGCACTATAAAAAGGGCGCATGACCCTTCTGTACAGATCATTGATTATTGAACATTTCAAAATTTAATATTCTCACACCCTCAATTGTAATACTCCTTGAATACTATACTCTCTTGTAAGTTCTCTTGAACTGTTTGTTTGCAACTTGGCTTCCAAGACTGCTTTCCCTTATTTGTTTCCCTGAAATTGGTACGTCTCAATTTTGATTTCAACCTCTTCCCTATGTATTTAATTTAGAGTTGCTATACTTTTTTTTACTTTGTTGTTCATGTTCTGCAATGAATGTGCTATTTTCTTTTTGCATCAGCCATTTTTCATGAATCCCCCATACCCTCATCCCTTCTATGTGTATGAGTTAAGGCTCATGGCCTGAAGTATCCATACTGTTGTGCAAGTCTGAACTCGATCCACAATGGATCTTAACTCTTATGATTGGGCTAACAGGATGGTCAGGGGTGTGCCAGCATTTCCAATTGTTGGGCATAACCACAAGCCTGCCTGGCTTTATCTAATTCCTGCTATATGCACTTGCACTTATTCTTAGACTCTAAGCTCCGCCCCCTCTTATGAGCTTTGCTTTGGGACCCTGAGTTCTCTTTGAACTTGGACATTATAGGGCAGGCCCTTCTACACTGCACTTTGATCCAACCCTGCTATGTATTTGGGGTGTATGCACTGCCTAGAGCCCTTTGAGACTCCTAGGAACTTTGACACATCTCAAATAAGAGAAAGGCTTTTGAAAATCTGATCCTGGAATTTTGTTTATCTCATATTTTTGGACTTTATGTCTGAATTAGGCTGTTTGGATGTAGTTTGGATTTCTTATATAATTTTTTTTACTTATCTTGTTCATTTTGGTCTGTAATAATTTGTAATAACTATGGGAATGGCTAGTGGAAATGGATGGGGATGAATGCATGCAAAGGGCAGATAACTTGCCTATAGGATTTTTTGAATTCTTGCATTCACATAAATTACTGCATTCATGTAGATAACTTACTCATATGATTTTTTTGGACTTTTGCATTCGCATCTTTAGAAGTCCTGCCAATAAGTCCTGCATTCTCATCTTAGAAATCCTGCCTATACGTCCTGCATTCTCATCTTAGAAATTCTGCCTATAAATGTTGCATTCCTGCATATAGAGATCTTGTCTCTAAGTTTTTGCATATTTTGAATATATAGAAACCACGATCATAGGGTTTTCTGCACTCCAACATGCATATTTCATTAGGCAAACGATCCTAGGTTTAATAACAGTTTTCATATATCTATCACTAGGCAAACTTGTTCATAGGTTTAAATAATAAGTAGCATGCTAGATATTATACCTATAGGACTCCCTGAATTCTTGCATCTATATCTATCGCTAGGCAAACGTGTTCATATGTTAAAGTAATAAACATCCTTCTTGATACCATGCCTATAGGACTTTACACTCTTGTTTCAACTATGAAGTGTTCAAAATCAATTACTCTTAGAAGTCACGCCCATAGGAGTAATAAGTTGAATCAACTTCCTCTATTTCCTCTATGAGTCTAAAATCAGTAAATAATATTGTCTAAAAATATGCAAACCCTTTTGTTTATTAATCCAGTAATCCTCTCTTTTTTTTAAAACCAGTACACTTTCTGCACTTCTAGATATCATGCTTATAGATCTCACCTAGGCAAGCCATCAGTCGATTAATCAATTGGGTCAGTTCTTAATAAGTTACAGCCAAACCAAGCCTAATTCGGACTTCTCATTTGAGAAACATGTGATAAATCAGCATCTCCTAACGCTTTAAAGTTAATTCAGACCATAACTAATACTTGAAGTCATGCTATATAATTTGCTCCTTAAGTGAGGAGGCCTATTTGAGCCTTACCTGCTTTTTGCTTTCCCCCCTAGCTGCTACGTGTTCTTGCTTGTCGCCATAGATTTTTATCCTTTTAAACTCTAAAAAGCCCCAACTCCCTACCCTTAGGATTAGTAGTCCTAACGCCTCTTAGACTGATAGGAACAGAATGGGTTATGCATGCAGTAGGTAACGATACCATTATGTGCTTTAATACATTAATGGGGTGGTAAGGGCAGACATGGAATGATGAACGGTGCGCTAATACCTCATGTATCCCCTTCTTTTGAGTAGTGATTACTGGGCATGGCATTGACGTGATCTATATTGATCATAAACCTAGGACCCCCTTCCCTTTTACTTGTTTATTCTTTTCATAATTGTTTAAATCATTTTTCAAAATTTCTGCCCTCTTTACTTTTTTTCTAATGTACTTGCAATATTATGTGAAAATACCCTCTATTTGAGCCCTTATTTGCTTACTTGTTACGTGAAGTCAAAATTATAACATGACCGGGAACCACACTAGTGGATCTTGGGGGGTGCCTAACACCTTCCCCCAAGATAATTTCTAGCCATTACCCAAACGCTAGTTCTTTAACTCAAAACCCTTCTTAGTGTCCTAATGCACTTAATCATTAGGTGGCGACTCTTCAAATTTACAAAACCCAATTCCCAAAAAGGGAACGAGTTGTCCTCCAAAAAATGTCATAAACCCCATTTGCCTTAGAAAAAAAGGGGGCGTGACACCATGGTGACTCCGCTGGATATATGTTTAGGCTTTTATCATTTCATGTTATTTGTGACTTTACTACGTTTTATTTGCCTTTATTTAATGTCTTTATCTCTCTTCTATTGCGAAACTAAATTGGCTCTTTGTTTCTTTTCTTCAATGCTTTCTTTTACCACTTTCCTTGAATAATATTATAATTATGAGCAATTGTTCTAATCATTACTTTATGAATGTGCTAATACATGACAACTTGTTTCATTCTTGTAATTGCACATTCAGCATCATATTCAACTCGTGCCAAACAAAATACCATAGCAACGCTTAAAATGAGTGGTTGCGCCCTTCCGATACTATCACCCCCTAAATTTGGCAAAGGCATATTTACGGTAAAACTAGTTGACAATTGGTGTAGTCGACGGTTCCATGCCTTTCCCTCTTTAGTTGTTCGCTCAAGGGTACCGGTCTAGCACCCCGTAGAAGCCTTACTCCATTTAATTATGGATGCATCATGGTCAAACCTAGCTGAGTCGATTATGTTGTCCGCATAATGACTCTTTAAGATAGCCTTGTCCGAAGTCCATTGGGTTTTCCTGGAACACAAACGGACACTACCACATATGTGCATTATTTGGAGAACTAAAATGTTGCTTATGCCAATTATTGATATTTTTATAGTCGAGTCTGACGGGGGTAAGGGCCTAACACTTTGTTCTGTAGAAAATGAGGAACGAAGTCCCCAGATTCTGCATGGTAACCAACACCATATCGCCTTCCATCAGCCAAGGCGAATGAACTATTGTCTAACATGTTTGCTCAACCGGAAGACACTAAAGGATGAGTAGAGTTGTTCGAAAATCTGAAAGAGGACCAAGTCCAATGAATGTTCTAATGGTTCCCTATTGAGGAGTTCATCGTCCAATCTTGGGATGGACCATTTCTTATACTCATTGAACTGAGAGGAACTTATCCTTGTGTCCCTCTCCGAGTTATGAGGAAAGCCAAAAGAAAGAAAGTTATACCAAGGGTTAACAAAATGAGTCACTTCAGTGCCATCTTTTAGGATGATGATAGCCCTCACAAGTGCCAAGCCCAACGCATGTGGCACTGCAAAATCGTCATGGGAAAAGATACTATTGAACCGGACAGGTAGCATGCTGGATACACTCCATACTATCCAAGCTGGTTGGAAGACGATCATAATGGGTTAGGACAACCGGGAATTGTTCGATGTCACAGGATCATTGATGAAAAGGCTGAAGCACAGGTAAAGTACAATCAACTACACAAGAGTATGCGGGAATGCGAAAATGATCACTGTGAAATACAAGAAGCCAATCAAAAGCTAATTGGAGAATAGAAGCATATGGCTGTCAGCACCAACAAATGATTGATCTTTTTGGAGCAGGGCATAGTAGAGCTGGAAAAGAAGTTTCTGAGGAGGGTCGAAGATTGCCGAGTTACTGAAGGAGATAAAGGCAGATGTTAGGCCAGAGCCTACTTGCTGCTATTATTGCGCGAGCTGAGAGAGTGTATGAAGGAGCCAACATTGCCGAATATGGGGAAGGTCATTCTTGGACCAAATAGATAGGAGTTTCTTTTCCTTTGCAAATGTAATAGGGCCATTAGCGACATTTTATTCCATGTTATTTAGTGTTGTTTTTGGGATTCATCTTATTTTCTTACCAATAAAATAAAGAATTTAGCAGTTCAAGTTCTCCAAATTTACTTGTCGCTAGGCTTACCTTGGGCACAACGAGGTCCCCAAAGATTAGGACACACTTTATATTTCTTGCACTACGTGTTTAAATATTGCAACATCTTTTCATATGATCCTTACTAAATTACTTCCTTTTTGTTTACGCCCCCTCCCCAAAGTTTAGTTCGTGAACTCTAGCATAATCATTGAATTCCACAAGATCCAAGGGCCCTCCACCTACTCCTACTACTAGTCCTATCATAAGCAGGAAGAAGGGAAAAAGGGAAGATTTAAGCAACGTTAGAAAGGAAAACTCAATCGAACGGGTCGAGGTTACTCGAGGTGTTCGGTTTCCAAGGAGAATGCATCTCAGATAGAACAAAAGTTACTAAAGTTCCAAGAAGAGCTTAACCAAGTCCAAAATTTGGCAAATTTGTCATTTTCCCTTACTTCTCCAGAAGTCTCTCGGAATCCCACACCTCCTCAAAATGTCCCAAACCATCTCACTCCTCACCACCACTGCAATGCTTTCCACACTTCCAACAGCACTCTGTTGCTCATCCCGAAACCATTGAACCCCACAAATGACCATTGCCACAACAACACCCTCATATATGTGGAAATCGTGTCTGTCTCAAGTATACCTGAGTCAGATGACAAAGACTCTCTTCAGAAATTTGGCTGAACAACTTAAGAAGCTGACCACCAGGATCCAGGGTGTTGGCAATAAAGGAATTGAGGGTCTAAACTATGAGGAATTACGCATACAACCGATGTCGAACTGCCCAATGGGTACAAACCTCTAAAGTTTGAAATGTTTGATGGTACAGGAGATCCCAAGGTTCACCTAAGAACATACTGCGATAAGCTGGTCGGAGTAGGAAAAGATGAAAAGATTTGCATGAAGCTCATAATGAAAAGTCTGAAAGGGGATGCTCTATCTTGGTACATTAGCCAAGACCCAAAGAAGTGGTCAAATTGGGTGAGCATGGCTTCCGATATTATAGATAGATTCAGGTTCAACATGGAAAATGCGCCAGTGATGTGCTCTACATCGAAAACTTAAAGAAGAAACCTACAGAAACATTCTGCGAGTATGCTCTCGGTGGAGATCAGAAGCTACTAAGGTCAAGCCGACATTAGAAGAAGAACAAACGAATAGGTTTTTCATCTGGGCTCAAGACCCACAGTATTATGAAAAGTTGATGTTGATTGAAGGCTAGAAATTTTTCGACATCATCAAACTAGGGGAAAGGATCGAAGAAGGTATCAAAAGTGGTATAGTCATTAACTTTGAAGCTTTGCAAGACATCAACAAGTCTCTACAGTCCGGTGGTACATCCAAAAAGAGGGACGCATGTGCCATAATGGTTTCATACAGAACCACACCAATTAAATATCAAGCCTACCCGATATCTCCACTCACATATCAACCCACTCCAAATTACCAAGCACATTTTCATTCTTACCAAGCCTCACCATCCACTTACCAATTTCCTCCACCACCCGCATATCAGTCCACTTCACCCAAATACTCCCAACCCGCACACGTCTACCAAGCCTACAACACGCAACCATCCCACTATCAATCACCTCCCCTTCGCTAAAATTTCCCTAGACCACAACCAAACTTCGACTGCAGGAATCCTAAACAATACACCACCATTGCTGAACCAATCAACCAGCTATATGAAAAGCTTAAAGCTGCTAGTTATGTCACTCATATCCCTGCCACAAACCCCGAAAATCCCTCCCAGTGGGTAAACCCAAATAAACCTGTGCATATAATTCCGGCAAGAAAGGGCATACCATTGAAGAATGCCGCTCCCTGAAGGACAAAATCCACGTTTTGATAGACAACAAGATCATTGTCGTAAAGGAGCCCTCCCCGAATATCCGTAACAACCCTCTACTAGACCACAAGGGTGGAGGTATACATATGATTGAAATAGAATATGATTAGGACCCCGAGGGATCAATCAGGTTGATAGCAGAAGGAGACAGTCTAAAGAAGCCAACAGTCACTCTCAATCCGATCGTAGTCCAAATTCAGCCTTCTGAAGATGCTGAGGTAAACATGTCCATACCACTTGAGTTTGAAGTACCAGCCTCTGCAAAGACGCCAACACCGATTGAGGTCAAGTTTGGATCCCCAAAATCATAGGAACCCGTTGAAGTCACTGTATTACCCTCCAAATCAAGGGTGCCTATTCCAGTGGCAATGACAACTGTAACACTATTTCACCCAAAAATCGTTCCATGGGACTACACATCTGAGGCAAGAAGGAAGGGAAAAGCCAAGTTCGGGGAAATGGTTGCAGCATAGGGTATGTCAAGAACCGGCAGGGTGTATACCCCAGAACACTTGGCTAAGTCAAGTAAGCGGGCCTCTGGTCAACAAGCCATCATTGAAACTAGACCCGGTGATCTTTGGAGAAGGATACAAGCTAAGGAGTATTCGGTCATTGACCAACTGAGAAAAACACCAGCACAGATCTCTATCCTGGCCTTGCTACAAAATTCTTATGCACAAAAGAATGCCTTTTTAAAGGTGCTGAGTGAGGCATATGCGCCCAGAAACATCACTAGAGGAGAAATGGAAAACATGGTGGGTTAAGTATTGGAAAGTCACAAAATCACCTTCCACTAGGATGAGCTACCACCGGAAGTACTAAGCCATAACAAGGAATTGCACATCACTGCGCAATGTGTAGATTATTTTATCACCTGGATCCTGGTTGATGGAGGGTCCAATCTGAACATTTGTCCCCTGGTAGCATAACAACACTAGGAAAAAGACTGCATGAAATCAAGGATGGGTCCATCAACGTCAAGGCTTACGACAGATCTCAAAGGTCCACTATAAAGGAGATTAGCCTACGTTTGCAAATGGGGCCCAGTTAGTGCGATATTGATTTTCAAGTAATAGACGTGCTGGTATTTCACAATCTACTATTGGGACGACCGTGAATTTATGTTGTCGGGGTCGTGGCATCAACACTACAACAGACAGTGAAATTCGAGTGGAATCACTTGGAGGTAGTCATTCATGGGACGGTAGCAACCCCATATATAGCTGCTAGACCATCCCAGCGATCGGAAGAAGAAGGAAAATAGGTGGAGAAACCTACCATCACATCGAGTGCGTCAATGCTGTAGACAAGGATAAATGGTGGGACAATAAAATCGAAAACATATTGAACTATTGCGGGTATGAACCTGGCAAAGGACTTGGCAATAATCTCCAAGGAATCGCCAAGCCTATCAAACTAAAGAAACATGGTACCACCTTCGGTTTAGGATATGAGTATACCTAGGAAGAATTCAAGAACTGGTCGCCACCCTAGCGCGGCCCTTACTATTCATTGGAGCAGTCAATACCCTATATGGAGTAGACTTTCCAACTAGCCAAAGTCATCTACGGGTCAGAAGAAGAGGAAGCACAGGCAGCAATGAAGAATTAATTTATGGAAGAAGATAACATAGACTGTTGCGTCATTTTCGAGAAAGAGGGGGAGGAAGGCTCTTCCATACAAGCCGTGAGCCGAGAAGAACGCCTTAGTAATTGGTCCATATAAAATACCAGAGCCCGGCGTGCCTTAGGGTAGCAACGGTAAGCAAAGCACCACACACTATTTTGTTTTACTAGTTTATTTCCCTTTCTTATTTTGTTTTTTATGAAGGGATCCGATGTTTAAAACATTCATGGAATTTATTAAAGTATTTTATCTTGTTATAAATCTTACGCTTATTATTACAACATTACCATTACTTTACTTGATGAACCAATAACTGTCACATGCAACAAGACAACGCATCAAACATACATAGACTCAGAGGAAGACGATGTACCATAAGAGATTGTTAAGGAAGTTGAGAATTTCGAGAATAGGCCTAAGTCCAACTTGGACGAGACTGAGATTGTCAACCTGGGAGATGCAAAAAACATCAAACAAACATGAATTAGCGTCCATTTGTCACCATTAGAAAAGAACGAATATACGGATTTCTAAGAGAGTATGAAGACAAATTCGCCTGGTCATACGACATGACGGGCCTAAGTACATCCATCATGGCTCACAAATTGATGACCGATCCGGCTTGTTCGCTAGTAAAGCAGAAGCTCAGAAATTTCAAACCAGACACGAGTTTAAAAATCAAGGAGGAAGTCACCAACAAAGTCAAAGCCAAGGTTCTAAGGGTAGTAATATCCAACATGGCTAGCCAATGCCGTGCCAGTACCAAAGAAGGACAGGAAAGTTAGGTTTTGTGTCGACTACCGGGACCTCATTCGGGCCAGTCCAAAAGACGACTTCCCTTTACCGAGCATACACATCTTGATTGATAACTGCGCCAAGCATGAGCTGCAGTTATTCGTTGATTGTTTCACTAGGTACCATCAGATATGGATGGATGAAGAAGATGCTGAGAAAACAACCTTCATTACACCATGGGGGATGTACTGCTACAAGATAATTCCATTTGGGTTAAAAATTGTTGGGGCCACCTATATGAGGGTTATGACTATCCTTTTTCATTACATGATACACAAGTAAATCGAGATGTATGTAGACGACATCATCATTAAGTCCAAGAAAGCCGCTGATCACATGGACGATTTAAGGAAATTCTTTAATAGACTAAGAAGATACAACCAGAAATTGAATCCCGCAAAATGTGCATTCGGGGTTCCAGCTGGGAGATTGCATAGGTTCATAGTGAGTCGCCGAGGGATAGAATTTGATCCATCAAAGGTCAAAGTTATTCAAGAATTGCCGCCGCCAAAGAACAAGAAAGAAGTAATGAGTTTCTTGGGAAGACTTAACAGCAGCCGGTTCATAGCACAATCCACTGTCATTTGTGAGCCAATCTTTAAGATGCTGAAGAAGGACGCTGCTACCAAATGGACAGATGACTACCAAAGGGCCTTCAATAGAATCAAGGAGTCCTTGTCAACACCGCCAGTCTTGGTTCTGCCCGAGCAAGGTAGACCCCTGATACTCTACCTTACAGTGCTAGACGGAGCTTTTGGTTGTGTTCTGAGCAGCATGATGAAACAGGGAGAAAAGAGGAGGCCATCTATTATCTCAGCAAAAAAGTTCACCACGTACAAGGCTCGGTATTCCCTGCTGGTTCGCACCTATTATGCTTTGACTTGGGTAGCTCAAAAGCTGAAGCACTATTTATATGCTTATACCCCACATCTCATATCAAGAATGGACCCGTTAAAGTACATATTTCAGAAGCCCATACCAACTGGCAAGCTAGCCAAGTGGCAGATCCTGCTGAGTGAATTCGACATTATCTACGTAACATAAAAAGCAGTCAAAGGACAGGCACTAGCAGATAACCTTGCGTTAAACTCGGTGGATGGAGAATATGAACACCTAAAGACGTATTTTCCCGATGAAGAGTATCCTTCATAGGATAAGACATTGAAGAATCCAATGAAGGTTGAAGGATGTTTTTCAACGAAGCAGCAAACTTCAAAGGAGTTGGCATAGGAGCAGTCCTAGTATCAGACACCGGCTAGCATTATTCGGTATTTGCCAAGCTCAGGTTCCCAAGCACCAACAATATGGCCCAATACGAAACTTGCATCTTATGGCTCAAAATGGTCATTGACATGAACGTTCAAGAGTTGCTAGGGATTGGACATTCAGATTTTCTTATACATCAGATTTGGGAAGAATGGGCAACTAAGAACTCCAAGATACTCCCATATTTGCATCATGTACAAGGGTTGAGGAAGAGATTCATAAGGACATAATTCGGGCATGTTCCTAGAGTCAAAAATTAGTTTGTTGATGCATTGGCAACTCTATCATCTATGATTCTGCATCCAGATAAGAACATTATGGACCCTATTCCAGTGAAAATTTACGATTAGCCAGCTTATTATGCTTATGTCGAGGAAGAAGCGGATGGAAAACCCTGGTTTCATGATATCAAGGAATATTTGACAAAGGGGGAGTACCTAGAACTTGCAAATCCTACTCAGAAGCGCACACTCCAGATGTTGTCTAACAATTTCTTTCACAGCGGAGGAATCCTATATAGAAGCCCTGATTTGGGATTACTTAGGTGTGTCTATGCAAAGGAAGCATCTAAACTATTAGAATAAATCCATGTTGGGAAATACGGTCCATATATGAATGATTTTATCTTAGCCAAGAAGATACTTCGGGCAGATTATTTTTGGATGACTATGGAAACGGACTGCATCCAGTATGTGCGAAAGTGACATCGCTGTCAGATACATGCAGACATGATGAAGGGGCCTCCAAATGAGCTTACTGCAACAAGCTCGGCATGAGCCACTTGGGGAATAGATGTCATTGGACCTATCAAGCCTTCCACATCAAATGGGCACATGTTCATTCTAGTGGTAATTGATTATTTCATCAAATAGGTTGAAGCGGCATCACACAGAGCAGTAACCAAGAAAGTCGTGGCAGACTTTGTCCGCAACCGCATTGTTTGTCAATTCGGAATTCTGTAGTCAATCATCACTGATAATGGTTCCAATCTCAATAGTGACTTGATAAAAGCCATGTGTGAAACCTTTAGGATCAAGCACAAGAATTCTACAGCTTACAGACCTCAGATGAATAGAGCCGTAGAAGCCTCCAACAAGAACATCTACTAAGGAATATGATATAAAAGCATAAATAGTGGCATGAGAAGCTACCATTTGCTTTATTGGGATACCGCACGATAGTTCGCACATCCACCGGGGCAACTCCCTACATTTTGGTTTACGGTACAGAAGCGGTCATTCCCGCCGAGGTGGAAATTCCCTCCCTAAGGGCCATAAAGGAAGCATAACTCGATGTATTATAACTACGTCTGACCTAATTCCCGTAAAAGAGGGGATACACAGGTAGTCTTATGAGTTCGGTCACAATTCAATAAAAATTTTCATTTCCCCTGCAATTGGAAACTGGGGCAGAATTTTGAGGACCCTCAAAATTCCGGAACAAGAGAGGTTGCAATATCTGGAACCGCGTTACGGTCGTTGGTTCATCTAAAGAAAACTATATTTTATGTATTTATGTTAATTTTTTTACTAAATCACACATGTATATTATCAATGGATTTGTTTAGAGACGCTACCCTAATGGTACACAACATCCATGGAAACGGAACCAAGCAAAATAGGAAAGTTCACGAGGATACGAACTAACATTTCCCCCTACAAAACTCATGATTTTTCTTTGGATGCAGGCATTCGAGTTGCAAAACACCGAATACATTTATACACTCATACTTCTCGGGAACACAAACCTCAGAGCCATTACCTACGCACATTTGCTAGGTCCGTGCAATATCCCCGGTAGCTATAAACCAGCTATCGGCTATCAGTTAAGGAAATTTTATTACTATTCACCTTTTATCTCTTGCATAAGGCTACCATTATTCCTTCCGAGGTTAAGCTCTACCTCCATCTGCGTTCCCCACATTGCATATGGCTACCGTTCTTCCTTCCGATGTTAAGATCTACCTCCATCTGCATTCCTTTCATTGCATAAGGCTACCATTCTGTCTTCCAAGGTTAAGCTCTACTTCCATCTGCATTCCGTGCATTTCATAAGGCTATTATTCTGCCTTCAAAGGTTAAGATCTACCTCCATCTGCATTCCCTGAATTGCATAAGGCTTCTATTTTGCTTTCCGAGACTAAGCTTTGTCTCCATTTGCATTCTCCGTATTGTATAAGGCTACTATTCTACCTTCCGAGACTAAGCTTTGTCTCCATTTGCATGGCTAAAATAGCGCCTCATCAATAAAATCTTGCATCGGCTGAAAGATCGATGTTTTAGTTACATCCTGCATTGGCTGAAATACTGCCACCTTTTTATTTACACTATCATGGTCTGAAAGATCGCCGCCTTTTGCGTTTCATGGGCTGAAAGATTGCCAATCATCTGAAGACATCATTGTTCGGAGCCATCATCTTCATAGCCCGAGAATACCATACCATGTCCTGAGGACCCCATTTTATCTTTTGCATATATTATTCAAAGTCATCATAGTTTGAAGGAATCATTCTCATAACCCGAGAATATCATTTCATGGCCTGCGAATCCTCTATTACATGCTTCATTGCCCGGGACATCATGGTCCGAGGATGTCATCCTAATCGCCCAAAGGCAGCATTCATCGTCCAACAAGAACTTGCATCATGTTAAAATTTATGCACGATATATGTTCGTATTAGTCAATTGCAGGTACACCGGCTGGCAACGGCCGTCTCAGCAGGATCAATCCCGCTCTGGTTCCTGCAACACTACTGGAGTATAACAGTCCACCCACCCCGAAGTACCACGCTCGTTCTTAAAAGACCTCCATCGGCATACTCCGCTAATGGATCCTGAACTACATACGACTTGATTCCTGTAAGACTAGGGATATGTAGGCAGCTCGAAAACTAGAGCACGGCCAAAACTCTTCAAATCTTTTCGTCTGGTCAAAATTGGCCATCATATCTTTGCCCGACAACTCTTTCATCCTTAACACCCAATTTTTTCCCACATATTTATATACAAAAGACTTTCAAAATAGCATGTACATACAGATAAACCTGCCCAAGAGTGTTGATATTTTTTTTCTATTTTTTAAGGATTTTAAAATCAATTCATTGTCTATTTTTAGCAGTACAAAACCCAATAATTATTCCCAAGATTATTATTTTGGCAAATAATTTATTTCTATTCTCATACTTACACCAAAACATAACTAAATGAAATATGTATATTTTTACAATATTTATTTTTGTATTTTTAGAGCTAAATTTCATGTAATTGCAACGATAGACTATTTTCATGATTGATGGCATTTTGTAATTACAAAATTATTTCTATTATTTTTAGATTAATATTTATATAGTATTCATTGACTCAGTATTTTAATTTATTTTTAATTTATTTTTAATATCATTATAACTACTTTATAAAATAAAAAGGGGGAAATTGGCTATTTAACATTTAGCCCATTTCTATTTCAATTACGGCCTCATTTACTTTCAATTTTAGCCGTAAAATTGACCTCAAATTCCACCCCAAACAACCCGACCCAATCCTAAGACCCAACTCGTTCCCCACCTACAATTTAAATCTGGACTGTTGATCACTCAAGATTAACGGCTAGAGATCACCCTTCCCATTTTAACCCAAGATGACTACCCTAATTTCCTCATTATTCAACCTCAGTCGCTTTTGAAACCTCTCGTCTCTCAAACTCTCTCAAACAAACCCTAGCCTATCTCGCCGTTGCCTACCTCAGGACTACCGGAAATCATGGTCATTCCGGTCATGATACCCTCATACTCACCCTCTATTACACCTATGTACTCAATATTCGAAGAACCAAGGCCTTGACCTCGATGGTTCCCTTTCAGATCTTCTCAGATTTGTGGATCTACGGCTTCTCCGGCCATTATTTCAGCATATTTACGCATTATGAGCCCTTTCGACTCACGATCAGACTTTCCACAAGACTATTCATATTTCTAAGGATTTCTCTGCAACTCTAAGCCATTTGAGGTTCTGTACTTGCTTATTTTTCCTAGATCTGTGATATGTCTGGGCTTTACTTGACATTTTAAAGGCTTTTCCCAAACTTCCTATTCAAAATCGTTCAATTTCGATATTTAGGGTTTCTAAAAAAGTTTCTTCAAATATCTTTCGAATTCTTTCTGTTCTTTCCTTATGTGTGATCATCTATGTTAGGCTCGTACTTTCCTTTTCTACTATGCATAAGGTTGCTCTTAGTTTCTATTATGCAAGATACTTCTATATTTATTTTTATTCATGTACTTGCATGTTAATCCGTGTTATTTCCCTTATTCTTTGCTATATGTGATTATGGTTGAGCTCTTTGGTTATGTTCACTTTACTGAACTCTATTTGTGTTCTTGCTAAGCATATTTCATCTGCTTTTGTTTAAAACTCGTATCATAACTTTATTCTGAACTTGTTTAAATACCGAATTTTTATCAAACGTGTTCTCATGACCTTCAATCATGGTTCTTTGTATCGTGTGTGTTTGTCTCTCATAAGTCTTTGGAAAATACTTCTTAGCCTCTTCCAATGACCGTTTCTTCCCACCTCTATGTCTTACTCAATTGGAAACCCTAGGATTTGGGGGTTTCTTTGGAAAGTGACATTAGGGTTCCACTTTAGGACCCTAGGCTTTCAGACTCACTACGAGTCTGCAACTGAACTTGAATCCCTTTTGCTTGTGACTCTAAGGCTTTCAATGTTAGACTCTTTTTCTATATAACCTGACGATTCCTTCTGCTTGATTGGTTTGCTTTTTACATGAGAAATATCTCTTTCAAAAGGCTTTGTTTACCAACTAATTGACTAATTCTGAAATCCTTTAATAAGGCTCACAAATTGACACTGATTTTTCATCGATTGAACCTCATTTATCTTCTTCACTTGGTTCATTCAAATTGAACTTGTAATTTTGGTTTCATGGTTGTTTGATTAATTCCCTTGCCATGTTTAGGACAAACCATGTACTGTTGATTGATTTCCTTGTATTTACCCCTTTTGTTCTACTTTGAAAGGTTTTGATTAAAAAAAAATTCCTTAACTAGCTTTTACCCGTTGGAATCAGAATCCCTTAACCAAAGGGAGACTGATTTCAATGATATTTCCTTACCTTTCTTACTTGTTTCTCTACACTATAAAAATGGGGCATGACCCTTCTATACAGATCATCGGTTATAGAACAATTCAAAATTTAATATTCTCACACCCTCAATTACAATACTCCTTAAATACTATACTCTCTTCTGAGGTCTCTTGAACTATTTGTTTGCAACTTGGCTTACAAGACTCATGCTTTCCCTTATTTGTTTCCCTGAAATTGGTATGTCTCAATTTTTTTTGATTTCAACCTCTTCCCTATGTGTTTGCTTTACAGTTGCTATACTCCTGTTTACTTTAGTGTTCATGTTCTGCAATGAATGTGTTATTTTCTCTTTGCATCTGCTATTTTTCATGAATCCACCATACCCTCAACCCTACAATGTGCATGAGTTAAGGCTCATGTCACGGCAGTATCCATATTATTGCCCAGGTCTGAACCTGATCCACAATGGATCCTAACTCTTAAGATTGGGCTAACAGGCTGGTCAGGGGTGTGCCTGCACTCCCAATTGATAGGCATGACCACCAGCATGCCCTGTCTTTACCTAATTCTCTCTTTATGCGCTTGCACTTATTCTTAGACTCTAAGCTGTACCCGCCTCTTATGAGTCTTGCTTTGGGACCCTTAAATTCCTCGGAACTTGGACATTAAAGGGCATGCCCTTCCGCACTGCACTTTGATCCAACCCTACTACATATTTGGGCTGTAAGCACTGCCTGGAGCCCTTTTGAGACTCCTGGGAACATTGACACATCCCAAATAAGAGAAAGTCTTTTTGGAAATCTGATCCTGGAAGTTGGTGTATCTTATATTGTTAGACTTTAAGACTGAATTAGGTTGTTTGGATGTAGTTTAGATTTCTGATGTAATTTTTTTTTTGCTTTTCTCGTTCATTTTGGTCAGTAATAAGTTGTAATAGCTATGGGTATGGCTAGTTGAAAGGGATGGGGATGAATGTATGCAAAGGATACATAACTTGCCTATAGGATTTTTTCTATTCTTGCATTCACGCAAATTACTGCATTCATGTAGATAACTTGCTTATAGGATAATTTTGAACTTCTACATTCTCATCTTTAGAAGTCCTTCCTATAAGTCTTGCATTCTCATCTTACAAATCCTGCCTATTAGTCCTGCATTCTCATCTTAAAAAACCTTCCTATAAGTCATGTATTCTCATTTTTGAAATCTTGCCTATAAGTGTTGCATTCCTGCATATAGAGATCTTGTCTCTAAGTTTAAGCATATTCTGCATATAGATACCATGGTCATAGGGTTTTCTGCACTTGAGCATGAATATTTCATTAGGCAAAGGATCCTCCTAGGTTAGTGGCAATTTGCACATATCTATCACTAGGCAAACTTATTCATAGGTTTAAATAATAAGTAGCATAAATTATGCCTATAGGAATCCCTGAATTCTCGCATCTATATCTATCGCTAGGCAAACGTGTTCATAGGTTTAAGAATAAACAGCCATCTAGATACCATGCCTATAGGACTTTACACTATTGTTTCAACTATGAGGTGTTTAAAATCAATTACGCTTAGAAATCATGCCCATAAGAGTAATCAGTTGAATCAGCTTCGTCTATTTCCTCTATGAGTCTAAATCAGTAAATGAGATTGTCTAAAAATTTGTAGAACCTTTTGTTTATAAATACAGTAATCTCCTCACTTTTTTAAAAAAAAATAGTACACTTTCTGCACTTCTAGATATCATGCCTATAGGTCTCACCTAGGCAAGCCATCAGGCGATTAATCAATTGGGTCAGTTCTTAATAAATTACAAGCAAACCAAGCGTAATTCGGACTTCTCATTTGAGAAATATGTGATAGATCAGCCAGTACTAACGCTTTAAAGCTAATTCAGACCATAACTAGTACTTGAAGGCATGCTTTATAATTTGATCCTTAAGTGAGGAGGCCTATTTGAGCCTTACCTGCTATTTGTTTTCCCCCTAACTGCTACGTGTTCTTTCTTGTTGCCTTAGATTTTTATCCTTTTAAACTCTAAAAAAAGCCCCAACTCCCTACCCTTTAGGATTAGTAGTCCTAACACCTTTGGGAATGATAGGAACAGAACGGGTAATAGCATGCAGTAGGTAACGATACCATTATATGCTTTAATACCTTAATGGGGTGGTAAGGGTAGATATGGATATGATGAACGGTGCGCTAATAACTCATGTAGCCCCTCTTTTGAGGAGCGATTACTGGGCATGGCATTGACGTGATCCATATTAATCATAAACCTAAGACCCCCTTCCCTTTTACTTGTTTATTCTTTTCATAATTGTTTAAATCATTTTAAAAAATTTCTGTCCTCTTTACTTTTTTCTAATCTACTTGCAATATTATGTGAAATACACTCTACTTGAGCCCTTATTTGTTACTTGTTACGTGAAGTCACAATTACAACATGGCTGGGAACCACACTAGTGGATCTTGGAGGGTACCTAACACCTTCCCCCCGAGATAATTTCTAGCCCTTACCCAAACTCTGGTTCTTCAACTCAAAACCCTTCTTAGTGTCCTAATGCACTTAATCATTAGTGGAGAATCTTGAAATTCAGAAAACCCAATTCTCAAAAAGGGAACAAGTTGTCCTCCAAAATAATTCATAAACCCGATTTTGCCTTAAAATAAAAGGGGGCGTGACACTTTGTTGTTGGACTTCCTCGAACTGTGAAGAACTTTGATGCTATCTGATTAATTGTGGATCGGCTGACCAAGTCCGTGCACTTCATTCCTATCTGTACTACTTATTCTTCAGAACGATTGGCATAGATCTATATCCGGGATATTGTTCGTATTCATGGTGTCCCCGTTTCCATCATTTCAGATAGGGGCACTCAGTTTACCTTGCAGTTTTAGGGGTCTGTGCAGCAAGAGTTGGGCACTCAGGTTGTGTTGAGCAGAACTTTTAATCCTCAGTTGGACGGGCAGTCCGAGCGTACTATCAAAATATTGGAGGACATGTTACGTGCTTGTGTCATCGACTTCGGAGGGTCATGAGATCAATTTCTACTGCTCACAGAGTTTACTTATAATAACAGCTACCAGTCGAGTATCCATATGAGGCTTTTTATGAGAGGCGGTGTAGATCTCTGGTTGGTTGGTTTGAGCCTGATGAGGCTAGGCTATTGGGGACTGATTTGGTACAAGATACCTTGGAGAAGGTGAAGGTGATTTAGGAGAGACTTCGTACAACGCAGTTGAGGCAAAAGAGTTATGCTGATAGGAAGTTTCGAGATGTGTTACATGGTTAGCAAGAAAGTTCTATTGAAGGTTTAACCCATGAAGGGTGTTATGAGATTTGGGAAGAAAGGGAAGTATAGTCCGCGGTTCATTCGACCTTTTGAGGTACTTCAGAGGATTGGGGAGGTGGTATATGAGCTTTCTTTGCCACCCAGCTTAACGAGTGTGCATCCGGTATTTCATATTTCTATACTCTGGAAGTATATTGCGGATCCGTTCTGGATTTCAGCATGGTTCAGTTGGAGGATGATTTGACTTATAGTGTTGAGCCAGTAGCTATTTTGGGTCATCGGGTTCGGAAGTTTAGGTACAAAGGATATAGTTTTATTGAAGGTGCAATGGAGAGGTCGGCCCGTGAAAGAGGCTACTTGGGAGACCGATCGAGAGATACAGAGCAGATTGCTCACCTATTCGAGGCTTCACGTATGTTTGAGTTGGGGAAGATGTGACGACCCAACCAGTCATCTCATGAGTTACTCCTCCATTTCCCCCATTTCTGCTTCTTTATGCTTTGTTATCCGTGTTTTGCGGTATCGGATTGGTTGGATCGAGTCTGGAATAATTTTGGTAAGGTTTGAGACACTTAGTTTCTTTTAAGAAGGCTTAAGTTGGAAAAGTCAATCGAATGTTGGCTTATATTTTAGAGGGCTTGGATGTGAGTGTTGATTTTTCAATTAGCTTTGTGAGGTGATTTATGACTTATGAGCGATCGAAATGGGGTTTGGAGTGTTAGAAACTACGCTTTACGCTAGAGGGGGGGTGAATAGCATATTAATAGAATTTAGCGTTTTCTTGCGGAATTTGAACTTTGCAGGAAGTAAAATAAATGCAGAAAAATAAACTTACACAAAGATGTATACTGGTTGGCCACCAACGTGGTTAGTCCAGTCCCCGAGAGACTCTCTCGAGATTTTTCACTATCTTGTTAAGCTTAAGGGTGCTCAACAAACCGTTACACACTTGAGGACACAAGCCTCAAACAGTTGCTCGGAGATCACAATCTCAAAGACTTCACCCAAGGAAACGCAAGTTCCTTGAAACAAGAGAATCGCAATTCTCTTACAAGTATATCAAATACTTGGACACTCACTTAACTAAAGTACTCCTTATTGAGTAGATATGAGTAAAAGAATATGTTCAAGATCACAACAACTTTAAGCAATAATATGGCTCTCAAAAGCTTTATGAAATGAGTAGAAAATGAAGAACAATTGAATGAAAGCTTATAGCAATGTAATGATCAGTTTGTGTATGTTGTTGTTGTTAAAACACTGAAATGAAGCTGTATTTATAGTTGAAAAACTTGGCATTACCGTTGCCTAATTGCCAATTAAGAGTTGCTGATTTTACTCACTGACAATCGATTGTCAAACCCCAACAATCGATTGTCTGCCAGTCAGATCAAAATTCAATCCCAGATTTTACGCTTGATAATCGATTACTTACAATCCATAATCGATTACTGGCAACGTTCAAAAAATCCTTTCCAGATTTTACCACAAACAATCGATTGTCCAGAATCAACAATCGATTACTCAGCAACGTTCAAAAAATCTTTTCCGGATTTTAATCAAAACAATCGATTATACAAAATCAATAATCGATTACCCAATAACGTTCAAAAAATCTTTTCCGGATTTTAATCAAAACAATCGATTATACAGAATCAATAATCGATTACCTGACGGTATTTGAAAACTTTACGACAACGGTCAGCTTCACAATCGATTGCACAAAGTCAACAATCGATTACTTATCAGTTTTTGAAAAACATTTTAGACACTGTCTCTTTGACAATCGATTGTCCAATGTAACAATCGATTATTTTGTTATTTTCTGAAAATCATAAAACTTACTGTCTCAGTGATAATCGATTATCTAAAGACATAATCGATTACTTAATTAAATTTAAAATCACTGGAAGACATCAACTCAACACAATCGATCACCATTAGTTCATAATCGATTATTTTGAGTATTGAAAAACTTTACCTCAACAACAATCGATTGTCATTTGTTCACAATCGATTATCATGCAGATTTGGAAAAACCTGATGTTCACTGTCTTACTCACAATCGATTACCATTAATTCATAATCGATTGTCATGCAGTCTTGGCTCAGAAACAATCGATTATCATAAGTACATAATCGATTATTTTAGCCCAGATTTTTGAGGCATGTTTAGAAAACATTTTGTCTAATGTAAATATGCATGATTTAAAATCTTTTTGACACAGAATTAAATATGCATGATTTTGGAAAATAGTTTTATGAGAGAGGCCATACTATGAGTCAAGTTATAGGATCGAGATTACAATTTAGAACACCTCAATAACAATTAAAAGCTATATCTTGAACTTCAATCTTATTCGCAACCATTGTGCGCTTGTACTTGAATTCCGTCATATATCAATTTTTGCTTCGTTTGTCATTCATCAAAACCTACAAAAGAGTACACGTTTAGTATATTGCATTGAGAACGTGTTTCTAACAATTTCCCCCTTTTTGATAATGGCAAACATTAAGCGGGATATGCAATTTAGGCAAAAGATATTGACAATTCAAGACAAGTAACAATTATGCAATTTTGTTCTTGTTCCCCCTCAATTTAAGAGTTCCCCCTCAATTTTAGCTTATAAGCAATCAATGAATTAAGAGGTGGTGCATACCCGATATCCCGTTTTCTTCCCCCTTTTGCCATTAGCAAAAAAAATAGTAAGGAAAGATGCAAAACGATGAAATAAACAAGGTTTATTTATTAAAAAAAAAGAGGGTACATCAATGGGAACCAAAGAGAACAACAGCAAAAACCACACAAAAAAAAAATTATTCATTTCCGTCGTTGTCCGCCTCGTTATCCGGCGCTGCTTCAAAAGGAACGAGAGCTGCATATGGATAATTGACATGATCAAAGTATCCATGGATCTCATGAGTGAGTTGAGCAAGCTGGTCGGATATGGTTTGGAGAGTAGGCTCTTGGGACGAACGAGCACGACGGGGTGGACGACTTGAAGAAGGAGCTGGAGCATGATCACCATCATGATGGAAAGAAGACTCCGAGATTTCCCAAATTTTGGTACTCCTTTTGAGAGGACCATTTTCCGTGACAAATCCGGATGCTTCAAGGAAGTTCATAATGAGGAGGGCAAAAGGAAGAGGCATGTCATCACCGATGGCATCGAGCATATGAATTTTGATGAGCCGACACCAATTTATTTTGGCCCCGGTGACAATGGCATGCAGAAGTTTGGTATCCTCCTGGGAGATGGTGGTGTGATTGTTCCGTCTAGGCTTGAGGACTCGGGTGATGAAGTAAAGAATCAACCGGTAGTTTGGATCCATTCCTGTTATGGTAGGACGACGGGTAGAGATAGATGGATCATAGGAGGTTATACCGGCTTGGTGGAGAAGGATGGTTTCATCAAAGAGAGCCCCGGCCTTATCAATATACCGGTAAAGGTCTTCACCTTCATTTGGAAGGCGGGCAATGGTGTGGAGATTCTCTTCAGAGAGAAGAATTTGAACCCCATTAATGGAGGTGACAAGTTCGCCATCTTCATCTTTATGGAGGTTTGAGAAAAAAGCTTGAACGAGAGTTGTGTTTATGTGAGGATGAGTGAGAAGCAAGAAGTCATATAGTTGACACTCCTTTAACATATTTGCGGCAGGGGTGAAAGGCTCAAGGAGTTTACTATTTGAGAACCGAGGAGGAAGAATGGTGCGTTTCTCAAATTTTGATAGGAACCTTGTGAGTTCATTTTCAGTTTCAAAGAACAAGACGGAACCGTCTTGGTATGGAAAATTTAAAGGAGGAGGGGCGGTTGAGGCTGATGCGCCATGTTTGGATCGGGAACGTTTTGAAGATCGTCCAGACATGTTAGGAGAAAGACTGCTGGAATTTGGCAAAGAAAATAGAAGAGATTTAGCTTTTGAATACTAGAGATAGTGCTTGAGTGGGTGAATGTGAGCTCTTATGATGCCTATTTATAGAGGAAAGGATTATCAAGCATTGAATGGAGACATTTGCTGAGATTTTGGTTTAGGAGCAGTCAGAAAACGGTAAGAATTAAAATTACTGACCGTTAGATAATCGATTATTGAACTGAAATAATCGATTGTATTTACTGTTTGATTGAGATTTTGAATCTGACAAATCGATTCTTGAGTCAAACGGTAAAAAATTTGAATGAAATAATCGATTGTTAAATTTTGGTAATCGATTATGGAGCATTTAAGACCTGACAGGAATCGATTGAGGAGCCAAACGGTAACGAAAAATTAATATGAAGTAATCGATTGTCAATTCTTGGTAATCGATTATTTAGGGAACTAATTTGATACAGTGAACTTGGAGAATATCAGAATTTGTCAAATAATCGATTGTATGAAAAAATAATCGATTGTTGTAGAAAGCATTGCTGAATGATTGAGGCGGAAATCGATTATGCAATTTAGGAAGTAAAAAATTAAACACAGATGCATAATAGTAATAATCAGTCATAAACAATCGATTATTGATACTGATAATCGATGTACTGCACAGAAAATAATCGATTAATGGCTTGAAATAGTCGAATATTTTGTGCTAAAACTTCATAATTCCCCCTACCTTTGGGGTGGTACCTGCAAAATAGATTTAAACGTCTCCGACGCTCAAGTTAGTAATTTATAGCGAAATTAATAAATTACACTAGTGTTAACAAGTAATGCCGTGAACTCTTAAGAATTGTGTCCTAGAGTGTTCTTAAGAGAGTTTCGGGTACTTACCTTTTCTCCAACATCGCCAATTACCTGTTCGAGAGGATGATCCTTGATCGTTCTCCACTCGTTAGGCGTATTTATTCCTTTTTCTAATTGTGGCGCTTCTTCCGTTGGTTGTTCCCCAATTTCATTTTTGTTTTCCTTTGAAGGTTCTTCTTGGATTTTATCTTTCAAGCTATCCAAGATACCTGCAAGATCAAAACCGGATTCCTTTCTCGCCAAGCGAGTATTATCTTCGGAAAACACAACATGAGGGGATTCCTCCACAATTTGGGTTCTTTTGTTAAAGATCCTATATGCTTTGCTACGTGAGGAATAACCAATGAAAATACCTTCATCCGATTTAGCATCAAACTTACCCAATTGGTCCTTGCCATTATTATGAACAAAACATTTACAACCAAAAACGCGTAAATGAGAAATGTTGGGTTTTCTACCCTTATAAAGTTCATATGGGGTTTTCATGAGTATCGGCCGAATTGCTACTCTATTTAAAACATAGCAAGCGGTACTCACGGCGTCCGCCCAAAAATATTTGGGAATCTTAGCTTCGTCGAGCATGGTTCTTGCCATCTCTTCGAGACACCTATTTTTCCTTTCCACCACCCCATTTTGTTGTGGTGTCCGTGGAGCGGAAAAGGTGTGTTCGATTCCGAGTTCGTCACAAAAATCCGCAAAGAGATTGTGATCAAACTCTCCCCCATGATCACTTCTAATCGAAGTGACGGTCGATTCCTTTTCGTTTTGAACACGCTTAAGGAAATACTTGAAATTTTGAAAAGCATCACTTTTATTTGCAAGAAATAGAGTCCAAGTAAATCTAGAAAAGTCATCAGCAATTACAAAAACATATTTATTTTTACCAAGACTTTCAATACGAGAGGGACCAAATAAATCCATGTGAAGTAATTGCAAAGGTCTAGACGTTGAAACAATATTCTTGGATTTAAAAGATGCTTTGGTTTGCTTCCCTTTGACAAGAATCGCAAATAGAATCATTTTCAAACTTTAAACTGGGAAGACCAACTACTAAGTTTTGAGAAAGAAGCTTGTTCAAAAGATGCATGTTCATGTGTGCTACTCTACGATGCCATAGCCAAGAGTTATCCTCTTTGCTTACTAAACAATCAACATATTTGGGTGAGGAGTTTGCAAGATCAACCATATAGATATTATCAATTCTAAAACCACGAAGTATGATCTTGAAATCACTACGTCTAAATACAAGACATTCATCCGAATCAAATAGAGCAAGATTTCCCTTGTCACATAATTGGCTTATGCTCAAGAGATTATGCTTCAAACCTTTCACAAGTAGTATATGTTTAATAGAGGAGTTTTCGTCCTTAACGACCGAACCAATGCCGATGATTTTTCCTTTATTGTTATCACCAAATGTGACACTTCCTCCTTCTTTGTGCTCTAGTTGAAGGAATTTGGATTCATCTCCCGTCATGTGTTTGGAGCATCCACTATCAAGGTACCATAGTACACTTGATCCCTTCAAGCACACCTACAAAACAAATTAATGTTCTTTAGGTACCCATGCCATCTTGGGTCCTTGAGGGTTAGGCATGTTATAATGATGCAATTGATTTATATGTCTATGACGAGTAAAGCAAGCGGGAGCAATATGACCAATACGTCTACAATAATGACAAGTCACGTTGGAATTATGCATTTTTCTAGGTACATAGTAACTAGATGAATGAAGGTTGCTTACTCTACTTTGAACACCATTGTTTCTCCTATTATGAGCTCTAGGAGGTTCACGAGTTTGTCTAAAATATGCATCATTTCTAGAATATCTATTTCTAGGTGGAGGGTCATTTCTTGGTCTTCTAAATTGTTCAAGGTTTGGCCTAAAATATGCATCATTTCTAGGTCTTCTAGCATTTTCACTATTTGGTCTAACATGCAAGTTATTTCTAGGATTTCTACTTCTAGGATAAGCATTTTGGTTATTAGTCCTAGGTTGAGCTCTAGGTTGTTGTGGTTTAGCACCAACCTTTTCTTCATTCTTGAATCCTATTCCATGTTTAGTTGATTTTAGATTAACAAGCACATCATTCAAGTTTTTATGCGAAGAATTAAACTTATCTAATGTGCCTTTAAGTCTAGCTACTTCATTCTTAAGAAGCACACAAGAAGAGCAGTTTCTAGTAGAACCTTCAGGTTTATCAGCACTTCTTTTTCCATAAAACTTGTTTTCCTCTTTTAGCTTCTCATTTTCGAAAACCAGTTTTTCTAATTCTTTTTCTTTTAATGAAAGCTGTGTTTGAAAATCTTTTTCTTTTAGAGAAGTGCTTTCTTTAACACTCTTGACAGTTTTTGAAGCTTTGATAAATTCAGCATATAGTTCATCAAAAGCATTTCTCATTTCATCAAGAGTAAAGAAATTTTGAGAAGAGATTTGACTTACCTCGTCTTTGCCGTCTTCTTGAGTCATGAGACATAAATTTGCTGCTTCATCGTCTTCTTCTTCGCTTGCTTCATCTCCGGAATCTCCTCCCCAAGAGATGTATGCACGTTGCTTTTTGAAGGGTTTCTTCTCCTTTTTGATGTTAGGGCAATTTGATTTTATGTGCCCGGTTTCTCCGCATTCATAGCATTTTAGTTGATCGCCTTGCTTTTTGTTCTTGCGTTCATACTCTTTGCGCATGAATTTTTGAAACCTTTTGATAACGAGTCCAAACTCGTTGTCACCTTCCTCATCAATTTGTGGTTGGCTAGCCTTTAGAGCAATCCTTTGCCTTCTTTGATCATCAACAAACGGGTTAAGTATAGTTGATTCATAGGTTTTGAGATTACCTCTTAATGCGTCAATTGTGACATTTGTGATGCCAATGGATTCTTGGATTGCATCGGCCTTTGATCGCCATGCCGGAGTGAGACTTCTGAGGATCTTCCGGACAAGTTCTCTATCCATAAACGTCTTTTTGAGGGCGTGTAGATCATTCACAATCATTGAGAAACGCTCAAACATTTCGTCTACTTTCTCTCCTTCCTTCATGTGGAATAGTTCATAAGAGTGAGTTAAGAAATCAATTTTAGCTTCTCGTACCTGGTCGGTTCCTTCGTATGTCACTTCAAGCTTATCCCACATTTCTTTTGCTGTTTTGCAACATGATATCTTCCTGTAGTCGTTAGCATTAACAGCACAATATAATAAATTTATAGCTTTGGCATTATTTTGAACCTTACGAATATCCTCCGCGGTATATTCCTCTTCGGTCTTTGGAACCCATTCGTCTTCCACCTTCTTGGTTGGGATTTGGTTTCCATTGGTGAATACTTTCCACAAATGAAAGCTATTTGATTTTACAAAGATTTGCATCCTCTCCTTCCAGTATGAGTAGTTTGTGCCGTTGAATAGAGGAGGTCGTGTAGAGCATTGTCCTTCTTCAATTCCTGCAAAAGAGTCAAGAGTAGAAGCCATGGATGGTTCTCTCAAACGGTTAAGTTTTCAGAGAGTTGGGCTCTGATACCAATTATTAGAAACTACGCTTTACGCTAGAGGGGGGGTGAATAGCGTATTAATAGAATTTAGCGTTTTCTTGTGGAATTTAAACTTTGCAGGAAGTAAAAAAAATGCAGAAAAATAAACTTACACAAAGATGTATACTGGTTGGCCACCAACGTGGTTAGTCCAGTCCCCGAGAGACTCTCTCGAGATTTTTCACTATCTTGTTAAGCTTAAGGGTGCTCAACAAACCGTTACACACTTGAGGACACAAGCCTCAAACAGTTGCTCGGAGATCGCAATCTCAAAGACTTCACCCAAGGAAACGCAAGTTCCTTGAAACAAGAGAATCGCAATTCTCTTACAAGTATATCAAATACTTGGACACTCACTTAACTAAAGTACTCCTTATTGAGTAGATATGAGTAAAAGAATATGTTCAAGATCACAACAACTTTAAGCAATAATATGGCTCTCAAAAGCTTTATGAAATGAGTAGAAAATGAAGAACAATTGAATGAAAGCTTATAGCAATGTAATGATCAGTTTGTGTATGTTGTTGTTGTTAAAACACTGAAATGAAGCTGTATTTATAGTTGAAAAACTTGGCATTACCGTTGCCTAATTGCCAATTAAGAGTTGCTGATTTTACTCACTGACAATCGATTATCAAACCCCAACAATCGATTGTCTGCCAGTCAGATCAAAATTCAATCCCAGATTTTACGCTTGATAATCGATTACTTACAATCCATATTCGATTACTGGCAACGTTCAAAAAATCCTTTCCAGATTTTACCACAAACAATCGATTGTCCAGAATCAACAATCGATTACTCAGCAACGTTCAAAAAATCTTTTCCGGATTTTAATCAAAACAATCGATTATACAAAATCAATAATCGATTACCCAATAACGTTCAAAAAATCTTTTCCGGATTTTAATCAAAACAATCGATTATACAGAATCAATAATCGATTACCTGACGGTATTTGAAAACTTTACGACAACGGTCAGCTTCACAATCGATTGCACAAAGTCAACAATCGATTACTTATCAGTTTTTGAAAAACATTTTAGACACTGTCTCTTTGACCATCGATTGTCCAATGTAACAATCGATTATTTGTTATTTTCTGAAAATCATAAAACTTACTGTCTCAGTGATAATCGATTATCTAAAGACATAATCGATTACTTAATTAAATTTAAAATCACTGGAAGACATCAACTCAACACAATCGATCACCATTAGTTCATAATCGATTATTTTGAGTATTGAAAAACTTTACCTCAACAACAATCGATTGTCATTTGTTCACAATAGATTATCATGCAGATTTGGAAAAACCTGATGTTCACTGTCTTACTCACACTCGATTACCATTAATTCATAATCGATTGTCATGCAGTCTTGGCTCAGAAACAATCGATTATCATAAGTACATAATCGATTATTTTAGCCCAGATTTTTGAGGCATGTTTAGAAAACATTTTGTCTAATGTAAATATGCATGATTTAAAATCTTTTTGACACAGAATTAAATATGCATGATTTTGGAAAATAGTTTTATGAGAGAGGCCATACTACGAGTCAAGTTATAGGATCGAGATTACAATTTAGAACACCTCAATAACAATTAAAAGCTATATCTTGAACTTCAATCTTATTCGCAACCATTGTGCGCTTGTACTTGAATTCCGTCATATATCAATTTTTGCTTCGTTTGTCATTCATCAAAACCTACAAAAGAGTACACGTTTAGTATATTGCATTGAGAACGTGTTTCTAACATGGAGGTCAGGAGTAGATTTAGGCTTGAATTGGCAAATTTGATATTTTGGTGATTTCCGGTTGATGGTGAGATTTTGATCCAAGGGTCGGAATGGAATTATGAGAGTAACAATAGCTTCATTATGTTCTTTGGGATGTGTGTGCAAATTTTAGCTTATTCGGACATGGTTTGGTTGAGTTTTTTTATCAAATGCGTTTCAGAAGATTTTAGAAAACTTAAGCTTGAATCCGAGGTGATTTGGTATATATGATGTTTTTTGAGAAGTTTTGATGATTGGAACAAGTTTGAATAAGGCGTTAGGTTATGTTTGTGCTTTTGGTTGAGGCCTCGGGGTCCTTGGGGTGATTTCGGCTGGTTAACGGGAAGATTTGAGACTTGAAAGATTGCAGAAAAATTTGCTACTTCTGGTGTTTTCGCACCTATGGTTTGGGGATAGCAGATGCGGTGTCGTACATACGAGAGAAGAAATCTGCAGTAGCGGTTTTGGTGAGCAATGTCTGGAACCGCAAATGCACTAGGGGCCCCACACCTGCGGAGCCGGAGATGCGACGAGCACCGCAAATGCGGTTTTGGTCCTTTAAGTGATTTTCAAAGAAGCAGATGGGTTAGCTACTTATGTGGTACTGCAGAAGCGGGTTTTGGATCGTAGATGCGGAAAGGCTTGGGCAGACCATATATGTTATTTCATTTTGCGATTTTGGGTTATTTCACCATTGTTGCCTTCGACCTTGGAGCTTTTTTCGGCAATTCTGAAGAGAGAAATCAAGAGACTTCGTTAAGGTAAGGAATTTCGGAACTAAAACACACTTTTATGGTAATATTTTATGGATTAAGACTAAAATTAAAGGAATTAAAGGTCTAAAAATAGATGACTAGGGTTTGAATTTAAGAGGGCTTAAAATGGGGATTTGATGGGTGATTTGAACTCCGATTTTTTATTCTTGATATGAATGAACTCATGGGGAGACGAGAAATCTAATAATGTAAAAAATTTGAGGTTTTAGAAGTGTGCCCGGGGCTCAGGTTTTGCTAATTTTGGGATTGTTGATATTTTTCTATTGTTTTCGCTTGGGCTTTGTTCCCTTAGCATGTTATGACGTATTCGTTCTGATTTTGGATAGATTCAACGCGCGAGAAGGCCGATTTGAGGGGCAAAGGCATCGTGAGCTAGAGATTTCACCGGTTTGAGTTGAGTAGTGATTGTAAATATTGTTCTGAGGGTTTGAAACCTGTGATTGCACATCGTAGTGCTATATCCAGGTGAGACACGCGCTTGATGATGAGCGTAGGATCGGTTACTACTGGGGATTGTGACTTGGTCCGTCCCGATTGATGATTTTACCACGTATTTGATTGAAACTTATTTGTTATCATCATGTTTTGGGTTGATTGCCATATTTGGGCTTCGTGCCAATTATCTAAACCCTTCGGGGATTTTTATCATTATTTCTTCACTGTTTTGATTTATTACTTGAACTCAATCTTGTTGATTTCTACTATTTTACAAAATCAGCCATTTTCACTCAGATTTGAAACATAAATGATATTTCTAAATGAGTTTTTGGGCTGAGGACTACTATTTTTTACTAATGCCAGAGGGGATTGTGATGATTCTTTTGACTGAGTGCGGCCAAGGGCCAGATGTGAAGATACACTAAGTGATATGAGGCCAAGGGTCTGAGATACATTTATGCGCCACGAGATGGCTTGAGTGACGTGAGGCCGAGAGCCGAGAGATGATGCCACGATGTAGCTTGATGTAGCGCTTGGGCCGTAAGGGACCCATTCGGAGTCTGCACACCCACAGTGAGTGCGGGTATCAATTGTGATCTGAGAGTGAGCCCGAGGGACTGATATTATTCTGAGAATGAGCCCAAGGTCTAATACTGTTCTGAGTGATTGATGCTACACCCGAGGGGCGGATTTCTACTTGTTATCTACCTGTCAAATTACTTGTTTTACTTGTTTAAAAGGGATTTTACTTGATTTCTTCACCAATTTACTACTATAAGTGATTTTACTGCTTGGGTATAGAACTGCCTTGTGCTTTTACGTGTTTTCTTGCTTCCATCCATTATTTATAATCATTACTCATTGGGTTGGAGTACTCCATAACTCCCTGCACCGTGTGTGCAGATTCAGGCATAGCAGAATCCACTCCTAAGTGCTGATCTTCCCAGTCCTGGCGGTGTTTCGGAGACTACGAGGTAGTTGTTGGCGTCTATAGATCTTATTATCTCTATGTTCTTTAGAAAGTTGTATCAGATTTCATATTTAGTAGACTTGTATTAGGATTCATTAGTTTCACATGACCTGTGACAACTCGGTTAGGGCAGTGTCGGAATGGTTTCGTCTATGATTATCTATGTTTCCACAAATTTATTGCTATTAAATTATTGATTAAATTGTTCTATGATAATTAACTTCTTAAAGGGGGTTGTACTGTATTGGTCTGGCTGGCCTTGTCTTCACGAAAGGTGCCATCACGACTGGGTTCGGGGTTAGGGTCGTGACACCAATCATACCTACCAGTTCCAACACACATTACGGGCTTGCTCGAGGCCTCAATTCATATCAAATAACGCTAAACCACAAATCGCACTCCGATTCAAGCTTAATAAACTTTAAAATTTCAAACATCGACTTTCGATGTTTTAACCTATCAAATCACGCCCAATTGACCTTAAATTTGCACACAAATCATATTCGACATTACGGACCTACTCCAACTTTCGAAATCGGATTTCACCCCTAATATTAACAAGTACACTTTTGGTCAAACTTGTCAGAAACCTTCAAATTTCTATCTTTAGCCATATGACTCCAAAATGACCCATGGACCTCCGAATTCACTTCCGATCGTGCTCCCAACACCAGAATCACCATAGGAGCTATTCCTAGACTCAGAATCCCAAACGAACATCGATAACATTCAAATGCACTTTAACCCAAACTTATGAGATTTCTTCCAAAATGCTAACTTCCACAATATGCGCCAAAACACTCACATGTTATACAAAACCCGATCTTGGCATATGCCCAAGTCTGAAATCGTCATACGAACATGCTGGAACCCACCCCCCCCCCCAAATCCTGATTTGAGGTTGTTTACTCAATATCCAATCCTAGTTAATTCTTTCAACTTAAAGCTTCCAAAATGAGAATTCTCTTTCGAAATCAACTCCGAACTTCTTGAAATTCAATTCCAACCATGCGTAAAAGTCACATTACTAAAGTGAAGTTGTTCATGGCCTCAAACTGCTGAACGACAGCTAGAGCTAAGAATGACTGATCAAATCCTTACACTCTTAAATGTTTCATAATATCACTAACTCGGAATCATTGATCGAATAATTCCTTTCGTTCCTTCTTAGATTTCTTAAACGTAGGTTATTACTTTTACAGATCTGTCTGCCTCCTTGTTGCGTACAAACTTATATTGTGTTAGTTCTCGCGCAGGCCAGAGGTTTCGTGTAACTCATATGATCTCGAATATTAATTTTAATTTTTCTTCCCGTTAATTAGCCACTGTAGGTTCCACTCTCCTTTGGAGTGCTTAAAATGTTGTTGTGAGATTGTTGTTACACGACCATTTCCTTATTAGGTTATTGGGCTTAGCTTGCAGCCTTCGTCCTTATTTCCTTAGCTAGTATTTTGTTGTAGTACTTTGGGAGAACTATTGAGTCTTGTAAAGATATGAGCTTATTACGGACCTTTTGATGTCCTTTCTTGTCTATAATCATCCGTAATAGCTTACCTCCATGCCTCTGTGCTTGTAGGTTTGCTCCTTAATTGATATTTTGACTGTTTTCCTGGTGGCACTTTCTTTTATCTCTGTAACACTCATACGGTACCTTTAACTAACCAAATTCCTATTTGAATATGTCTCAAGTATTATAGTGGTGTTACTGCAGGGTCTCCCCATGTTCTGATTTTACTATGTTTATCCTGCATGATCTGTTGACTCATCTTTAAGCTCTTGTTTAGCTGTAACTAGGCTCTTCCCGAACCAATTGCTAGCTACTCATCGGCCCATTCATATATCAATGTTTCTTGTAATAATTCTTGGGTTATTTCCTTTATCTTAACTTACGTCTCGCGCTGGCTCTTTATATACCAATAACATCTCAGGCAGGGATGCTTACTTTCTTTCCTTGACATTGTGTTTGCATAATGTTCTAAAATTGTAGCATATATGTAGGCTTTGAATAAGTGCAGTTGCATTTTTATCGCATTCTTCCTTTATCATTCCATAATCACCGGAATCATTTAATTCTTACTAAATGCCACATCACACCATATCCACCCCCCAACCCTAACGGGAGTACTGAGAGTTGGAGTTGACAACCTACATATAGATGTTTTATCTTTTCATCTTTGGCTTTCATACCATCGATGACCCTTACTCGCCTTGTGGTAATCCTTCAATATCGAGGATAACAAAATTCCTTACTTGGGATGGTGACACTTTGTGTAACTAGAACATACAGTCTCTCAGCTTAACTTTGCTTACATTGCTTGCTTTAGGGAATCGTCTTCCTGAATGATTGTATGTGCTTTTTGACCCTTTCCTAGATTTTACATATTTAGCATTTGTAATATTTAGTTTAGGCTTAATATCGTTATTTCAATTACATTTGACTCTTTTGTTTTATTTTATCACAAAAATAAAAATTACAAAAATATTTTCTTTTATTTACCTAATTAATATTTTATCTAGTTACTTTTACTTTATCTACTTTGCATAAAATTCAAATGTACAAAATAGTTCCACTTTATATTTATGAATATTATTTTAATTTTTGCAATGATTTTAATCTAATTCTATTTTTTATCTTTTAGTATGATATTTGAAAAATACCAAAAAATAGGTTTGTTTTAACGGTTAGTCTAATTTTAACAATTATTTTACTTAAGTATGATTAATTAGTAAATGAGGTAGTATATTTAGTCTTGTTCACGAAGAAAGAATAAAATTTGGCTCAAATAACCTATTTTTAAGGCTAATTTTCAGATTCAGCCCATAATAACCCAAGCCAATACCCCTTAAACCCTGAAAATACACTTAAAAGCAACCCTAGAAGGCTGAAAAGGGGTCGGCCATTATTTATAATCTTCGACCGCAAAACCCCTTAATTTCCCTTTCATCTTCTTCAACAAAAAACTAACATCTCACAACCGAAGACACCCCAAGAATAGCAACCATCGCCTGAACACAGCCGTCCCCCACCCCTCTTCGCCACCCAAATCACACTCCTTCCCTTCTCGTTTCTCTCTGACTTCATCAATAAACACACTTAATTCACCATCAAAAATTCGCAAAAAGCACGACAAATACATAAAATAAGAGGGAACGATACAAGGAAACGAGAAAGAGGCTGAGGAGGAAGATTGAGGAGCTGGAGTCTTAATTGAATCTTAAAAATAGACTTCTGCTACTAATTTTCAATTTGGAATCCGATGGGGTTCAATAAATGTCGAGGTGCCGCTCGAGGTTTATCTGGCATCCGCGTTTCATTGACAAAATTCTGTTTGTGGTAGATATTAAAATGGCTCCTCGATCTCATGTGGATGAAGACTTAGGTAGAGTCAATTTAGAGTACCTAATTATTTTATTGAATTTGACTTTTTAAATTTTATTGGTGGAAATTCAGTTTTTAATTTATTGCAATACAAGTCTTGACTGAATTCATCTGTTATTAGCTATGTCTAATCATTAAACATGGATGCTTCCAATTTATAGTATGATTGGATAATGGGGGTTGATTCTTGATGCATCTTTCTATCCTTGTGTTATGATTTATTACCTTCTCCACCGAGTTAAAAACACGAACTAGTGAGTCTGCTCGTGAAGTCAAAATAGGGCATGATAAATTAACATGCAAAATGCATTCTATTAGTTCTATTCAATCCCAACGAGACAGAATGAGTGATTAAGAAAAGATTTCAGTGGGAATCTGGTGGTTTCCTTGTCATATTTTTGGTACTTTGAGTTCTAAAAGGTCGACATTATATTTCTACTTGCTTTAGTTCATTGGTTATTCTCATCGTTTTTCCTTTGATTAGTATTTTTGCTTGTTCTTAATGCGATTTATCTCATTGTGCGAGCCTTAGGGAATTAGACATGGAAAATGGCAGGATTTGATTTTAGCTTGTTTATTGTTTTGACCTCTAGTTGAGCATATTTTAGGCTGATCACACATGGGTAGATAAATTTTTAGGCGCATAAATGAAATCATCGTGACTATGAGTACGGTTCTAGGACGTAGTTATGATATATAATTTTCCAATCTGGGGTTACATTTGTGTGAACCGGCAACAACTTCTATTAATGTTAACAAATTAAATATGTTGTAGATCGTGGGTATGACTCTCATGACATGATTCGCAATGTGTACAAAACAAATGAGTAAGGGATTGGGATGCCCTCTTTCAGCTACCCAAACACCTTATATCGTTCGGTACTCCTTTTGAGCCTATGCTAATTTTATTGACCTCCCCTCTTTTGGAATCAGTTTAGAGTCAAAATAAAAAACAAAAAAAAGTTCATGTCCCCATAGGTTTGTTTTAGAAAGTTCATTCTAAAAAAAAGCCAAAAAGAAAAAAAAAACAAGAGAAAAAAAGAAGAAGAATAGCAACGAAAAGAAAGCATCTATATGAACTACGTTTGACCTGATTCTTGTCACCATAAGATACATAGGCAGCCTTACGGTTCGGTCGCAGCAAATAAAATATTTCATAATCCCACGAAGTCGAGAATGGAGCAGTCTTCCTTAGAAATTTCACTTCAAAAAAAAAGAGAAAAGGAAAATAAAAAAAAGATTCAAATTTCCTTGTATTAGAAATTTGGGCAAAACTTTTAGAACGGATTCCAAAAGTTGTAAATAAATTAACCTCATTTTCTTAGTTATTTCGAGCCGTTATGATATGTTTTCTTTCTAACACTGTCCAAAAGTCACATTACAGTCCAAAAAAGGTCTCCTAGATAATCTTTGAGTGTGGTAAGCTAGAGAGGCCGGGAGCATATGATATTTTTACTCTGGTCAATGCCTTGTTATCTACAGAATTAGAGGAAATAAAAGGAAAAAGAATAAAATGAAAGAGTCTTATTGGTCAAAACCTTCACATGTACCATAAGGCGACAATAAGTTGAGAGAAAGAACAAAATGAGAAAGGCTTAATGGTGAAAACCCCTTGGGGCACTACAAGTCTAATAAGGATTGTGAATCAGATAGGATAATTGGAGCATTGAAGTCAGTTTTACTACTCAGATGTACAACAAGAATTGAACATTAGACTTGCTTGGCAAATTAGGCCACTTAATACAATGGTCCGTGTCATGGTCATTAGAGTTGGTACCACATCCGATAGGTTTCAACTGTGAAATTTTCTTGTTGGGTATCATCTCTTTCCATTGTCCTTACTCTGTTCTTTTTGTTTTGTTTACTTCCTCTTCTTGAGTTTATTTGGTCAAAACAAATGAGAAATGACTTCAAATTTTCTACAAGCCTTCTAATTGCACAAAACAAAATCAGGCTTGCACATCAAAGTGTCATAAGTTAGGAAAGAATAGTATGCGCACTAAGTTGGTAACAATCAACGTGCTTTGGGATTCATGTGAAATATAAAAGTTTGGTATATGTCAATTCATGAGCACAGTGTAACAGATAGAGGGTGTTGGATTTGAATAGATCAGAGATTTTTTCTGTGATAAGAGTGATAGAGAAAGTAGTTAGTCAATAAACAAGTAAGGTCTTTCGAGTTGAAATCAAAGTTATCATAGGAAGTGAACCCTGAAGTCAACGCCACAAACCAACTACTATGTTTGAACTCACAAGTTTTCTTTGTTTGAAACAGGGGCGAAGACGATGTTCAACTCCAAGCTTGGAAGCTTGAATTTTTCAAGTGTTATGCTCACATTTTATCAGCACAAAGGCTATTTGAGGAGGTTTTTAATTGCTAGGAATTCCCCTAGTTAAGAAGGGTTTTACCTCCTGCACATTTTCCTTAGTCGAGAAGAACTGTACCTCCTAGGCATTCTCCCTAGTCAGAAGAGTTTTTAGCTTTCTTTAAGATTAGGACCCTTCTGGATAATGGGATTTAATTTAATGTTTTAGGACCCTCCGGGATAATGGGATTTAGTTTGAAGTTCAGGACCCTCCTAGATAATGGGATCGAATTTAAGTTGTTAGGACACTCCTGGTTAATGGGATTTAATTTAATGTTTTCAGGATCCTCCTGGATAATGGGGTTTAATTTAAAATTTTCAAAACCCTTCTAGATAATCAGATTTAGTTCCAAGTTTCAAGACCCTCCAGGATAAGGGGATTTAGTTTAAAGTTTTCAGGACCCTCCTGGATAATGAAATGTAGTTTTAAGTTGCCAAGACCCTCCTGGATAAAGGAATTTAATTTCAAGTTCTCAGGACCCTTGTAGATAATGGGATTTAATTGAAATTTCTCGGGACCCTCCTGGATAATGGGATTTAATTTAAAGTTTTCAGGACCCTTCTGAATAATGGGATTTAGTTCCAAGTTTTAAGGACCCTCATGGAAAATGGGATTTAATTTCAACATTTCAGGACCCTCCTGGATGATGGGATATAGTTTTTAAGTTGTCAGGACCCTCCTGGATAATGGGATTTAATTTAAAGTTTTCACGACCCTCCTGGATAATAAGATTTAATTTCAAGTTTTCAGGACCCTCATGGATAATGGGATTTAGTCTTAGAATTTTCAAGACCCTTCTGGATAATGTGATTTAGTTTTAGAGTTTTTAGGACTCTCCTGGATAATGAGATTTAATTTTAAGTTGTCAGGACCCTTATGGATAACGAGATTTAATTTAAAGTTCTCAGGACCCTCTTGGATAATGAGATTTAATTTAAAGTTTTGAGGAACCTCCTGAATAATGGGAATTAGTTTCAAGTTTTCAGAACCCTCCTGGATAATGGGATTTAGTTCTAAGTTTTCAGGACCCTCCTGGATAATTGGATTTAGTTTTTGAGTTTTCATGACCCTCCTGGATAATAGGATGTAGTTTTATAGTGTCAAGACCCTCCTAGATAATGAGATTTAGTTTTAAGTTGTCAGGGCCCTCTTGGATAATGAGATTTAATTTCAAGTTCTCGGGGCCTTTCTAGATAATGGATTTAATTTAAAGTTTTCAGGATTTCAAGTTTTCAGGACCCTTCTAGATAATGAGATTTAATTTAAAATTTTCAGGACCCTCCTAGATAATGAGATTTAGTTTTAAGTTTTTAAGACCTTTATAGATAATGAGATATAGTGCAAGTTTTACCTTTAGGAAGTTTAATTTAGCTTTAAAGTTTTTACTCTTTAGATGAGATTTAATGTTAAATTTTCGTGGCCTTCCTGGATAATGGGATTCGACTTTTAAATTCGTATAGCTCTTTTGGATAACATGATTCTATTAACACTCAGAGATGTTGACCAAACTGGGGAAAAAAAGTTCTTTTGTTTTATTTGTTTGTTCATAATATCAGGCACCTACTTGGAGAATAAGGGAATTTATTTCAAGTTTAAGTTGCAAGCGCCGACCTGGAAAACAAGGAGATTTATTTCAAATTTTAAGTCAGCTCAGCTGCCCACCTAGAGAACAAGGGAATTTATTACAAGTTTAAGTTACAGGCGCCCACCAGTAGAACAAGGGAATTTATTTGAGTTTTAAGTCAGTTGCAGGCTCCCACCTGGAGAACAAGGGAATTTATTTCAAATTTTAAGTCAGCATCAGGTGCCTACACGGAGAACAAACGAATTTAATTCAAATTTTAAGTCAGCATCAGGCGCCCACCTGGAGAACAAGAGAATTCATTTCAAGTTTAAGTTGCAGGCACGCACCTGGAGAACAAGATAATTCATTTCAAGTTTAAGGTCCAGGCGCCTACCTGGAAAACAAGGGAATATATTTCAAATTTTAAGTCAGCATCATGCGCCCACCTAGAGAACAAGGGAATTTATTTCAGCGTCCACCTAGAGAACAAGGGAATTCATTCAAATTTAAGTTGCAGGAGCCCACCTGAAGAACAAGAGAACTTGTTTCAAATTTTAAGTCAACATCTATTGTGGGCACCAACTTGGAGAACGAGAGAATTCATTTCGAGTTTTATGTCAGTTGCAGGCACCCACCTAGAAAACGAGGGAATTCATTTCAATATTTTAAGTCAGTTGCAGGCGCCCACCTGGAAAATAAGGGAATTCATTTGAGTTTTAGGTCAATTGCAGGCACCCTCCTGAAAAACAAAGGAATTCATTTCTAGTTTAAAGTCATTGCCAGGCACCCCGCCAGGAGAATGAGGGGAGTCATTTCAGAATTCAATTCATAGTCATTTTAAGTTTCATGTCATATGGCAAGCGCCCACCTTGATATTAAGGGAATTTATTTCAAGTTTCCAGTCAGTAGCAGACACCCACCTGGATAACAAGAGAAGTCATTTCAAAATTCATTTCAAGTTTCAAATCGGAGGTAGCATGAGTTGCCTGAAGAATAAGGTTTTTAACCTCGAGGCACGGGGGTTTGAGATGATCAAAGAAGAATTCTCAACCCAAGAAAAAGAAAGAAATGAAAAAAAAAAGAGGGAAGTGAATTCAAATGCAGAAGTAGATGAAAGATATAAGCTGCTCAAGACATGGTTGAAGTCATGACCACTGCATGTCTGGTCTTGATCCGAAGAAGCCATGGAAGAATGAGCTAACACCTACAGCTAACAAGCATCAAGATTCAATTCAGAGTCTGCATGAAGAACCAACCAAAACTCAAAATCAAGCTTCAGAAGACTCATCGATAAGAATCTTGTAACTCGTAGATGATGGGCTTAGTATTTTTAATGTTGATTTTTGATGAAATAATAGGACCACAGATCGGAACCTCAACGGAACGGTACCTCAATAAGCTCTCCACCTCGGTATACTCCATTATTGTTCCTATTTCTGAACTACACGTGGCCCGATTCCTTTATAGCCAAGGATATGTAGGCAACTCATATACCAGGGTTCAGTACATTCTCTTTTCTTTTAGATTTTGGTCTCTCTAAATAAGGGTCGGGTCAAAAAATATTTCTCGTTGTTCTTTGTCTGAAAATATTTCATGTTTACAGTCAAAGAGGGACATGTGTAGACATGTGATTTTTCACCATTCCCAAGAGTTTACATATTTAGCATTCAAATATTTAGTCTAGGCTTAATATCACTATTTCAATTACTTTTGGCTCTTTTATATTATTTTATCACAAAAATATTTTCTTTTATTAGCTAATTTATCTAGTTACTTTTAATTTATATACTTCGCATAAAATTCAAAATTACAAAAATAGTTCCACTTTATTTTTAGGAATATTATTTTAATTTTTGCAATGATTTTAATCTAATTCAATTCTTTTATCTTTTAGTATGATATTTGAAAAATACCAAAAAATAGGTTTGTTTTAATGATTAGTCTTATTTTACTTAAGTATGATTAATTAGTAAATGAGACAGTATTTTTAGTCTTGTTCACGGAGAAAGAATAAAATTTAGGCTCAAACAGCTTATTTTTTAGGCCTAATTTTCCGATCTAACCCATAATAACTCAAACCTAATACTCCTAAAACTATGGAAAGATACTTAAAAGCAACCCTCAAGACTAAAAAAAGGATCAGTCATTATTTATAATCTTGGACCCCAAAAAACCTTGCACTCCCTTTCATATTCTTCAACGAAAAACTAACATCTCACAACCGAAGACACCCTAAGAGCAGCAGCCATTGTCTGAACATAGCTATCCCCCGCCCCTCTTTGCCACCCAAATCAGATCCATCACACACTCCTTCCCTTCTCGTTTCTCTCTGACTTCATCGATATACACACTTAATTCACCATCAAAAATTCTCAAAAAGTACACACATGGAGGGAAGTTGATGGGAAAGGCAGAAATAAGAAAGAACAACACAGAGAAGCTAAAAAGAGGCTAAGGAGGAAGATTTAGGAGCTGGAATCTCAATTGAATCTTAAAAATGGATTTCTGCTTCTGATTTTCAATTTGGAATCCGATGGGGTTCAATTAACGTCGATGTGTCACTTGTGGTTCATCTGGTATCCGTAGTTCATTAGCAATGCTCTGTTTGTGGTAGATATAAAAGTGGCTCCTGGAACTCATGCGGATGAAGACTCAGGTAGAGCTAATTTATAGTACCAAATTATTTTATTGAATTTGACTTTTTAAATTTTATTGGTGGAAATTCAGTTTTTAACAGCTGCAATACATGTCTTGACTGAATTCATCTGTTATTAGCTTCGTTGAATCATTAAATATGGATGCTTCCAATTTATAGTATGATTTGATAATGGGGGCTGACAGTTGATGCATCTTTCTATCCTTGTGTTATGACTTATTGCCTTCTCCACTAAGTTGAAAGTACGAACCAGTGATTCTGTTCGTGAAGTCAAAACAGGCCATGATAAACTAACATGCAAAATGCATTCCATTA